>OY992882.1:94841368-94856730 GCA_963921405.1 Cepaea hortensis | reverse complement strand
TAACCAATGCTGAGTTAATATTACATTCTGAGACGTTTGGATGCTATTTCGATGGCTAGCTACAAATTCGTCTATTTTTCCATTGTTGTGAGTTCAGGTTGGGATGACTAATGACGAAACCATTATTTAAGGGTGATCGAGTTGGCATGCGTCAAAGTACACTTGTTCCTGCAGCGAGGCACTGTTGCTTATTTGGTGACAGTTTCGATTCCCGGTATGGTAACTACAGCTTTCAATTTGTATGCTATCTAATGTGTCCTCTAATCTCTACTTCTTTCTTCTACTTCTATGAGCGGCAATCAAAACTTGTGAGTTTGTTTATGAGCTGGTTGTTGAATGTCAGCTGACGCAAACTACGTCGAGAAAACGCCTTCGTATGGCTCTGGCGCTCCACGGAAAGTGCAGAACAAGTTCCAAAAAAAGCCGGCCGCCGACTCGTGGCGGCGACCTTGTCAAGCCTGATGCCATCCCATTCACGCTTTTGTGCTTTGTACCAAGGTCCGGCTGACCCAGCCCCACGGAGCCAATCCTTTTCTCCGAAGTTATGGATTAAATTTTCCCAATCCCATTACCTACGTTGTTCTATAGTATGTCCCGAAAAGAATGCCTTCATTCACGATCAATTATTTTGAAAACTGTCTGTTGCATCGTTATGAAATTTTTCCAGCCGTCTTATATTTACCCCCACCCAAGGAATATGTCTTTGATAGGTCCAAAAGCAACTTAAATCATCGAAAGCGGCTATATTTCTTTGATGTTTTGCTGAAAAACTAGTGATTTCTCGCTAACAAATTTATGTTTGCAGTAATGAAAGCCCCGCCAATTCAGATGACACACAAGGCGTATCCGGATTCGTATGGGAGTGGGTGCAATGAAAGAAGTAGCTTAAAATCTACAGGATCGGCTGCATTGCACCGGGTTTTTATCCCATATGGTTCAGTTTCTTTCCGCAGCGCGGAAAGCGTCGCACAAAGCGCGAACTCCGTACCTCCAGCGACGTCCCTCGGGAGTTTCCGAGAAAATGCACTCGTGAAATGAAGGGCGCGGCGCGGAATCTAACATACAACCTTCGGAGCCCGAGTCAGACGGCTTGACCACTTCACCACGGAGAATCCCGAGAGGGGTGCAATGTGTAATATTAGTAAAGACAGAGAATTTACAGAGGCATGGGGTAAATAATTTGTAAATTGACAGGAAAGTAGAAGGAATATATTTCTTACCTTATTTTTCATTTCCTTCTTGTTTCTTCAGCTGCTGGTTAATAATGTGTACACAAGTATTCGTGTTAGCTTTTTATATTGAGTTCGTGAAAGCTTCCAAATAGCTGTGCGTTAATGTGCATATGGAGTGACCAGAAATGATACCGCAATTTAGTCATCGTGTTTCCATTTTTAAGGATCTGTTCAGCTGTCTGTGTAGTTTGTTCACACGTACACATAGGTGACAGACCCGCTTTGAGTCTTCGTGACAGATTGTCTACTCTGCTGTTTACCGTTCAGAGACGGAACATGATTACCTGTATTGCATTATGAAAATAGTTGTCAGTGTCTTTGTAGTGGGCTTTCTTCTTAACGACCAAGATGTTGGTCCTCTTTTCATTGACGTTTATAGATTGATTCGTATGCACGTGTGTTGTCCCCTAATTTGACAACCTGTTTGCTCTCACGTTTCATGTTATGCCCCAATATGTCAGTTTCCACCGCAATATTACTCTTCTGTTGATATTCAATGCGTTTAGTGTGTGTGTGTGTGTGTGTGTGTGTGTGTGTGTGTGTGTGTGTGTGTGTGTGTGTGTGTGTGTGTGTGTGTGTGTGTGTGTGTGTGTGTGTGTGTGTGTGTGTGTGTGTGTTTTTTTTTTTTTTTTTTTTTTTTTTCAATACAGTTGTTTGTCACGGCTGAGGGCTTGCGGAATTGAAAATTCATCACTTTGGAATACAAACTGTTGGCATTGACATTATGGTGATGCTGTAATGTTTAGGGTCTGCAATTCTTCTGAATATTTGTAGCAAAATATCCAGTTGGTGTGCACGTGGATTAAGGTCTGCGATCTACTCAGACCTTAATCTGTGTCGGACGATTCCAGTAGGTTGATGACTGCTCTCGGTTGCATAAAATTCAATCCATCCTTTCTCCAATAATCCTCTTCTTCTTTCAACACAAGGTCCCCACATTTTTCCAGTAACTTTTATCAATATTTAATAGCGCGGACTGGATTAGTATCCTGACGTCAGACAATTTGAATATAGTATTGTCAGCTGCCACCTGTCCTTTAATTTTAGCCCACACAAGTTCTATAGGGTTAAAATGAGAATGGTACGGCGGAAGTCTCGAGCACCCATGACGATGCTCTACTTGTCGATTTGATATTTCTTGCTTTTTGGCGTCTGTTTTACAAGGGACAACAATTCTAGCTAGAAATACGTTTCTGGAAATGGTATGTTTTCCATTCGGAGTCATATCTTTATTGCTCCCTATGTGCGCGATGCTGTAGGTTTTGTCTTCTTGGTCAACAACATTGATAGCATGCATTGTCCATAATTGGACACGACGGTCTATCTATGGATGGAAGCACAGTATTCTCGAGCCAATCTCTAAATACATTACCATTCATCTTATTATGATAATCCATATTGTCTGTATGCTTTGATACGGACACGAGCCCAGCATTCTGCTGTAAGCCATTATGCGTATTACCAGCATGGGCCATGACAAAAAGCTGTCTTATACTACTGGGCACATATCGCTTTATCTGTCCATCCACTGATTGCCATTCCTTATCACTTGTGTGGTGCGCATTGATCCACATTTCATCCAAACGCACTATGCCATAATTTTCTTTGCGCATTTCCCTTATTTCACGTAGGTATCTGCTTCTCATGGCTCCTAAATGAGGTTGCTCGCAAAGATTATTTCTAACGCCCTTGTACTTTCAAATAGTGAAGATAATGTCCTTATAATTTTCCACAAAGTTGTTTTGGATAGCTCTAAGTTATTGTTCTTTCTGAACCAAACCCTAAGTTTTCTTACAGTCACTGTTTCTTTGGCATCCAGCATTTTTATAATGCTGGATAATCCTAGATATAAGATTCAAAATTTTTATAATTTTAGGAGTCTCCGTGGCGTAATGGTCAAGCTTTTTGACTTGGGCTCCAAAGGTCGTGGGTTCGATTCCGGGCCGCATCCTTCGGTTCAGGGAGTTAAATTTATCGGAGACTTGTGTGGGTCGTCGCTAGAGCTGCGGAGTTCGTGCTTTGTGCGATGCTTTCCGCGCTGCGGAAAGAGACAGAGCCATATGGGATAGAACCCGGTGCAATGAAGTCGACCCTGTCGAGTTTTAAGCGACTTTTTAAAGCATTTTTATAATAGCTCGCCTTATGACATCTTTGTCACAGCTGTCTACAATAATCTTTCTACCTACCCTTTTGTTATTGCGTGGTGGTTTAATTCCAGATTCTTGCACCCATCGACGAAATTACTGTTTTTCAAACCCAATGCATGCACTGTTCTTTTTTTTCGGAATTTGTAATAGTATAAAACAGTTTCCTGCGATCAGCTTCTTGACAAAAATATGTGTACAACTTCATAGCGATTCTTTGAAGTGTACAATTTCGCATTAAATCCCATTGAAGAATATTCACACATTTCAATGTTAGCGATAAGAGGTAAGATTTAAACAAACAAAAAACATATTAATCAGGTTTCATGAAATAACCCACATTTTGAGACACCTCTGAACAGTTCTAGTTTGAACAACGCGGGGAGTTGGTATAAGGCCAATCCCTTCAAAACACGTACAATATTCAACATTGAGCGCTGATTGTCTGGCTACGCTGTAATACATTTAAAATTATGAATTTCATCTCAGACCCGTAAGTTACAAACCGCATATAAACAAACTTTGAAATCTGCTGTAAAATCTCCAGAACAAAAAATTTTTTGTTGGGTGGACATAATGATAAGGTTATATACTAAATCTCATAATTTTCCATCAGTTGGTTACTGAGATATGGATGTTTATATGGGGGGGGGGGGGGGGGGGGGGGGACGACGACACTATATCGACTAGTGGCTGTGCACGGGAAGGAGGACGAAAATAACGCCATCTCCGTGTAGTGTTCAAGGAAGGACCGCGAGTGCACATCGGACATCGCGAAAGAGCAGTGCTTTCTAGAGCTCTATCTTCAGACAAGCCGATTTCAGGGATGTGGCTCCTTAGGAAGAAAGGATAGCGTCTAACGTTCCCCACTTCTTTGCTTTACCGCAATATATCTGTGCGTGTGTGCTCGTGCGTGCTTGCTTGCGTGTCCTCTAAAAGTACTGGAGACTTTTGGGAAATGCCATCATGGTCCCATAACTCTAGGAAGGGAAAATCCCAGCTGCATCTCCCAGTGGTAGAGGATAGGAAATAGCCACGATCGAGCAAACACAACCCTGGGGACCTAGCTAGTATAGTATCCACGGGTATAAGTCCGTATGAGTCTAAAACTGTAGCTGAGCAGAGCAAGATTTGTCCTGACAGAAATGATTCAAAGTGACTCAAAGGCACAGGTAAAATACCCCCATGTGGGTATGGAAGACTAAGGAAAACCCCCACATTATTTTCCCAAGAATTTCAAAATCAGATATATAGAACAAATATAATGGCTGTCTCAGTAAAACCATATCAGGTGAGGAATGTCACCAGCCACGGGTGACATCCGCGTTTCCATCCTGTTTCAGGATATTGCGGTCAACACCAGCATCTTTCAGCTGTATGTTGATTCCTAGGCTAGATTACGCTCATCAGCACGCCACGACTTTCTGAGCGACCGGCTGCATACTCTCATAAGTCACTGGCGTGACTCGAACCACTTCTAATTCTCGTCCGCTCACGTCGACCACGAGAGTATTCGGGGTTAACGGAGAAAGCTGCTAACCCCTCGGTCAGGCAGCCGGCTAAGCTACTGACTGCAATACTAAAATTAATAATAATCCAAAATAGTAAGGACCGTGATCTATGGAAAAGCATGAAGTCTTGGCTAGTTGGCACGGAACATTATATATATATATATATATATATATATATATATATATATATATATATATATATATATATATATATATATATATATATATATATATATATAATTTTTTTTGTCTCCCGGAACGTCAAGCATTCGTTTCCCCCATTGTCAACGTACATTTCGAGCCAAAATAGGTCTTACCAGCCATCTCAGAACTCACGGCTCCAAACATCCAACCCCATTGGATGAAATGAATGGTCATCATCATTCTTGGTGGACAATCACCACTGACAATCACCCATAGAATGTCTATTGGTCTATTAAAAAAAATATGGGCCTAGCACCACACGCCCTATGAGAGCCACGGTAGCGTAGCGGTTAGACGCTCACCTGCAGTATCTATGATCTTGGGTTCGATCCGAATGGGGGAGGTTTCGAATTCTTTTAGTGGGTACCAGGAAATTACTTGGGAAGTAAAGGCGGCCGGGGTGATACCGACCACATCACATAGAGAGTGCCGTTTGGTCTATAAAACTATGGCTCTAATTTCATATGACCAATGGCAGGACCGCATAGCCGAATGGATAAGAACGCGTGTTCTTAAACATTCGGTGTGCTGATGCCGAGGTAAGCGGTTCAACCCCTACACCGGACAGTTGCACTAAAATGTTGACCTCTAGTCCTTGACCTGGGGGAGTTAATTACGGGTACCTCTGAAGTCGGAGTGGGTTCGCCTGATGGCGAGGGACAATGTTAATAGGGAAACCTAACCCACATGCGAAATTCGGTCCATCACTACTATAAATAGTGTGTATGGACTACTGCCAAGCATCTCCTTTAAGGCTCGTTGTAGATAACCTGACACTCTTCACGAAACAGAGACAAGTAGTAACTGTAGAAAAGGGCAACACCAGCGTCCTAGTAGCAGATCACCTTTTATTACTGACAACGTAACATTCACGCAGCCGTCCACTTCATGCATCATGCTCGCTGTGTTGGAGGGTAGCAGGGCGTTACATATATTCTTGTGCGACGACTGATATAATGATTCTTAGTCTTTGGTGTCTACTTCTATCGTATAGGGAGCAACTACTTCTTCACATGCACCACAGGTTAATGGTCTATAAAGGTTAACTTACATCGCTGGCTGGCCATCTTGGGCAAATGCACAACAGACCTTCACTGTGGAAACATCGGTCAATTTGAGCTGAATTCATCGTAGCAACTTGGTTTAGTGTTCTAGCCTGTCGCAGGACCTATTGACGGTCTTGATGGTGATATTAATATGACTTGCTCGATGTTCTCAAACGCCTCGATGCGTTTTCCCAACCTCTCACAAGGCCTCTCTCGGCCTAACTAAATTCTAGTTCTTTCTTACTTCTGACATCACCTCCGTCCGGTCACGTGATGTTTTGAGGTCGTAGCCTCTTGAGTGCTTTCCCTTCCTTGGGCCCGTCGTTCTACAGCTGAACTATCATCACTATCCTAGGTGTCTCATACTATACCACGCTTTCCTGATGATTGTCATTATTTTATTGTTAACTCTTCTCTATCCTACTCCTGTCGACTGTCCCTTGTACTGTATACCCTATTTTGGTACATGGCAACTAAGCTTGAGTTCAAAGAGAGCGAGAGCCAAAAAAAAATATGCCCAATGTCGCTTAGGCGTGTACATGGGACCGTTACTTTCGTTTCTTTTTACCACATGTCCAATTCTCTCTCTCTCTCTCTCTCTCTCTCTCTCTCTCTCTCTCTCTCTCTCTCTCTCTCTCTATCTCTCTCTCTCTCTCTTCGTATCCTTTTACAGGGCATAGCTGTCAACACCGGTATTGTACTGTTGTTGTTGATGACTTGGTAAGTTTACGTTCAGTAGTTGGCCATTGCTTTTTGAACGACCGGCTCCCATACCAACTCGTTAAAACCCTAATCGTTCGCAGCTATGTTTCGAACGCGGGTAAGCGGGCTTTCGAATCGCGTCCACAAGTCCTTCGTCATGGAAACCGGCCAATTCTCTTTAAGGTGTGCATATTTGTTTACCAGGGCATGAAACACCGTGTCACAACGACATCAGTTGTTTTTTTTTTTTTTGTTTTTTTTGCACAAAACAAATTATGATACACGAAAATCAATGCCGCCTCTCTGTCAGAAACAATTCTCGGCTACCATCTGAATTTCCACGAAAGTACCCACTTAAAAAGAGTTCTAAACAACCTCGATCGATGTTTACTGACATAAAAAAATTGACGACGAGAGAGTTAGGAAGGAGTGTGTGTGTGTGTGTGGGGGGGGGGGGGAGAGAGAGAGAGAGAGACAGACAGACAGACAGACAGACAGACAGACAGACAGACAGACAGACAGACAGACAGACAGACAGACAGACAGACAGAGATCGTGCTGAATAAAACAGTATATTGTGGATGTATAGATCCTATTTGGTTCCATCTCTCTTTACCTAGCTCGTGTATGGCTCCACGAATACGGCTTGTGTACGGACGGGCAACAGTCTTTGCTGACTGGCTAAACTACACGACAGTAGTGGGGTGGTGTAGTGGGGAATGCCCCCCCCCCCTCTGTACACAAAAGACTAGGGGGGATGAACAAAGCGGATGAATCTGTACAGGTAAACGGCTTTGAAAAAGAAACAGCAGACTGTGGCACACACGAGGCGTGATGAGGACACAATATAGGAGACACCGTGGAAGAGATGGAAACCTCACCACATAGTACCCCAAAAGACAGCCATGGAATACAATGAAACAAAAGCAGCGATATGGGTAGCTTTTGGCCCCATGTAAAGGAGCTTGTTGTAAATATACTCAGGGAAGGGACAACTCCTATAGTGAATAGGGCAGCGAATAATGACGAATGCATAACAAACTTGAAAGGATTTATTATGAGAAAATCTACTTGAAAAGTAGAAGACGATGTCTGAAAATTGGTAAATGGAACGCACGCACCATATACCAAGCAGGTAAGATAAAAACGGAAATGATAAAATTCTTATCCAACTTTGGCAACTGTGATACATTTAAAGAATTGTGTAATGATATATACATAATACAGGATGCATTCACGAGGATTTGAAAACATGTAATTGCACCACACTGCTCAAGAAGCCAAGAGCTGATGATTATGAGGATTACAGAACTATTAGAGCAGCAGCAGCAACAGCAGCAGCAGCAGCAGCAGCAGCAGCAGCAGTAGTAGTAGTAGTAGTAGTAGTAGTAGTAGTAGTAGTAGTAGTAGTAGTAGTAGTAGTAGTAGTAGTAGTAGTAGTAGTAGTAGTAGTCCTCTTTCAGTTCTGTAGGACTATAGAGTTGTGCCGCTGGGGAAACACCTGACAGCGCCGCTGGTGACTGTATAGTCCAATGCGAGAATGACAATCTCTGTCACAGTTTCCGCATCTGTAAAACGAGGTAGGTCCCGCAGTAAGTGACTGCATGTTATGTCGTGCCTCCTATCTTCAGTTTGTTGGATCAGATTGCGTTCAAAGAGCACCAGTCCGTTTCGTACATTTCTTCTCCAGGAACATCTGTCCATTGCAACTCTTTGCCATGTGTCTGATCTATGCCAAGGGTTTTCATATCTTGTTTACACATATCCCTATATCGCATTTGGGGTCTTCCAATTGGCCTCTTCCTTGTGGCTAGTTCTCCGTATAGGAGATCTTTAGGAATACGATCATCCTCCATTCGAGATACGTGGCCCAGCCACCGGAGGCGTCTCTGCTTGAGGAGGGAGTGCACTGTGGTAATATCCGCTCTTTCAAGCACGTGTTCGTTATATGGTCTTTCCACGATATGCCCAGGTTACGCCTCAGACATCTCATGTGGAAGGAATTCAACTTTCATTATTACTATTATCTTAATGAGTTATAAAACTAAGATTCTCCCCAAGATCATACAATTTAGTTGCATATCCTTTACAGGAAGTCACAGTCAACCCCATCATTTTCAGACTGTTTGTGATTTCTTGGTAAGTTTACGTTCAATAGTTTGCCATTGATTTCTGAACGACCGGTACTCACACCATTGTACAGAAATCAGCGCAGGGCGGTCTGCTTCCAAATCGCCCGCAGTTGTGAGGTTTGGGGACAACACGCATTACTGCCGTACTCCTCTTTTTATCTCTGCGGACGATTAGTAATTATTTCCGTATATTTCTATGGGCGACGCGTTAATTGTTTCCGTGTCTAACTGAAAGAAACAATTCAAAATAAAATAGTTGAGAAAGTAGCTGAAGACCAATTTGGGTTCCGCAAAAACAGCGGCACCAGAAAAGCGGTAATTTGAGGATGACGTCTGAAAAATATAGAGACGTTCAGAACAATATATGCCTACGTTTTATAGGCTACTAGCTGACACGGCCCGGCTTCGCCCAGACTCTGGTGGGGAGCATCTCATTTAATTCATATAAGTAGTCATATAAGCTCCCGTTCCCGACTGTCTGTCTGTCTGTCTGTCTATCTATCTGTCTGTCTGTCTGACCCGGCCCAGCCCATGGTGGAGAGCATCTCATTTAAATCATATAAGTAGTCATATAAGATCCCGTTCCCGACTATCTGTATGTCTGTCTGTCTTGGGTAAATGGAGGAGGGAGGAGGAAGAGGGAGGTGGAGGAGGGAAGAGGAGGGAGGAGGAGGGAGGAGGAGACAGGAGGAATAGGAGGGAGGAGGAGGGATTAGGAAGAGGAGGGAGGAGTAGGGTGGAGGAGGAGGGGGAAGAGGAGGGAGGAGGAAGAGGGAGAAGGAGGGAGGAGGAGATCGCAGGAGGAGGAGGAGGAGAGGGAGGAGGAGGAGGGAGAGGGAGGAGGAGGGAGGAGGAGGAGAGAGTAGGTGGAGGGAGGAGGCGGAGGGAGCAGGAAGAGGGAGGAAGAGGGAGGAGGAGGAGGGAGGAGTAGAGAGTGGGAGGAGGGAGGAGGCGGAGGGAGGAAGAGGGAGGAGGAGGAGGGAGAAGGAGGAGGGAGGAGAAGGAGGGAAGAGGATGAGAGGGAGGAGGAGGAAGAGGGAGGAGGAGGAATGTGAAGGGAGGAGGAGGGAGGAGGTAAAGGGAGGAGGAAGGAGGAGGAGGGATGAGGAGGAAGAGGGAGGAGGAGGAATGTGAAGGGAGGAGGAGGGAGGAGGTAGAGAGAGGAGGAGGAGGGAGGAGGAGAATGGAGGAGGAGGGATGAGGAGGAGAGGGAGGAGGAGGGGGAGGAGGGGGAGGAGGAGGGAGGAAGAAGGAGGAGGGAGGAAGACGGATGAGGGGGAGGAGGGAGGGGGAGGAGGAGAAGGGAGGAGAAGGGAGGAGGAGGAGGGAGCAGGAGGAAGGAGGAGGGAGGAGGAGGAGGAAGAGGGAGGAGGAAGAGAGAGGAGAGAGGAGGGAGGAGGAGGGAGGAAGAGATAGGCGGAGAGAGGAGGAGGAGGGAGGAGGAGGAGTAGGGATGAATAGGAGGGAGGAGAAGGGAGGAGAAGGGATTAAGAGAAAGAGGGGGGAAAGGGGAGAAGGAGGAGGGAGGAGGGAGGAGGAGGAGGAAGAGGGATGAGGAGGGAGGAGGAGGGAGGAGGGAGGATGAGGAGGAGGGAGGAGGAGGAGGGAGGATGGTGAAGGAGGAGGAGGAGGAGGGAGGAGGGTGAAAGAGGAGGAGGCGGGGGAGGAGGGAGGGGGAGGAGGAGGGAGGGGGAGGAGGAGGGAGAAGGAGGAGGAGGGAGGAGAACGTAGGTGGGGGAGGATGAGAAGGGAGGAGGGAGAGGGAGGAGGAGGGAGGAGGAGGAGAGAGGAGGAGGGAGGAGGTGGAGGGAGAAGGAGGAGGGAGGAAGAGGTAGAAGGAGGAGGGAGAAGGAGGGAGGAGGAGACAGGAGGAATAGGAGGGAGGAGGAGGGATTAGGAAGAGGAGGGAGGAGTAGGGTGGAGGAGGAGGGGGAGGAGGAGGGAGGAGGAAGAGGGACAAGGAGGGAGGAGGAGAGAGGAGGAGGAGGAGGAGGAGAAGGGAGTAGGAGGAGGGAGAGGGAGGAGGAGGGAGGAGGAGGAGAGAGTAGGCGGAGGGAGCAGGAAGAGGGAGGAAGAGGGAGGAGGAAGAGGGAGAAGGAGGGAGGAGAAGGAGGAGGGAGGAGGAAGGAGGAGTAGAGAGTGGGAGGAGGGAGGAGGCGGAGGGAGGAAGAGGGAGGAGGAAGAGGGAGAAGGGAGGAGGAGGGAGGAGGTAGTAGGATGATTGATTGCCATCCCACCAGGTTAATATGTTATCGCGGACCTCAGAGAGAAGTGTCTATGTAGAAGACCATTTCCTGGACGTACGTATTTTGGGAGGGGGAGGAGGGAGGAGGGAGGAGGAGGAAGAAGGAAAAAAAACTACGACAGTTGGCATCTCTGGAATGAAAGGAAGGCGTGTAGAAAATTTCATCTCAATCGGATGGGCCGTTCGCGAGCGCATAAAGGACATACGGACAGAGATACATAAATACATACAGAGATACGCACATCCTAATTTATATATAAGATAAGAAAGCTTTTGACAACGTATAACCATGAACGATTAATTACAAGCCTTTAAAATATAGGAGTAGACGGAAAGAACATCAGACTTATAAGTAATCTGTAGTGGGAACAAGTGATGATAATTAGATAAGGAAATAGTTACTCATCGCCCATAGAGATAACATAAGGCGTGCGAGTTGTCTCAAAACCTCTTCAACTTATACACAGAAAGAATGTTTAAACAAGTTGGAAAACTGCATGGGCTTAACAACAATGGAAGAATCATAAACAATGGAAGAATCTCAGATATGCTGATTCAAAACTGTTACAAACAGAAAGCGAGCAAGAGTTACAAAACCTAGTGGAGCATGTAATCAGGCACGGTGCAGAACGTAGCTTAGATATTAATATCCAAAAGACGAAAACTGATAATTAGCAGTGGAAAGGAAAGGCCATCAATGAACATGACAGTAAACGGGGAGATACTAGAACAAGTAACATGTTTTTCCCTTCTTGGACACATAACAGATGATGGCAGAAGTGAAACAGAAGTCACAAAGAGAATATGAATGGCCTAACATGTTTTCAACAACATGAAATCAGAATTAACACCTAAAGATATTGACATTGCATTAAAAGTCAAAACTGTTGAATGTTATGCATATACAACACTATTATATGGCGCAGAAACCTGGACAATGAATAAACAAGTAGAAGGTCGACTAGAGGGCCTGGAGATGTGGACATACAGAAGAATATGTCGTGTTTTATGGAAACAAAAACAAATACAGAGGTTCTAGAAAAAGTGGCAATGAAAAGAGTTGATGACAGAATTAACGCGTGAAACATGAATCTGGCAGACTGTGTGAAACAGCCGTCTGACACGGTGCTGTGAAACTGGACTTTCGTGATACACAATTTAGACTGGGTCGAAGTGGGTACCCAAAAGAAAGCTCAGGAAGGAATTATTTCGATATCACTTACCACCAACCCTCACTAAGGAGTTGTCATTGGGTAATGACGATGATACACTCAAATATGATAGCAACTTATCACACTCTCAAAGTCAATCAATCAATCAATCATGTGCCATGCCGGAAAGCGTGGGCGGTCATGACTCGCCATTTCACTCGATCACCAGAGTCATGAATCAGCTCAGTGTTCCTGTCTCGTCCATGCCATGTGGCCAAGCCATCCAGGTATTTTCCTCTCGGTCTTCCTCTTGGTCTGTTCCCTTCGATCTTACCACTTGTCACTAAGTTCTTTAATCCATTTCTTCTCATAACATGTCCAAAAAAATGTTGACTGTCTACGTCTAATTTCTCTAATCAATTTACGATTTTCATTTGTCTCCTGTAGTTCTTGGTCATTGGTTTTTCTGTCTGTCAATGGTACTCTTTGCATTTTCGCCAGAAACCAAATTTCTGCAGCCATCAGATGTTTTTCAGCTTGACTGACACTCTCAACGACATCATTATAATACGTGCACCTATGTGTAACACCACCCAGGAAGAAGATAACTGGCATAAGAGCACATGGGAAGCAGAGCCCGTCATTTGAGAGAACACCATGTGAGTCTGAAATGATTTCTATCCTGGTTCATCCTGAACACGTGCTTATTATTTACAGCTGCTATCAATTCATGAACACATTTCATCAAATTACAGTTACCGCATGGAAAGCACATTCCCTGTTAACATTAGGCCAAAATCCGTTTCTTCACCAGACGACAGGAAAGAATCTTCCACACAAAATCATGAAGTGGCGATTCGCTGGTTGGGTCAGTGGTATATAAGTTAGAGAAGAGAAAGAAGAACAAGGAAAAGAAGGAGTAGCAGAAGGAGAAGAAGGAGCAGCAGAAGGAGAAGAAGGAGCAGCAGAAGGAGAAGAAGGAGCAAAATGAGGAGAAGAAGGAGCAGCAGAAGGAGAAGAAGGAGCAAAATGAGGAGAAGAAGGAGCAGCAGAAGGAGAAGAAGGAGCTGCAGAAGGAGAAGAAGGAGCAAAATGAGGAGAAGAAGGAGCAGCAGAAGGAGAAGAAGGAGCAGCAGCAGGAGAAGAAGGAGCAGCAGCAGGAGAAGAAGGAGCAAAATGAGGAGAAGAAGGAGCAGCAGAAGGAGAAGAAGGAGCAGCAGAAGGAGAAGAAGGAGCAAAATGAGGAGAAGAAGGAGCAGCAGAAGGAGAAGGAGCAGCAGAAGGAGAAGAAGGAGCAAAATGAGGAGAAGAAGGAGCACCAGAAGGAGAAGAAGGAGCAAAATGAGGAGAAGAAGGAGCAGCAGAAGGAGAAGAAGGAGCAGCAGAAGGAGAAGAAGGAGCAAAATGAGGAGAAGAAGGAGCAGCAGAAGGAGAAGAAGGAGCAGCAGAAGGAGAAGAAGGAGCAGCAGAAGGAGAAGAAGGAGCAAAATGAGGAGAAGAAGGAGCAGCAGAAGGAGAAAAAGGAGCAAAATGAGGAGAAGAAGGAGCAGCAGAAGGAGAAAAAGGAGCAAAATGAGGAGAAGAAGGAGCAGCAGAAGGAGAAGAAGGAGCAGCAGAAGGAGAAGAAGGAGCAGCAGAAGGAGAAGAAGGAGCAGCAGAAGGAGAAGAAGGAGCAGCAGAAGGAGAAGAAGGAGCAAAATGAGGAGAAGAAGGCAGCAGAAGGAGAAGAAGGAGCAAAATGAGGAGAAGAAGGAGCAGCTGAAGGAGAAAAAGGAGCAAAATGAGGAGAAGAAGGAGCAGCAGAAGGAGAAGAAGGAGCAGCAGAAGGAGAAGAAGGAGGAGCAGAAGGAGAAGAAGGAGCAGCAGAAGGAGAAGAAGGAGCAAAATGAGGAGAAGAAGGAGCAGCAGAAGGAGAAGAAGGAGCAGCAGAAGGAGAAGAAGGAGCAAAATGAGGAGAAGAAGGAGCAGCAGAAGGAGAAGAAGGAGCAGCAGAAGGAGAAGAAGGAGCAGCAGAAGGAGAAGAAGGAGCAGCAGAAGGAGAAAAAGGAGCAAAATGAGGAGAAGAAGGAGCAAAATGAGGAGAAAAAGGAGCAGCAGAAGGAGAAGAAGGAGCAGCAGAAGGAGAAGAAGGAGCAGCAGAAGGAGAAGAAGGAGCAGCAGAAGGAGAAGAAGGAGCAAAATGAGGAGAAGAAGGAGCAGCAGAAGGAGAAGAAGGAGCAGCAGAAGGAGAAGAAGGAGCAAAATGAGGAGAAGAAGGAGCAGCAGAAGGAGAAGAAGGAGCAGCAGAAGGAGAAGAAGGGGCAAAATGAGGAGAAGAAGGAGCAGCAGAGGAGAAGAAGGAGCAGCAGAAGGAGAATAAGGAGCAGCAGAAGGAGAAGAAGGAGCAAAATGAGGAGAAGAAGGAGCAGCAGAAGGAGAAGAAGGAGCAGCAGAAGGAGAAGAAGGAGCAGCAGAAGGAGAAGAAGGAGCAAAATGAGGAGAAGAAGGAGCAGCAGAAGGAGAAGAAGGAGCAAAATGAGGAGAAGAAGGAACAACAGAAGGAGAAGAAGGAGCAGCAGAAGGAGAAGAAGGAGCAAAATGAGGAGAAGAAGGAGCAGCAGAAGGAGAAGAAGGAGCAGCAGAAGGAGAAGGAGCAAAATGAGGAGAAGAAGGAGCAGCAGAAGGAAAAGAAGGAGCAGCAGAAGGAGAAGAAGGAGCAGCAGAAGGAGAAGAAGGAGCAGCAGAAGGAGAAGAAGGAGCAGCAGAAGGAGAAGAAGGAGCAGCAGAAGGAGAAGAAGGAGCAGCAGAAGGAGAAGAAGGAGCAGCAGAAGGAGAAGAAGGAGCAAAATGAGGAGAAGAAGGAGCAGCAGAAGGAGAAGAAGGAGCAGCAGAAGGAGAAGAAGGAGCAGCAGAAGGAGAAGAATGAGCAGCAGAAGGAGAAGAAGGAGCAGCAGAAGGAGAAGAAGGAGCAAAATGAGGAGAAGAAGGAGCAGCAGAAGGAGAAGAAGGAGCAGCA
>OY992882.1:94703868-94833868 GCA_963921405.1 Cepaea hortensis | reverse complement strand
CTATCCAGAGAGACTATCATTAAAATACTCAAAAACAATATTTCACTGGTGTTTACACGTTCAATAACAAACATTCTAATCACTGTTAATTCTGAAAATAATGCTGATTATGGATTTCATAATATTTATTTGTTCAAATCCTTGTCCATATTTGTTAATATTCCAATTACCGGAATGAGACAGCAGTGAAAATAATCTCATTCTTGTTTTTGCACTCTCTCATGTTGTCCATTAGCCCCAAAAAGTGTCCTTTCTCTTTCTCTCTCTCTCTCTCTCTCTCTCTCTCTCTCTCTCTCTCTCTCTCTCTCTCTCATAGGTATCATTTTGTAATTTTGTATGCCACTTGATTGTCCTGTAACATGCCATTCCATATTTTTTTTTTTTGTATTCTCATCTTTCATATTATCATTTCGTATGCCACTTGATTTTATCATGTATAATGTAACATTACTGTGATGTGTGTGTGTGTGTGTGTGTGAGAGAGAGAGAGAGAGAGAGAGAGAGACAGAGAGAGAGAGAGACAGAGAGAGAGAGAGAGAGAGAGAGAGAGAGAGAGAGAGAGAGAGAGAGAGAGAGAGAGAGAGAGAGAGAGAGAGAGAGAGAGTTGAATTGCATCACTAATTTTTACGCTACACAATGTATATGTACAATTTTTTCTCCACTTCTTACAATTTTTGCGAGAATGCTCACGACAACCGTCAGTGTCTCAACTGTGTGTAAAGTGTGGGAGTTTGTTCTTATTAGTTTCAGTGATCATGTGAGGCATCATGTATGTGCCTAGATGTGAGGATGTGTGTGTGGGTGTGTATGTGAGGGATGTGTGTGTGTGGGGGGTGTGGGGAATGGTTGTGTGTGGGAGGTGTGTATGGGTTGATGGGTGATGTGTGGATGGGTGAAGGGATGTGAAGTTGGTGGGGGATGTATGTGTGTGTGAGGGATGTGTGTGTGTGGGGGGTGGGGGATATTTGGGAGGATGGTTGGAAGTATGTGGGTGTTGGTGGGTTGGGGGTGTGGGTAGGGAATGTGTATTTGGGTGGGTGAATGGGCGTGTAGGAGATTGTGTGGGTTGGGGGATGGGTGTGTAATGGGTGTGGGGGATGAGTGTATGTATGTGTGTGAGGGGGGGGGGGGGGGTGTCTGTGAATGGGATATGTCTGTGTGGATGGGAGTGTGTGAGTGTGGATGGGGTACATGTGAGTGGGTGGAGGATGCATGTGTGGGTGGTGAGGATGTTTGTAGGTGGGGGGTGTGTGGGTGGGTGGGGAGATGTGTGTGTGGGTGAGAGATGTGTGTGTGGGTGGGAGGGTAGATGAGAGATGCATGTGTTGATGGGCGGGTGGGTGATGTGTGGGTGTGAGTGGTTGATGGATGAGTACGTGAGTGGGTGGATGTGTGTGAGAGATGAGTGTATGGGTGGGGGATGTGTGTGTTTGTGGGAACATGTGAGTGGCGGATATGTGTGTGTGTGTGGGGGGGGTATATGTGGGTGGTGGGGTGTGTGTGGGTGGGAGGTGTGTGTTTTGGGGTGTTTATGGGTGGGGGATATGTGTGGGCAGGTGGGGAGATGTGTTTGTGGGTTGGAATGTGTGTATAGGTGGGGGATGTGTAGTTGAGAGGTGGCGGATATTGGGTGGGTGAGTGGGTGTAGGTTGGCTGATGTGTGTGTGGGTGGGTGGGGAAAATTGTGAAGGTGCGGGATTTGTGTGTGGATAGGTGCGGGATGTGTGGGTTGGCGGGGGTATGTGTGTGTGGTTTTGTGATGTGTGTTTTACTGGGTGGTTGCGGGTGTGTGAGTGGGTGTTGGAGAATATGTGGGTGGGTGTGTGCGTGTCGGTTATGGGATGGGTGGGGAATATGTGTGTGAGTGGAGAAATGTGTGTGGGTGGGGGATCAGTGGGTGGGTGGCGGCATGTATGTTTGCCTTGGTCTGTGTGAGTGCATGGAGGTATTTGTGGGTGGGTGGGGGAGGTGTGGTGGGTGGGGGATGTGAGAGTGGCTGCGGGATGGATGGGGGATGTGTCTCACAACATTGCAATATGCACGGTTTATGTTTACAACTTTCATTTGACAATGTTTTTTTTCCCATGTGAATGCATCATGCGTAATATGCATTGTTTATGCTTTCAAAATCCATTTGACAATGTGTTTTTTTTCCCTATGTAAATGTAACATGCACAGTTGATGAATGAAAGATGAGTGATTGAAAGGGCCGAATGTAAGACGGGCCTGCATGCCCAATCTGTTACCCTTTTAAAATAAAGTTTCTTTGTTCGTTCGTTCTCTCTCTCTCTCTCTCTCTCTCTCTCTCATCTTCTTTTTCTCTCCAACTCTCTCCCTCATTCGCTCTAAATTTCTCTCTTCATCTCTATCCCTGACTCTTTCTCTCTCCCTATCACTATCTTTCTCTCTTTCTTTTTAATATGTCTCATTCCATCATTCACCCAACCCATTCTCTCCCATCCATCCACCCACCCACAATCCAATCATCCAAATCCATCTCTCTCTCTCTCTCTCTCTCTCTCTCTCTCTCTCTCTCTCTCTCTCTCTCTCTCCCCATTCCCCCCCCCCCCATTTCCTCAATACAATTCTTGAAGAATGAGATTTTAAATATCACAGCCTGCTCTGTGATGAATTATATTAATGCTACCCTTAAAACTCAACATACCCTTCAAATTCTCAAAGACCACCAATGCACCCCATGCATGGCACACCAGTTAAAACAAAAACAAACACATGCATTAATCCCATCAATTAATTAAGACAGTACAAACTGTTTGCTTTTCTTGCCTAACTTTCCAATCACCCAGTTTACAGACAACGAATTAAATGGTCTGACCACCTCACTAGAATGCCCTGCTGCTATCTACCATAAAGAGCTAACCTGAGAAAATCTGATGGATACAGAAGACCAAGTAAAAGATGGAGTGATGGTATCAAGAACAACCTTAGAGAAATGAAGACAAACCTACAAAGTACATAGGATAGTGTGCACAAAAGACCCTTACATCTCCCTCCAACACTCCCCTGAGGTAAATGGAGGAAGAGGAGAAGAATAAGTGTATAGGTGCTGGGCAGGAAATCAGCTTCAACATTAAACTTTGAACCTGATGGAACTAAAGATGAAATCACAAAAATGGTTGAGTTCGTCATGAGAACACGCTTGATGGTTTAATCAACATTAATGTGATCACAAGAAGAATGTGGGCATTTTGTGGCTTAAATTGTCTTTGGGGTATTGGCTGGTTTTATTGGATGGTTGGTGAATCATCTTGAAGGTTTAGTTTTATCCCTTAAGTCCTAACTATCAAAGTGAGATTGGTGTGGTGATTTGCCTCCCTGTCCAGCATCAAAGCACCATCTCTATGAAAACTGTGTTGCAGAGTTCTCCTTCCCCTCTCAAAGTGCAGGAGCCGAGTGGTCTCCAGGTATGGTGTCCATCTCGAGTGCTGGAGGTCCCGGGTTCAAGCCCCGGTGAGGGCCGGGATTTTTTCACGTGAACTTCTAGTAACAAAATTTCCCCTGGTCTCTGGGTAGTGAGATCGAATGCCTGTGTGTATTGTTGCACACGTAAAAACTCCCTTGGCAATTGGAAATCAAAAAAGAATAGTCTAACAGTGCTGCCCGGGCAAAATTTTTAGTTAAAAATCTACCCAAAGTATTTCAGGATCCTCGCCAGTGCTACGGAGTTCATGCACTGAGCTGAGTTTCTCCGGACTCAGGCTTGAGTTAGGAGTAGAATGGAGCACTTATGGGTTACACTCGTGTGCCATGATGTTGATCCGTTGACTAAACTAAAAGATCTCAAAGTGCAGAAACCAGTATTGTGTGCAAGACCGGTACTGGAACTTCACATCTATGGACAGCCATATCAGGATGTAACCAGGTCATGAGTCAGCACAGCACAAAGGGACTGGTTGAGACTAGGCCTAAGTTATTCATGTATCGTGGCTGTGTTGAGATATTTCATTATCAATAGACTCCAATTACTGCCCAAAGGGAAACAATGGGGTATAAAATGTTGGGTATTGACACATACTAAGTCATGTCACTGAGAGGAAATTGACACATACATTTGAAATAAAAACAGGAGTACAACAGGGATGCCTTTTGTCACCATTATGATCTTTACTGACTATAGACTGGGTCATGAATACAACAATAACTTCTGTCAGAAACAGAATTCAGTGAGTTCTAACATACAAACTTGATGATTTGCCAGTGACATTGCACTCTAGTCACACATACGTAATCAGAAGCAGGATATGCTAATCACACATGATGATGAGTCACAACAATTAGGTCTAAATATGCATAGAGGAAAGACAAAGATAATTAGATTAAACCCAGCAAGTACAACCCGATCTCCCTTGGTTAAACCCCACGCATACACCTATTTGGAAGCAATGTAGGCAAAAATGGGGAGCAAGTCACAGATATTAAAATAAGAATACAACAAGCAAGATGAGTTTGCATAGCATTAGGAAATTTGCGGGAGTCAAAGGAAGCTGAACTCTGCATCAAACCTAGAATAGTTAACTCCCATGTTAAATCGGTACTACTGTATGAGTCAGAAACATGGAGAACTTAAAGAATTAATAATAAATTACACACAATCACTAATTGGTGCCTGCACAGAATAATGGGTCTAAAAAGGTATGGCAGAATCACTACTGTAGAGCTCTTGAAGAGAGATAAGCAAATTCTAGTGAATTAAGTAGAAGTGAAAACTCGCTGTCGCTGAATAGAACACACACTGAGAATACCTGAGGATATTATAGCTAGACATTCTCTTGTCTGGAATCTACAAGGCAAATGAAATAGTGGGGGACTTAAAAACACTTGGATAAGAGAATTACAGAGATGAATAATACTGGGAGGACATGGGGGGAGCTGCAGGTCATAGAAAAAGATGGTGTGGCATTTTGCGCACCTCATTTCATCCCACAGTTGCATCTCAGCTCAGTAAAGAGATTCTCTGTAATGTCTTTCACTGTTTCGCATTGGAATGTTGCGTCAACACTATAAATAGATCTGCCATCACTTTAACATGCAGGTCAGCGATCGAAACTCAAAAGATGATTGGAGAGGGGTAAATGCTTTCTGAGATAGTCAAAGGCCCAAACGCACACATTCAGTTAATATTTCCGAGGAGACAGGCTGTGTTTTCGTATTAGAGTATTTTAATTGGGTGTCCCTCACAATTCAATGGTAAGAGAACGTCTGCGGGTTATATTTCATTGTCATATGATGTACAAGGGCAGGTAAAGCTTTGTCTCTGTGAGATATGTGTGTGTATCACGTTCCAGCACTTAAGAATCATCATCATCAAGTGCCGTGCCGGTTGGCGTAGGCGTTCATGGCTCTCCACAGATCTCGGTCTTTGGTGTTCTGGATCAACTCTGCTGATGATATTCCTCCATGCCACCGTCTCAGTCCGTCCAGCATCATTTCTCTTGGTCTGCCTCTGCATGTCTTCCCCTCGATCTTTCCAGTTGTCACGATGTTCTCCAATGCCTCTCTTCTCATCACATGACCAAAGAAAGATGTTTGTCTCTTTCTTATTGTTGTATATAGTGTTCTAGTTTCATTAGCCTCTTTCAGGCAATCGTTGTTAGTTACTCTGGCAGTCCAAGGAATTCGCAACATTCGTCTTAAAAACCACATCTCTGTTGCTTCTAAGTTCTTCCTAATTTGTTCATTTACATTCCAAGATTCGCTGCCATACAGCAAAACTGGTTCTATATAGCATTTTAGTACTCTCTTTCTTACATTAATTGATAGCGACTTATTGCATAAGATACTCTTCATTTTCTGAAATTCTGTCTTTGCCTGCCCTATTCTGCTCTTAATCTCTTTTGTACATCTTCCATCTGATGTTATAAGTGCCCCTAGGTATTTAAAATTATCCACTTGGTTGAGAATTTCCCCTTCTATTTCTATGTCACATTTTGGCGTCCCCATTTTCTTTGATATCACCATTGTTACTGTTTTCTTGATATTCAAGGAGAGTCCTTTCTGTGCACTCTCTGTTACTACACTGTCCAACAATTGTTGTAGGTCTGTTGCATTATCCGCTACCAATACTGTGTCATCTGCATAGCGTATATTGTTTATATTATATCCTCCGATTAGTATTCCTGGCTTCTCTTTGATCTCTCTCATTATTACTTCGCTATACAGGGAGAAGAGATCGGGTGACAAGACACACCCCTGTCGTACTCCTAGCTTTATCTGTTCGTAACTACCCTCTTTATTTCCCATTTTAATTGCTGCTACTTGGTTCCAGTATATATACTTTATTATTCTTAAATCTTTCCCATCAATGTTGATATCTTCCAACATTTTAATCAGCTCATCATGTTTTACTTTATCAAATGCCTTAGTATAATCTATGAAGCATAAATATATGTCTCTTTGTTTCTCTATTGATCTTTCTATTAGTGTTCGTAATATATATATTGCATTGTTTGTACCCTTTCCTTCCATAAAACCATACTGTTCTTCATTAATTTCCATTTTTATTTTCTTTCTTGTTCTTCTCATTATAATTCTGAGTAGAAGCTTAGTGAGATGGTTTATGAGGTTAATTGTACGAAAATCTTCACAATCAATTGCTCCTGGTCTTTTTGGTATAGCTATAAATACAGATTTCAGCATATCACTGGGTAAATATCCACTACTGTAAATATCATTCAACATTTTGGTTAATATATCTACTCCAAATTCTCCCAACACTTCTAATTCTTCTATTGTGATTTCATCTGGCCCAGCTGTTTTTCCTTTCTTCATATGTTTCATAGCATCAGCGACTTCTTCTTTTAGAATAGGTGGGCCTTCTAAGTTACTTTCTTCTGTTAATTCTTCCCTTTCTCCATTATATAATTCTCTTATATACTCATTCCACCTCTTCATTATAGCACCTTCCTCCAATAAAGTCTGTCCTGTTTTTGATTTCAAACACCCTGTATTTATTCTTATTAAGAATATGTATTTTAAATTTTAAGATAGCCGCACATTCTTGTCCCTGCTACTGCAAATGGCGGAACCTGCCATCACTGTTCTAAAACATCTAACGTCATCTTTATCTTCAAGCTTTTAGAGAAGTGCATTGATGTGCATTAAGTCTTAAGCTGTAGGAAGAGGCAAGTCTTGACACTTTCATGCTGTTCTTAATATAAAACCTTATAACCTCTTAGTTCATGCAAAAGCCTGGTTTAGAAAAGACAAGCTGTAATGTCTCTGCCGACCACTGCTTCCTTCTGGTCTACAGCCATCTTCAACACATGAGAATGAAAGAGGGAGAGAACGAGTGTCTCTCTCTTCTGTCTTTATTTGTTCGTGGCGTTGAGAGAGATTTATGTGCAAAACTGGTGAGCATTGTAATCAGGTCCAGCATAGTAAACTGCTGTGATATTTCGTACAAAGATGCACAATGACTACTATAGCATACTGCACTCTTGTCGAACTGACGTCAGGCTAACAAACCAGATTAGGCACACAAAACCTTGTCCTCAGCTTGAGCTGAAAGGGACTAAATGTTCATGCACTCAGACAAACGAAGAAGAAGAAGATTAGCATTGGTATGAGAGAAAGGGCTTGTACTTTGTTATCTCATATCTATAACTATGTGCACATGTTATTGTCAATGGGTGAGAGGGGGAGTGTAATTTCTCAATGAGTACTTCCTCTGTAATTTCATATTCATTCCATGAATATAACAATACTTGTACCATCTTAAGAATGAAGATATTCATCTTATGCTTTCATGCACAGTAACTACTAACCAGCATGGGAAATATCATTCAGAATATCATACCCCTGTTTAGAATAGTAAGTAAAGGAAAGAAAATGGCAGAGGAGATGAGAAAGAATTGAACTGTAAACTGGCAAACTAAACATCTGATGCAGCCCTGGTTTGGAAATATGAGTTAACATAAATGATCATACCATGACAACTTCCACCTGTATCATTGCAGTTCAGGATCAACCCTTGATGTGTAGATTTTACTCATATGTCTTCATCAGACCTATAAGCTTTGTCATTTCCTGTTGTCTGTGTCCTCTATGAGAATACCAGTACATACAGATCACTATGACTACTAGAGCAAAAGAAGATCTGGCTTTCAAGATAACAGATGTCAGTCAACAATTTAGATTGTACAAGTACAAAGAAGAGACATTGTAGTAGATCTCAACTTATAGATACTGCCTGATTCTTCTACTTTCTAAAACTTCTCCCTGTAGCCATCTTTACATCCTTGTCAATTGCACTAACAACTTCAGCTTGACCACATATGAATGGGAGCATTATGTTTATTCAAAAGGGTGAGGAAATACAGTGTTTGCAAGAATGATGGAAGGATAAACTGGTGAAGAAAAGAAGGACGAATCCAGAACAATAATGCCAAGGATAAGTCTGGAAAGAGATTAGGGAAATCGACACTTTGTCAGAGTTTGGCCAGCTTCCCCGAATTTGTTATTCCGAGAGTCGACATATGTACTCAATATAAGAACATTTCACAGTGGACTGCCAACCCAATGTCTCCAGCAAATATCTAAGTGCTAATTTGTTTCTTGGATATCCTATCAACTTCATCATGTCATACCTACACACCACTACCAACCTAAGATGGACATGGTCACCATCTGACTCAATCATAGTAAAACATACAAAGGACTGATAATTTTAGAACCAATGGACTCAAGTCTATTGTGTTAGAGACTTTTTATTCAAAGAACATGAATTCATTATATCATCAACATGGTCAAGTATTTAGAAGATCAAACAATGGTAGGAGGAAAACTGTGGAAGGGCTCAGTGTGTTATTCTTGAACTAACTCACTCATGAAACCAGTTGTGTACAAGTGATCTAACAATGTCACTATGATGCATCATACTGTGTATTCTGATGTGTTGTTTATGTTTTAAAGATGCACCAAATGCTTCTTCATCCACAGGATTTCTAGTAATAAATTGATATTAATTTACCTCCTTATCTTGTCAAGTATCTCGTGATGTACCAAAACTTTTCATATGTGTTTAATTATTAATATTAAACAACATTGAAGAATTTGAAACGGAAAGTGGCTGGGTAACCACGAACAGTCAATAAATTCCTGGTCTGTTGTAAGCTCCCAGGTTCCAAATTGTTCATAAGGGAGAACTTTACATCATATACATTATAGATATACTTCCTGTAACAGTTTCACTTTCTAAGGAAAATGGATACAGGTGGGGGTTCAATGAGCTAAACATTTATGTTCTCCTTATTCATTTTGGGAGGGTGAAAATTAGAGTGGAACCATTAATATAACCGGGACCTCCCTAGATATCCTGAGCTACCAAGGGTCACTTTGGCTTCCAGCGACCTGTCCACTCCATATGAAATCAGTCCCATTACTCTAGCATGACTTCATAAAGGGGTAAGCTTTAGTGGGTAATGCACCTTCCTCCCCAACATACCACAGATGGGACGGCTTGGCATGGGTTGATTGAGATACTTAGCTGCAATGGTGGATAAAGGGGCATCTTTCCTTCCAAGAAAATTGTGAAGAATTCTCCCACTGCTTAAGATTGAACCCAGGTCTCCGAGCTGGCATACAATGCACTAACCACGAAGCTTCCATCATAAAGGCTACCACCACATATACTATGAATAGGTATGCTTCCACCACACAAGCTACCATCACACACAGTATGACAACACACATGCTATGACCACACCTTTCACCACACATACTACAACCACAAATATTACTATTATGCACAGTATGACAACACACTTCCATCACACATTCTATGACCACACACTTCCACCATGCAAACTACCATCGCAAAGAATCTGATCTCTACACAGACTACCACCACATAGAATCTGATTTCCACACAGGCTACCTCCACAAAGAATCTGTTCTCCACACAGGCTAGCATCACAAAGAATCTGTTCTCTACACAGACTACCTCCACAAAGAATCTGTCCGCCACACAGACTACCACCACATAGAATCTGATCTCCACACAGACTACCTCCACAAAGAATCTGATCTCTACACAGACTACCACCACACAGAATCTTCTCTCCACACAGACTACCACCACACAGAATCTTCTCTCCACACAGACTACCACCACACAGAATCTGTTCGCCACACACACTACCACCACAAAGAATCTGTTCTCCACACATACTACCATCACAAAGAATCTGTTCTCCATACAGACTACCACCACACAGAATCTGTTCTCCACACAGACTAATACCACAAAGAATCTGTTCTCCACATAAACTACCACCACAAAGAATCTGTTCTCCACAAAGACTACCACTTCCACACAGACTAACACCATAAAGAATCTGTTCTCCACACAGACTACTATCCCAAAGAATCTGTTTGAGGGGGCTGAGTGGTCTCGAGGTATGGTGTCCGCCTCGAGTGCTGGAGGTCCCGGGTTCAGGCCCCGGTGAGGACCGGGATTTATTTAAATAATCCACCTGGACTTCCAGTAATAAAATTTCCCCTGGTCTCTGGGTAGTGAGATCGGACGCCCGTGTGTATTGTTGCGCATGTAAAAAATCCCTTGGCAGTTGGAAATCGAAAAAGAGTAGCCTAACGGTGCTGCCCGGGCAAAATTTCGAGTTAAAAATCTACCCAAAGTATTTCAGGATCCTCACTGATGCAACGGAGTTCGTGCATTGAGCTGAGTTTCTCCAGACTCAGGTTTGAGTTAGGAGGAAAACGGAGCACTTATGGGTTAAACCGAGTGCCGTGATGTTGATCCAATGACTAAACTAAACTAAACTAAACTACCACCACAAAGAATCTGTTCTCCACACAGGCTAGCATCACAAAGAATCTGTTCTCCACACAGGCTAGCATCACAAAGAATCTGTTCTCTACAAAGACTACCTCCACAAAGAATCTGTTCTCCACACAGACAACCATCACAAAGAATATGATCTTCACAAAGACTACCATAACAAAGACTATCATCACAAAGAATCTGTTCTCCACACAGACTAGCACCACAAAGTATCTGTTCTCCACACAGACTGCCATCACAAAGGATCAATCCATTCTCCACACAGACTGCCATCACAAAGGATCAATCCATTCTCCACACACACTAGCACCACAAAGAATCTGTTCGTCACACAGACTAGCACCACAAAGAATCTGTTCATCACACAGACTAGCACCACAAAGAATCTGTTCATCACACAGACTAGCACCACACAGAATTTGTTACTCACTGTGAACTTTCAAACAGCCGAGACAGCATGGCGGACAGCACAGGGAGGTCAGCCATGACTGCCGTGGTGATGATGCTGGAGCTGCCATCACTAATCTGCTGGCCGGCTCGGAGGCTTCCTCCAGCCGACGGCTTCAGGCCCAGTATCCACACAAGGTGCTAGCAGAACAAGATCAATCATTAACATCTTCAATACCATGCATGATCAAATATCACAAACTTATATAACTCCAGTCTATGTTAATTTGCTATTTACTATTAAGGAATAGGCTACTATTAGATTCAAGAGCACTCCCAAATACAGATGTTGATACTGATCACAAACCAGTCATAATAAAAAAGATTTCATCACACAGGAGAATAAGAAACAAAAAAGTAACAACACATGTCATCAATTATAGGAGGCTGCAGGAAAATACAGTTAAAGACGAATTCAATCAAGAAATCCAAAACCTACATAAGAACATCCCTGATGACCACTCAAGCGTAGATAAGGAATGGACATGTTTCAAGGCTGCCATGCTCGACACACTGAAAAAGAAATGTGGAACAAAGAAAGTAGGGCAAGACAAAAGATTAAGAACAGCCTGGTGGAACAACGAAGTTAAAGATAGCATATTCAAAAAGAAAGTAGCATTCAAAAAGTGGATCACAACTAAATCTGAACAGGACTATATTACTTATAGAATAGCACGACGTAATGCCAAACGAACAATTAGAGCATCTAAAGATGAATCCTGGAGAATATACGGTGAACAGATGGCGACCCTTAGCAAAGACTGCCCAAGAGAATTTTATAAACGTGTCACCACAATGAGAAACAGAGATGCATGTTACAACCCAACCACCATCATAAACAGCAAAAGAGGTATATCAATATTTAATCCACAACAAAGACTAGCAAGATGGGCAGAATACTTTCAAGAACTACTTAACCCCACACATAACATAGGAAACCTCACTTTTGTGCCTAAACGCCAGGGACAGCAAGAACCAAATTTCATACCTGCAGAAGTCAAAGCAGTTATACAGAAAAGTCCTAAGAACAAATCACCAGGTCCAGATGGAATAACCACAGAAGCTATTCAGGCCTGTGGGGAAACAGGAGTTAAATGGCTAACAAGACTTTTTAATATAGCATGGGAAGAAAGAAAAGTCCCAGATGATTGGCAACAGGCAATAATAGTACCAATATGGAAAAAGAAAGGCAATATGAGAGAGTGCGAAACATACAGAGGTATATCACTCCTAAGCCATATAGGGAAAATGTATGCAAAACTTTTGGAACAAAGAGCTAGACCAATAGTTGAACAACAGTTAAGCAAAGCACAATTCGGTTTTCGGAAAGGTAAAAGTTGCACTGATGCATTATTTACACTTAGACAAATTTGTGAAAAAACTATTGAATATAGTGACCAGCAGAATATTGTGTTTGTAGATCAGGAAAAGGCTTTTGATAGAGTAGACAGATACAAATTATGGACCATCCTTGAAGACTATGGGATAGAAGGGCAACTGCTAGAAAATATCATAGCCATGTACCACTCGAGCCAAAGTGCAGTAAGAACACAGGAAGGTATATCAGATATGTTCACAGTCAATACAGGAGTGAGGCAGGGATGTGTGCTCTCTCCCCTGCTATTCAATATCTACATGGACAGAATTTCCAAAGAAGCAAGTCTCGACAGACCAGATTCAGAAAATTTAGAACTCTTTACTCCAGATGAAACAACTGACCCACAGGGAATAAATGAACTTCTATTTGCAGATGATCAGTGCCTATTTTACAGCGATGAGGGCAGACTACAAAATCATATTACTAATCTGAGTTCAACCTGCAGCAGATACAATATGAGTATAAACACAGCCAAAACCGAAGTAATGCAAGTTAGCAGATCGCCAGACCCACTAAATATACAGATAAATAACACACCTCTGAAACAAGTTAAAGAATTCAAATACCTTGGAAGTATGATCACAGAAGATGGCAGATTGGACAGAGAAATTGACATCAGATGTCAAAAAGCTAGTGCACTTACATATCAACTATCACCCTTACTGAAACATCCAAACATACCCATGTCCGCAAAACGACAGATAATAAACAGCATATTCACACCAACCCTATGCTACCAATCTCAAACCTGGACTTTATCCAAATTACACCTTCGCAAAATCAACACCTGCGAAATGAGATGCCTGAGGAGAGCTGCCAACTTAACAATCCGAGACCGAGTAAGAAATGCTACTATCAGACAGACTGTGGGATCAACACCTTGTGCCACATTTATTGACAGACAGAAGATCAAGTGGTTTGGCCATGTCATTAGAATGCAACATCAACAACTACCATCACTGGCCTTACATCAAAGATCATCTGCGACGAGACCACGAGGACGTCCAAGAAGAAAATGGATTGACGACATCAGAGACATTGTACAACCTCACGGAATGACACTATCCAGTGCCGTCCACCGGGCGCTGGAACGCAAATTATTCCTCCCCACGACGCTTGACGGCAGAAGTGGAAGATGATGATGATGATGATGACTATTAAGGAATATGGAAGTCGTCATAGCACAATGGCAAAAAATTTAGAAACATTCCACCAAGTCATGACTCAGGCAGGCATGACCCCTGAAAGTGTAAGGAAGATAAAGGGGCTGAGAGGAGGAATTATAACATCTAACTATCATAACATTCAGGTTGAACCTATTAATAATGAAGCTCCTCTGCTAATCTAAGTGCTGTGGATGAATGTCTTCTTGCTGGGTATATATTGTTTATGTCCTTTTGTTTGAATAGGAAATGGGTACTTCTCTGGAGGCTATAATGTTGTTTAACCAATGTTTAAATGTTGTTTTTGACCTCTGGGTGGAAAGGTTTACTGAGGTTATATGGGTGTTGCATGCCACTTAGCTGGCTTCTTGAGTGGCACTAGCTCCTCATGGCAAAATGAAGGCGAAGGCACCCCTCATTCTCTGAGGATTGCACCACTCAGGCCAGGGATGTCCCCAGTCTTAGAAGTACCATATGCAACAACTGACCACCACCCATCATCATCTTTATTAACAGACAGCACCAGGAAAAAATATCTAACAAACGAATTCACAACTGCTCTTAACAATTAATTTTCTAGAATGCCCAAATTATAGCTCTGTCTCACATTGAAACAAAATGGCCACTCACCTACATTCCATTCTCACAGTGGCTTACTATTACAATCATAGGTCAACTGGCTAAAGATAACAATACCTGGGTGTACTGTGTTATTCCACATTGGGCTGGACTTAGAATAATATTCTCAGTCTGGGAATTGTGTGCTAACTTTTAAGTTTGCAAAATTTGGAAAATGCACTGTTGGTAGGGTTCAAGATGTTACAGAGACAATCATCACTATCTTGATTTGGCTAACAAAACCATATCAGAACATGACACAAAAGACTGAACAGTCATATAGAATCCATGTGTCCCCATCACTCCTGTGCACATGTTGACAGGCAGCCAACCATATTCTGCTAACAGTAAAAGGCAAGAGAATCATCTACACTGGGCTAGGCTTGCCCCATCTGGCTTGGTCATGGAGTGAGGTTTGTGTAGAGAATACTCTCCTGACCCAGTAACAAAGCACCAATTCCACAAAGCCTATGTTGCAGAGCTCTCCTTCCCCTCTCCAAGACCAGAAACCAGCAGTGTGTGCACGACTGGTATTGCAACTTCACATTTGAAGACAGGCATATCAGGATGTGACCAGGTTGTAATTCAGCCCTGCAACTACTGATTGGCTGGGGTTAGGCCAGGGTGGGATGTTTCCCACCACAGGCTTCAGAGTTGGAGTTAAATGTTGACTTCTCGTCCTTGATATGGCTTGCAGTTTCTAATAGATTTGAAGGATTCTTCTATTCATGAATGCTGTTGGATCCAGTGGTGCCTAAGGTATAGCTGGTGACCAAGCAATAGTCTGGCTGGGATTAGCCCGGGTTGAAAGTTTTCCCCCACAGGCTTCAGAGTTGGAGTTAAATGTTGGCTTCTCATCCGTGACATGGGGACGTAAATTACATGTACCTTAGAAGTCAGAGTGACATCGCCTGACAGTGAGGCACACAGATAATAGGGAAGGCTACTCCACACGCAAAATCAGTCCAATGCACTCCTCAGTAGTAGCAAATACTAGAATTAGCAGTAAGTGCATTGGCTAAGCCTGGGTTGTAAGTGAGTGAGTGCCAAAGAAAACACACACACAAATGTATTTCACTGTCAACAAATTCAAACCAAATGCCCAGAGAGAAATTGGTTGACATTTTTTTTTTGGCACTCGCTCATTTTGAACTCAAGCGTAGTCCATACACACTACTTCTAGTAGTTCTGGACTGAATTTTGCATGTGGATTAGCTTTCCCTATTAACAGTGTCCCTCGCCATCAGACGAACCCACTCCGACTTCAGAGGTACTTGTAATTTATGTCCCAAAGTCAAAGATGGCAGGTCAACATTTTAGTCCAAATGTCCGGTGTAGGGGTTGAACCTCTTACCTCAGCATAATCGCACCGAATGTTATCCATGCTGACCTGCATTGGTTGGAATCAAATGAATGCTCCAAAGCATGAGTTACAAGAATTAGCCACAACCGTTAGTCAAGTTAGTCAATACCTGTAATGTTGTTAGAACCAGATGCCAAGCAGTGCCCAGGATGTCCCCATGGCAGTGTGCCAAGCTCAGCAGTGCTCGCATCACCTGGATGTTCTTGGCTGTCAGCTGAAATACATTTATGTTAGCCATACATATATAGTGTACGGATGCATACGTGTGTGACTCAGATAACAACAGCACAGTTAATCATATACGTAAGTACAGGAGACTCTTCTACAGCTCCAGACACACTGGGTATATGGTGCTAGCACCATATTGTACAAACCACTCAGGACTCTACGTGTGGAATCGACCAGGACCACAGTGTCTGCATGTCAGGACACTATCAATTATGTCACCATGTCTGGGAAAAGATGTCTGTTTGGATGCATTTAGCCAATGTTATGTATAGTTATTCTGGTTAGTGTGGCTTGTCTGGCTGAGTGGCTAGCATGCCGAATTCACATTTGAGAGACTCAGTCATGAATCCAGGACGTTTTTCTCCTGTCGTGCATATTCATTGTCGCGACGCTTGTATATTCCCTTAACGACATTGCTAAGTGTATCTGCCCAGGAGCCATCCCCCCTTCCGTCTAGTAGGGAGGGGGGCTGAACATTGGACACCCGGTGAATCTACCAGCATTGACACTGCACCATAACTGACCGGGGGAGAGCCAGCCTCTTCCCCCGGCAGTTGGCCGCAGTCTTAACCTCTGCCATGGTGGCTAGCTATGACCCAGTCAATAGTATGCCTGTATGCACAGAGGAATTGTTGGCCAGTCTTTCCCTAACTTTAGCAAACGAAAAACACAGGCATCGAACCCTTGTCCGGCCATACTCAAGACATTATCAGCATAGTCCCCTAGTGACCTCACTAATGTGTCTGCTGTTCAAAAGAAAGATTGGAGAAAAATGAATCTGAAGATCATGCTGACCGCACTTTACAACAACAACAACTATACAAACACGCCTAAAAATACATCCACAGAAAATAGTTTTGTTGAGAATGTGTTTGCAGTCGACAAAAATATTTTCACAGACTTAAAAACTGGTTTGTGATGGATGCATTTCAACACTAAAATATTATTCTGCTTAGAAAAAACTGGCTTCTGCAGCTTAAGTTAAAATGTAAAGTTAACATTTTTTAACCTGTCTTTCTCTTTAACACTTTAACAGCCGCATCACATTATTGTAATTTGGATATCATTAAAAAAAATTTAAAAGCTAACTGTTAGCTAGAAGAAATTGTATTTCTTGCAACTTGTCATGCCAAAGATCAACTGATGTTGATCAGTTGATGTTTACAGTATAAACAATAAAATGACAAATAAGAAAGAGGCCAAATGTTAAAGTAAATTTTTTTTTAAAGTAAAAGAACCATTTATATGCATGGGATAAACAAAGTGTATTGCGCTAGCAGCATATTTTTAATAGACCAATAAGGGCTTGATGGGTCTCATCTCATCTCATCATGTTCCTCTTGTACCTTGCGGTGTCGAGGTGAAGTACAAACTTCGTGAGAGTGCCCGATTATGAGCTTCATATATCGATATTCCCATGGACTCTGCTATTCCCTCCGTCCAACGTTTACGTGGTCTGCCTCTTCCTCTGATTCCATCTGGTCTGTACATCATTGCTTGTTGTGGTATGCTGTTGACTGGTAACCTACTTGCATGGCCAAACCATTTGACTTGCTGCTTTCTGATAAAATCTAGTGCTGCTTTAACCCCCACTTTAGTGCTGATTTCTTCATTTCTGATCTTATCTCTTCTTGATACATTGAGTATTCTTCTCAGGAACCTCATTTCTGTTGTGATTTTTCTTTTCTATTTTTCTGTCATTGTCCAGGTTTGGCATTGGTAGCATAGAGTTGGCAGGAAGATTGTGTTGTAAAGTGCTTTCTTAGTAGTTATTGATACATGTTTGTTCTTTAGTATTAGTGCCATTTGCCATTTGTTGCTTGATGGGTGTTGTGGTCAATATTAAGTCACCACCTTTGCTTCTCAGGACCAATTTTAGACTAGGTCAAACTGGGAGCCTAGGTCAATTTTTGTTAAATCCCCACCTCACTGGAGATTCAAACACATGAACAGTAGGCTAGCCACTGCTCTTCCACAGCTCTATAATGTCACAAAACTGTCAATAAACTAACAAATGTTACCTAATGTTACTGTACTGACAGCAACAACAAAAAAAGTATCTTTGCAACTTCTTCTGTATTCTCAATTACCCTGAAAATAGCAACTGTAGCATGGTGTCTGTCTGCTTGCAGTAATATCTGCACCCTTCAACCAGCACATCGGACTGCAATCATCATTTGGATGAGGGGTGGACAAGGAAGGAAAATTTGCCTTCCCTCCATCACACACACTATAAACATTCAGTTGTTGGTAGGTTTTCTACTATTCAAATTTGAAAAGTTATCAGGGCAGTGGCCAAGAGAGCCTGATTAATGATTTTTACCATTTCTAACTACCAAAGGGTTTTTTAACTGATTCAGTGCCAACGGATGACACACCACCATATTAGGATAATCATGTTATTTTGCAGTATCATCTGCAATTTAACTAAGTGACATCAGATGATTAACTGTCTTAAGCGATTTTCCATATTTGCCACGGACTTATATACAGTAGATTTTCTCTATGTAACCCCCTTTAATTTGATATATAATACAACATGTCTGCTACCATTTTAACAACTTTTAAGCTGTAACTGTGACACACTCCTACTTCCCATTTTCCGCCATCCATTTTTGTTTGGTCCAAACCTACGTTTTGTTTGGTGCTGAATCGGTTAAATGCTCAATACATCTAAATTTACAACATAGACTTATTTCATTCAAATTTATTGCATGCTAACCATCACAGTGGTTTGAGAATTGTAGAGTTATTTGTTAGTTTGTAGTTAATTTTGTGAAATTCAGAAATGGCCACTAGTTATCATGCTTGGCTTTTACATTAGAACAAGTTAGATTATTATTTGAAACAATTTTAGATGACAGTGATTATGATTTGAACGACTTTGTGAAAGATTCTGACAGCATATGCAGTAGAGACTGAGCAGGTGGTTAGTTAGTTAGTCGCTAGTTAGTCGCGGTTCCAACTTCGCGGCAACGGGTCATCCCCATTATGCTCCGTTCCAGTGCCAGTGAAAATCCCACAAAATGCTCCTCACTGCACTATGTGAACAATGGAAGAGACAGGAGTATCGACAAGCCAACAGCCCGCACAGGTACACTGTGCATAATGTCGCCGCCAGAATGCCAACACAAAATCCTCCACGAGAAATACAGTTCATTGTCGATGGAAATGGCAGTCACCAGAAAGACTTCAATGACCCGGGTTTTATCCCATATGGCTCGGTCTCTTTCCGCAGGGCAACCCGCCAACCCGCTGAGCAGGTGGTGATAGGGGAAACAAAACTGACAGTTCTTCTTCTTCTTTCGTTCGCTTGAAATATGTCTATAACTGCAATGTTGTCTCTTGAATGAATTTAACTGTCTTTTTTAGATCACTCAGCGGTCTATAGAGTTATCTTCCACTGTTGTCTCTCTAGGCCAGAAGGTTTGCCTAGACATGTTATAATTTGGGCAGTCTTGGAGTATGTGCTCTGCTGTCTGCGACGCCAATCCACATGTGCACATGGCTGATTCACCAATCTTGAATTTTGTATACATGTGGTTGCATAATCTATTGTGTCCTGTTCTGAGGCGCAGAATAATGACCTGTTCTGGTCTGTCCATAATGTGGTAGTCGTCTTGAGCAGGTTTTGGTGGCTTTCTGACTGATATGATCATTCTTTTCTTTTGGCGGTATGTAATGGGCACATCGCTGGTCGCCGTGGCTAAGGTCTTGCGAACGCGGTTTGTGAGCCCATATACCCGGGTTTGAAACACAGCGATGCTGGTTTTTCGAAAAAGGTATAGGTGCTGGTCGTTCAGAAAGCAATGGCAAACTACTGAACATAAACTTTGCCCAGGATTCACAAACAGCAAAAATGCTGGGGTTGACTGCTACGTCCTGTGAAGGACATGCAACTGAAAAAAAATTGGCACATCAGGCTGTTCTTCTTTGGCTCCTTCCTTAGTCAATCGATCAGTTCTGTCGTTTCCAGGTATTCCACAGTGGGATGGTATCCACTGTATGGTGACCTTATGCTGACTGCTAAGTTCAGAAAGTAGTGTCCTTAGTACTGGCAATTTCCCAGACAGGAGCGCCTCAAGTACTGATTTTGCGTCTGTCAATAGCACCACAGGTTGTGTACCATTGCTGGTATTTAGTAATTTCTCTGTTGCTATCTTGATTGCCTCAATTTCAGCATCATAGTTAAAACTGACAGTGAATGTTCATCATCATATGACTACACAGGTCGGGTTTTGTTTGCTCAGGCAGCGCTAATGGACCACACTTGTGCCCCAAAGTTTGCTTTGCAGTCTATTACAAATAAGCTGAGCAGTTTTGTAAATAACCATTAAAAATGTAAATAGTAAACAGTGTAGATATTGGTTTTCAATCTATCTAGTACAAATCTGACAAGTGTTTTCCAGGTGTTTTTTATTTATTTAGTTTGCATAAAATATGATGTTATAATTACATTTTGATGGTATTAAAAAGCAGTTCTTGTGGTATTTGTGAAAAAATGTGTGTTTATCATGGTTTGGTGAATTTAATTGGATTATCAACTCAGATGAAGGAGTACTGCCTTGGTAAGTGAAAACTGTGAATAATTCTTGCCTTTTTTAATTCTCAATATGTGTTAGAAAATTTAACATTTGAATTTTTTTTTTAACTGAAACTGTCATTTACTGCCAATATAGTACCCAGCAGTGTACCAGCAGTGTAATTCCTTGAGCCTGAGGAATTAAGGCCGCCTGGCTAGTGCAGTCACCACGAACTGTGTAGGTTAGGATTTTCTTTTTGCCCCCGACAGAAAAAACTCCACACCTTACCGAGGATTCGAACCCGGGTCTCCTGAAGGAGAATCCGGCATTCTAGCCACTCGGCCAGCCACTAAATATGATTAAAATTTCACTACAGTGGAGGTCAGCATGGCCAAATGGATAAGAGTGCTTGATCTTAAACATCCAATGTGCTGATGCTGATGTATCGGGTTCAACCTCTACCGGTCAGTTTGACTAAAACGTTGACTTCTCATCCTTAACTTCGGGACATAAGTAACAAGTACCTTTGAAGTCGGAGTGGGTTCACCCGATGGCGAGGAACAATGGTAATAGGGAAAGCTAATCCAGACACAAAAATCATTCCAGCAAACTAGAAATAGTAGCATGTATATGGACTATACTTGAGTTCAAAGCGAGCAAACGCAAAAAGACATCATTACAATATTGTTTCCTATGCAATCCCCTTTAATTTTATTAATATACAACACATCTGCTACCATAATAACAACTTGCAAGTCCTTGCTGTGTGTCACTCCTACTTCCCATTTTCGGCCTTCCATTTTTGTGTGATCCAAACCTACTTGTCTGGTACTGAATCAGTTCATTATACAGACATATAATATGTAATGACAAATGCAAAACTAATGCAAAGATGTGTTTAGAAGGCACCTACCACAACTTGGCTTTGGTGTGACCCTGCAGGGAGAGAAGCGGTTGACAAGGCAGTACCAACAGCAACAACCTGACTCCTCTCAATCTGCTCTCCTGAACTGGACATCTCCTGGCTGGCAGAACGGCTCAGAACTGATGAAACAAAGACATGCATTGTTGTTTTACTATTCCAATTATAAATAAATATAAATTATAAATGCTGATCATTTGAAAGATGTGTCCAGCCCAAACAAGGATACAGATAAGCAACTTTTATATTTATATTTTCATGTAGTTGTGTCGGTTTGTGTTTGTTCAGCAGGCACTCTCCGGCTCTTTATGCTACACCTTGACACCGCAAAGTACAAGAGGAACAAGACGAGATGATGACGAGATGATGATGAATATTACATTAGGTGAATTAGATTGCAATACTGATTATTAAAGAGGGGGAAAAAATAGTAGAGGATCTTTTTTCCATGCCTTGAAGTGAACTGGGTTTATAGTGTTAGCCCCATATTTGTATAGACCAATCAGCACTTGACATGCTCAACATTGCGCCGGCCACATTAACTCCCCAGAACATTTCCTAGTACACATTTAATCTGGGTCGACCTGAGAGTCCAGGTTAATTTTTAACACATCTATGCCTCGATTGGGATTTGAACACATGACCACTGGGCCAGTAGGCAAGCATACTAACTCTCTCTCTCTCTCTTTATGTACAAATGCACCCACACATCCACATAACCAAAGAGATGTAGAGAGTGAGGGGATGTAGAGGTTGAAGTTAACGGACAGAAAGACAGATAACAAAATCACCTAATTTTCTTAAGTGTACTTTATGAAACTGGCATGTAAGATGAATGACAGCAGCATGATAGGAAGGGAAGAAGGATGAAGGCGGACACAATGGGAGAAAACTGAAAGGCAGAACTAAAATAACAAAGCATGAAGAAAGGGAGAATAGATGGAATGAGTACAGCAAAACAAAGAAGGCAACATGGCAGCACAGAGAAGAAGGGACAAGGAGCCAGGAGGGCTGGGAAGAAAGAAAGCAGATGCCTCAAACAATAAGCAGCACTATGAAAGAACATGTACCTTTGTGCTGACTGAATCCAAAAGAGCCACCTCCAACATGCATGTTGAGCACTGTCAGTGTGTAGTGAGGTGGCAGGGAAGCTTTGCACAGAGCAGTGATGAAGGCATCCCTGGGTGTGCTCATTTTCATGTGGCCACACATGTTGGCATATAGTTCCTGGGCTTTCAGAATCATCTCAGTGGCAGTCTCGTCAGTGCTGTTAGAAAGAGAGAGCGGAGCTTGCAACAGACATCAAAAGTTGTACTGTTAAAGGGGACGGAGTGGCCTAGAGGTGTGACGTCCAACTTTAGCCCTTCATCTTCTTCTTCCTTACCCAATATATATTTTTGTTTTGGACATAACTGCATTGTGTCTGTTTACAGCAGAGCCATGATATTTGCACCTTACAGCAAAATCATCCAACATTTGTTGACTGGGTCAGCTTTTCCAGGTAGTTTTGTAGATTCTGGACATGCAACCGCTGAGCCACTAGACTATGGTCATTCAGTAGAGTTCTCGTTCAAAGGACATTTGAAGCTGATTGTCTTTTGTAGTAATCAAACTAGGTGGACAGTGGTATGCACATTTCAAATTCGTGGAGTGCACCATCAATGGACATCATTTACCCACAATAACTCTGAGATTCCCTACCAGTTTGGCTCGACTAATGATAGATATTTATTCCTGGTGTATGATGACATATGTCAGAAGTCTTGCATGAGGTTCCTTAAAACCAACACGGAGCCCACCGCTGCCTGAGGTGAGATACAGGGCAACCCTTAATATGCAATATGGCAGCCTCATCTTTTCCACAGATATCTTCGAATCAAGAAGACCAGGAGCGAGGTTTTCCATATTTTCATTTTCCAAACTTAGGGCTTTGTTCATGATATTTATGGAAACATGTCAATTACTTATGATTGTGATATTTCAGTTTTCTTGCCAAGTATACATGTACATAGTTTTTTAATTATGAAGACTGGTCTAAATGTATCTATGTGTATCCTTCCTTTCATCGCTCTTGGGTGTTATATTTTGTTTTTGTGTATTTTTCAAGCAAGAGATAGGCTCACAAAATAAATTCCCAGTATTTACTAGCACTCATAAAAGTTGAGAAAAGAACTAGAAAGAGGGAGACAGACATATAAGTGGGAAGATAACATCAAGAGATTGACACAGTGTGTCCAATGTATCACCAGAACAAGAGACACGAAGTGCTGGAGATCATTTGTAGCCAACCTTGTGAAATAGGCATCATCTTCTGCTTTTTCTTCTTTCTCTTCCTCTTCTTCCCCTCTTTTTCTTCTTTCTCTTCCTCTTCTTCTCCTATTTTTCTTCTTCAGCCCTTCATCCCTCACGAGTACAGACCTTCAGCCAACTCATGCCAAGTCATCCTATCTTTTGCTACCTTCTGCAGCTTGCCTCATGTCCTTCTCATATTTTTCATCTATGTCTATAATTCTTAACTGTTATTGACTTATTACTAATATCTTTGTATTTGTATTTCTAACATGCCACTTAAAGACTGAAATAATCTCACATTACAAACACAGCTGCATCAATAGTAAATTAAAGCAACTCAACATTATACAGAAATCCTGAAGCTGTACATAAAGACAGTACGTCAAAAATATTATCCAGCCAAATTTCTGCATATCAATATCTTCTTCTTCTTCTTCTTCAGCGTTCCGAGCCATTGAGGTTATTTGCTGCAGATACAATCCGTCTCCATTCGTCTCTCTGGTGGACCCTCTCTTGCCAGTCGTTGATTCCAAGTGCTTGTAAGTCTGTACATGTATTATCTCTCCACCATCTTCTTGGTCTACCTCGGGGTCTGCGGTCATTTATTTCCTGAGTGTAAGCGAGTTTTGTTTCCCTACTATCTTCCATTCTTTCTATATGCCCCAGCCATTGTAGTCTATTTGCCTTCATGATACCAGTGATTAGCGGGGACTTAAACAGATCATAAATGTCTTTGTTACTTCTTTTTTTCCACTCTCCACTTTGTGTATCCCTAATGGGTCCAAAGATGCGTCTTAAAATTTTGTTCTCAAAGGTTTGTAACAAGGCTTCGTCTCCTTTTGTTGTACTCCAGGTTTCAGAGCCATACAGCACAACTGGTCTGATCAGTGTTTTGTATATTGTGATTTTGGTGTTACGAGATAGCGCCTTTGATTTTAGTAGATGTTGTAGTGCATAGTATATCTTATTTCCAGAGTTGATTCTAGTTTGTATTTCTTCCCTTATGATGTTGGAGCAGTTGAAGATTGTACCCAGGTATTTGTATGTTTCCGTTCTTTTAATGGTCATATTATCTATTTGTATGTGGCCAGAGTTTTTAGCCATTCCGTCTCTTGAAATTACCATACATTCTGTCTTATCTTGGTTGATAACCAGTCCCATCTGTTGGGCTTTTTCCTTTAAGTGAGTCAATATTTCCAATGTCTTTTGTTCACTTTGCCCTATAATGTCTATAACATCTGCATAACCAAGCAGCTTGGATGTTCCTCCAATATCACATTCCTCCTTTACCTTCCTTACAACTTTCTCTAGAGCCAGATTGAAGAGTAGCTTATCAAAATGTTATCAAACAAACAAGTACTGCTATCGCACTGATACTAAAAATGAATTAACATAAAATATAACAAGGAAGGCTTGGTAAAAAGAAAGACACATAAAAGATACAGGCATATGATTCAAACAAATAAAATACTATTTCATTCAGACATGTTCACTCTGTATTTATGCTTGTGATATTTCAGTTTTCTAGTTCAGCATTTTTGTTTTCTGTTCATTGATGACACTGGGTGAAATGTTTGCTTGTATTTCAGTACTCTTTTTCTGACATTTAACGTGAGTGATTTATTACATAATATGCTTTTCATCTTCTGAAATGCAACCTTTGGTATCTGTATGTATCTTTATTTTTGTCAAGCTTAATACTTATAATTTGTGTCTGTTCATTTTCGAGATCAAGTTTTGCCTAATAGCATGAACACAATAAAATATTAAGTAAAATGCTTCAATAATTTTCTGAGCACAAACATATCAAATAATCAAGAACAACAAAACACAATCTCAAACAACAAAGAACCAAGAACAACAAAACAACACAATCTTAAATAACAAAGAACCAAGAACAAAGAAAACAATACAATTTCAAATAACAAAGAACCAAGAACAAAGAAAACAATACAATTTCAAATAACAAAGAACCAAGAACAAAGAAAACAATACAATTTCAAATAACAAAGAACCAAGAACAACAAAACAACACAATCTCAAATAACAAAGAACCAAGAACAACAAAACAACACAATCTCAAATAACAAAGAACCAAGAACAACAAAACAACACAATCTCAAAATGTTACAACATACCTATGTAAGCTGTGACAGTCTTCAGCACTGATAGACGGTTACATTTTTTAAACAATGTTTCTTACACAGACGCAGCTAGGTCTATTGTTTTCTACTTCACTCCCTAAACAGAGATCTGCATGGCTGAATGGATATGAGTAATTGCTCTTAAACATCCAAGGTAGCAGGTTCAACCCCAACACTGGACAGGTGGACTAAAATGTTGACTTCTGCCCTTGACTTGGGGATGTAAATTACAAGTACCTCAGAAGTCAAGAGTGGGTTCACCTGATGGTGAGGGACACTGGTAACAGAGAGAGCTAAGCCACATGCAAACATCAGTCCAGTGCACTAGAAGTAGTAGCACGTGTATGGACTATGTTTGAGTTCAAAGTGAGCTAACGTCCAGACACACAAACTCCCTAAATCTACACTATCTTTTGTTCTCCGCTCCTATATTCCTTCCCTCTATTCATTCTGTGTCACCCTCCATTCATTCCTTCATTTCTCCACACTGTCTCCCCTCCTTTCCTTTATTTTCTTGTTCACCTCATCATTCCATCCATACTCCCTTTCTTTTCTTCTTCCTTTCTACCATACTTCCTTTCTTCCTGTCATGCTGCCTTCATTTCAAATTCCATCCCATCTTCCTTCCTCCCTTTACTCATTAATGTTTCTGCATCTTCATTTTTTCATATTGTATTTCTTTCTTCCCATTTCCTTTTCTCCTCCTTTCATTCATTCTTCTTTTCATTTCCTTTCTTTGTCTTCCTTTTTGCCATGCTGCCTTCCATCTATTATTGTATGTCTTTCTTCCTTTCATACTTTCTTCATTTCCATACTACCTTATTCTCTTCCTTCTATGCTGTTTTCCTTAATTCCATCTTTTCACACTGCTTTTTTCATTGTTTTATTCCACCTCTTCCTTCCATGCTGCTTTCATCTCTTCTGTCATTCATTTGTCATTACTTCTATTCATGTCTTCAATCCTACTTTCATCTCTTCCTTCAATAAATCCTCATTACATCTTTTCCCTTCCTCCATGATGCCTTCATATCTTTCTTCCGTCCATGCTGCTTTCATCCCTTCCTTCCTTCCACAATGCCTTCCACTATTCCACATTTCTCTGTATATACATTCAACAGCATAATTTTAATTAATATATTTCCTTCCCCATAAATTCTGCAGTACACAAGTGCTCTGATATCCATTTTTTAAACTGATTTTCTCACAAGTTATTTCAGATAACCCAAAACAACATTAGCTTACATGCAAACTGTGAGTGCACGTATACAAACAGCCCTAGAAAAATTCCAGCAAAAATCATATATTTATCATCATCCTCATGTGCACAAGCAGCACAAACGAGCATGTGCTCTGATAAATATCTGCCCTCTATGTTCATAATAAATTTATTGACTGGCCATCTTCCATGCCCTTTGTCAAACCAACTAGCACCTTCTCCCTGTGGCAACCTTTGTCTCCTAACACCCTCTCTCTTCTAAACTGTCACAACCTTCTCTGGACTATTGTTTCGAAACATGACCAAAGAATGAGACTGTCTTGTTCTGGAGTGGGTTATTAAATGTCTTTGTGAATGGGTCTCTTGCAGTAACTGGCTTTTGGTTGTCTTAATCGTCCATGGGATTCTTAGCATTCTATACAGAAACCACATCTCTGTGGTGTCCAGTTTCTGTCTACTCCTTATTCAGCATTCATAATTCACAGGCATAGAGTAGTATGGCTGGTATATACCACCCAAAAGCTCATTTATACAAACTAATATAAACTAAGGTTAAAGTGACAGATAAAGATATTATAATAAGGATACAGATGGCAAGAGGAGCTTTTATAGCACTGGGAAATGTGTGGCAGTCAACAGAAATTAAACTTAGCACCAAAAGATCAGAAACATGGAGAACAACTAAAACAACTACAATTAAACTACAAACATTCATTCATTGGTGCCTGTGTACAATAGAAAGACTAAAATGATATGACAGAATCACCAATGTGGACGCAGCTCAGGGAGAGAACAAGACAAATACCAGTCAATCAAAATGTCCTCATGGTGGATAAATGGTGGGAAAAGAAAAGTTACACTATAATAAGTCAGACTGCTTCAACACATGTCAGGGTAACTGTATTCTTCTTCTGCTGCTGCCTTTTGTCTTGAAGTAGACTACAAGCTCTCAACCAACAGTCCAAGCCCTCTTATCCTTTACTATCTTCTGCAGCTCATTCCATTTCCTCCGCATATTATTCATCTGTCTCTAATTGGCTAAATGTAATACCTTAGGTCACATATAGTTACTTCATTTAAGGTCATATAGTTACATCACTTAAGGTCATATAGTTACATCACCTGAAGTCATATAGTTACATCATCTGAGGGCATATAGTTATTTCACCTGAGGCCATATAGTTACATTCACCTGAGATCATATAGTTACATCACCTGAGGTCATATAGTTACATCACATGAGGTCATATAGTTACACTCACCTGAAGCTATATAGTTACATCATCTGAGGTCATATAGTTACATTCACCTGAGGTCATATAGTTACATCACCTGAGGCCATATAGTTACATCACCTGAGGCCATATAGTTACATTAACCTGAGATCATATAGTTACATCACCTGAGGTTATATAGTTACATCACCTGAGGTCATATAGTTACATCACCTGAGGCCATATAGTTACATCACCTGAGGTTATATAGTTACATCACCTGAGGCCATATAGTTACATCACCTGAGGTTATATAGTTACATCACCTGAGGCCATATAGTTACATCACCTGAGGCCATATAGTTACATCACCTGAGGTCATATAGTTACATCACCTGAGGCCATTTACGAGGGTAAGTTAATAAGTAAGTCACAAATGGTTGTAGAAAAATAACTAAATATGATAACAACTTGAAACCAGTTTATGTTTATACATACATTGTCCATTTATTTCCTCAACATAATTTCCACCAACATTGATGCACTTATCCCATCGTTTTATCAGTTCTCCCATACCAGCTGTATAGAACTGTGTGCTCTGTTTTCTAAACCACGTTTTCACTTCACATTCAACTTCGGCATCATTCGCAAAATGTCTCCCGCCAAGGTGGGTTTTCAGTGGACTTAGCCCCTAGCAATTTCCACTAAAGCGGTGCATAGTTGGGTAGAAAAAGTTACGAGGGCGAGTCAATGAGTAAGTCACACAGTTCTGTGGGATGGCAGGTAAATGAAAACAGGGCATGCAGATTTATGCAGTCGGTTTGGGAGAACTGATAAAATGATGAGATAACTGCATCAATGTTGGTGGAAAATAAAGGGATAATGTACGTATACAAATAAACTGGTCTCAAGTTGTTATCATATTTAGTTATTTTTCTATAACCATTTGTGACTTATTTATTAACTTACCCTCGTAGTTACATCACCTGAGATCACATAGTTACATTCACCTGAGGTCATATAGTTACATTCACCTGAGGTCATATAGTTACATCACCTGAGGTCATATAGTTACATCACCTGAGGTCATATAGTTATTTCACCTGAGGTCATATAGTTAAATTCACCTGAGATCATATAGTTACATCACCTGAGTTCATATAGTTACATCACCTGAGGTCATATAGTTACATTCACCTGAAGCCATATAGTTACATTCACCTGAGGTCGTATAGTTACATTCACCTGAGGCCATATAGCTACATTACCTAAGGTCATTTCTTTACTCGATTAACATTTTCCATCTGCTCCTCAAAAACTGCCTCATGTGTTATTTATTGCATTTCCTCATAAAATGTCTTTAAAAAAACTTGACAGTGAACATCCAATTTGTCGAATCAATTTATAGCTTCCATCTTCCCGAAAACCTGCCTCTTGTGATTTTCCCGACCACTGTACATGCTGCATTTCCTGAGCCATCTAAAATTGATCAATGAGCTATAAAATAGGCCTGCAGATGACAACTAGCACAAAATTAGTGGGCTATTGTGCTCACCTGGCATCTAGAAGTAGAGATAAGGCCGCCAGCATCCCACACCACGAGGAGTTGATGAGTTCAATGTGTAATAGTCTGTCTTCTTCAGCTTCATGTGCATATAATGGGAACAAACATTACAATAAGTTGAAAACTATATCATTCCATATACAACAAACAAGTGGAATATTTGTACTGCAACAGCTGACTTATACAGTAACAGAGCACAGCTTTAATTTACCGTGTTCGATGCTCATACTGTTTTGTTCTAATACAGAAGACATCATGTTTGCCTTGTAAAGATCTGATTTTCACTGCACACACATATCTCCATAGATGTCAGTTTCCTTCCATAAAAGACACAAGGAGAATCTGAACACAGTGCATTAACTCCATAGACCGAACTCCATAGACCAGCCAGGAAGCAAATGTTTGAATAACAGAATCACACATTATAAAATGTGAAAACTAAAATCCTTGTATTTTTTTTTTATTGGTGCTCTTCTCTTATCAACGTGTGTGTGTGTGTGGGGGGGGGGGGGGGGGTGTGCGTGCGTGCGTGCATGCGTGCGTGTGTGTGGTTTTTTTTTTTTTTTCATGTTTGTGTGTTTGTTCATGTTCATGTGTGTGTTTGTCAAATACCTTGCCAACTGGTATGGGAGATCATGCTTCTCCAGATCTCACAATGTTCAACAGTAGGTATCAATTTACGTGCTGAAATTTTTCCACAACATGATGAAAAGCTATCAAGAATCTTCTCTCACTGTCTTCCTCTATCTCTCTTTCCAAATTATGTTCCACTTTTTCTTTTCTCATAATGTGTTCAAAATGCATTCCATATTTCCCATTCGGAAGAGCTATTACCAACTCATGTGGAATTCATACTTCATACAATTTATATCTTGCCATATCTTGATGCAAGATATCCAGTATATTGTCTTTCTCTCTTCTTCTTTGCTTTTTTCCATTATTCATACCATTTCTTACATATTCCAGTCTATTCTTCCCACAATGTTGCCAAACAACATTCACTGTTTCATTCTGAAGCCTGTGATATGTTTACTTTCTATCTTAGCCTATTTCAAAACAATTAAATTACTTATTTTTGCTATCCATGGTAAATGTAACATTCTTCTGTAAAACCATTTTTCTGTTGCTTAAAAGGCTCTTTTTTCTAGTTTACTAATTACAAAGAATTCACAGGCAAATGTGTATGAATGTATTCCATACTGCCTTCTTTCATTCTTGCTTTTTTTAGGTCTTCTTTCATTCACGCTGTTTTGATCTCTTCCTTCCTTCCATGCTGCTGCCCATCCTTCCTTCCATGTTACATTCTTATATTCCTTTCTTCCTTGCAGCTTCATTTTTCTCTGAGATTCCAGGGGGTCGTTGCTGGAGCTACAGTGTTATTGCTTTGTGGGACGCTTTCGGCAGGCCACCCTGTGGAAAGAGACTGAGCCATATGGGATAAACCCTGGTGCAATAAAGTCAATCTTCTTGACTTTAGGGACTTTTAAGACTGTTTCGAGGTTTCTTTAATGTTCTATGTACCCTATTATTTTGGTGGGCCCATGCCTTCTTTTACTGCACTTTTAAACCACTGTGGTATTTAGTGCAATCAAATCAATTTAATCTTTCAAACATGATTTAGTATGAAAGCCAGTTCTTATGTTTATGTAGAACATCTGTATTGTTCCTCTTCTCGATCAAAGCATTCTAAGAATTCTTCTGTAATGTTTAAGCTCATACACTTTAATGTTCTTCATTAAAGTTTGTGAAGTGATCATGCACATACTTTACACATGGTGATCATCATGGCCAATTGGATAAGAGCGTGCAATCTTAATCTTCCGGTGTGCTGGTGTCAAGGTTCAAGGCCTACATGGGTCAACTAGACTAAAATGTTGACTTCTTGTCCTTGACTTGGAGAGGCAAATTATAAGAAGCTGAGAAGTCAGAGTGGATTCGCCTGACAGTGAGAGACACTGGTAATAGGGAAATAATTCACGCACACAAATCAGTCCAGCGCACTCCCCAGTAGTGGCAACTATTAGTAGTTGGAGCATGTATATGGACTATGCTCAAGTTTAAAGCGAGAGAAAGCAACAACAACAACAAATATCTTACAAACACTCAAATACAAGTCACTTACATTTCTCTGTCACATCAATTTCTTTCCTTTTCTTCCCTGCCTCTCCATCTGACCCCTCCCCCATGACCAGAGTATGAACAGTCTTCGTTAGCTCCATCAGACAACGAAATGCCAACGACACTCCATATCCATCGGGAACTGAAGGAGGTTCAATCTTGTCCAACAGCTCCAGGCTTTAAAACATCAACAACCAAACATAAATAAATGACCCTGGGGTAATTGGTTGCAGTCTGCTGACAATAAAGTAGCTAAAACTTGTGGAGGAAACAGTATCAAGTAGCTAAAACTTGTGGAGGAAACAGTATCAAGTAGCTAACACTGGTGGAGGAAACAGTGTCAAGTAGCTAAAACTTGTGGAGGAAACAGTGTCAAGTAGCTAAAACTTGTGGAGGAAACAGTGTTAAGTAGCTAAAACTTGTGGAGGAAACAGTATCAAGTAGCTAAAACTTGTGGAGGAAACAGTATCAAGTAGCTAAAACTTGTGGAGGAAACAGTGTTAAGTAGCTAAAACTTGTGGAGGAAACAGTGTCAAGTAGCTAAAACTTGTGGAGGAAACAGTGTTAAGTAGCTAAAATTTGTGGAGGAAACAGTGTTAAGTAATTAACACCGTTAAAGGAAACAGTACCAAGTAGCTAAAACTGTTGGAGGAAACAGTATCAAGTAGCTAAAACTTGTGGAGGAAACATTATTAATTAGCTAAAATGCGTTGAGGAAACATTATCAACTAGCTAAAATGTGTGGGGGGAAACATTATCAAATAGCTAACGCTTGTGAAAGAAAGATTATGAAGTAGATAGAAATTCAAACACATTATAGTTAATTGCATATCGCAGTCAACCCCAGCATTTTTTGGCTGTTTGTAATTTCTTGGCAAGTTTACGTTCAGTAGTTTGCCATTGCTTTCTAAATGACCAACCCTCATACCATTGTATGGAAACCAACGCAAGGCTGCCTGCTTCCAAATCACCCGCAGCTGTGTTTTGAATGTGGTATGCGAGTTTACGAATTGCATTCGTAACGCCTTCGCCACAGAGCCAGCACACATTATACAATAGTGATAGACTACAATTCAAACATTGTACATTAGTGATAGACTACAATTCAAACACTGTGTACATTAGTGAGAGACTACAATTCAAACACTGTGTACATTAGTGAGAGACTAGAATTCAAACACTGTACATTAGTGAGAGACTACAATTCAAACACTGTACATTAGTGAGAGACTAAAATTCAAACACTGTGTACATTAGTGATAGACTACAATTCAAACACTGTACATTAGTGAGAGACTACAATTCAAACACTGTGTACATTAGTGAGAGACTACAATTCAAACACTGTAAATTAGTGACAGACTGCAATTCAAACACTGTACACATTAGTGATAGACTACAATTCAAACACTGTACACATTAGTGATAGACTACAATTCAAACACTGTGTACATTAGTGATAGACTACAATTTAAACACTGTACACATTAGTGATAGACTACAATTCAAACACTGTGTACATTAGTGAGAGACTACAATTCAAACACTGTGTTGGGGGGGGGGGGGGGGGGGGGGGGAATAAAAACAATTTTAAGATCGCGTTAATACAAGAACCGATTACTGGATATTGTTTTTCCGTCCATACTTTACAGTTCTGTACTTCTCCCCCTTTTGAAATTTGTTTTATAACATAAGTAGACCCGCAAATCACGTTTTATGTAGATGTGTAGACTTATTCTAGTATGTGTTATTAAATTTAGCTTCCATTTTTACATATACTTAGTAGGAGGGAGAAGGGGAATTCATAGGGTGGAAATGCAGGGGGGGGGGGGGGGAATGATGTTTTGAACATATGGTGAAGGGGTGCATGGGCCAAAAAAAAGGTTGAGAACCACTGCTCTAGGCCATGAGATCCGAGGTGTGGAAGTGGCCCGTTTCCTTCGTTATCTCCTTTCTTTCCCAGACAATCTCCAGTACATTTATGCAAATTATCTGGTGCCCAGTTTTCTAGCCAGCTCTGTGGCGAAGGTGTTATGGACACAGTTCGTAATCCTGCATACCGCATTCAAAACACAGCAGTGAGTGATTTGGCAGCAGACTGCATTACGTTTGTTTTTATAAAATGGTATGAGTGTCGGTCATTCAGAAAGCAATGGCAAACTACTGAAAGTAAACTTGCCAAGAAATAAAAAACAGCCAAACAATGCTGGGGTTGACTGTGACATCCTGTAAAGGATATGCAACTAGCTTTAACCCAGTTTTATTCCGCTGGGTCGACCCCTGAGCTGTAGTGGTCGGCAACAAATAATGCTTTTGCTGGTGATTGAATCCAGACTACTCTCTGGGCAAGCAAGATCTCTAACCACTGTGGCACAGTGGCTCCAATATGAACATTACTTCAAAGATTCCTCCGGGGTTGCAAGGAGTTGATCTAGTACAGAGATAATAACAGAAAGGGGCCTGAACAACTTACAATCCAGCTTTGACTTGACCTTGAGGAATGCTTGTGATCAATGGGATCCAGACACCTCGGTACATGAAGGCCGGCTGTGGACTGATCCCTCCCCCAACTGGCATACCTGCCACAATAGCTGGAGGAGTACCCTGGGTGTCGGGCAACTTTCCTCCTGTTATTACAACCAATGGAAAATGTATATTTAAACAGGCGGCAAACACTTGGAATATTTAACTCTAAAATTAAATCAGTGCTGTTGTATCAATCAGAAAATGTATATTTAAACAGGCGGCAAACACTTGGAATATTTAACTCTAACATTAAATCAGTGCTGTTGTATCAATCAGAAAATGTACATTTAAACAGGCGGCAAACACTTGGAATATTTAACTCTAAAATTAAATCAGTGCTGTTGTATCATTCAGAAACATGAAGAACTAAAACAATTACGGGGGTAGGCGTGGCCAAATGGATAAAAGCGTTCCTTCTTATACATCCGGTGTGCTGATACCGAGGTAGTGGGTTAAACCCCTACACCGGTCGGTTGGACTAAAATGTTGATTCGTCGTCCTTGACTTAGGGACATAAATTACAAGCACATCTGAAGTCAGAGTGGGTTCACCTGATGGTGAAGGACACTGGTAAAAGCGAATACTAATACAGACGCAAAAATGAGTCCTGTGCATCAGAAGTAGTAGCATGTGTAAAGACTACGCTTGAGTTCAAAGCAATTGAATGACATTACTAATAAGCTACAAACATTTATTACTTGGTGCCAGTGCAGAATAAAAGGATTACAATGGTGTGACTTAGGTCAGCATGGCCGAATGGATAAGAACATGTGTTCTTAAACATCTGGTGTGCTGATACTGAGGTAAGGGGTTCAACCCCTACACCGGACAGTTGGACTAAAATGTTGACCTATCGTCCTTGACTTGGGGACTAAATTACAAGTACCTCTGAAGTCGGAGTGGGTTCGCCTGATGGCGAGGGACACTGTTAATAGGGAAAGCTAATCCACATGCAAAGTTCAGTCCAGCACGACTAAAAGTAGTCTGTATGGACGACGCTTCAGTTCAAAGCGAGCGAGCGCATAACAAAAAAAAACAAAAAACAATGGTATGACAGAATCACTAATCTCAGCCCATGGAGAAAACTAAACAGACTCCAGTGAATCATGAGGTGAGGAAACACCACCAGTGAATCATGAGGTGAGGAAACACCACCAGTGCTAGATGGGACACACATGAAGAAAACCTGTTAACAGTGCAACTAGAAAAATATGACGAGGACATGAAGGCAGTTACAAGAGACAGAAAGGACAGGAAAGCTTGGCATGAGTTCACTGAAGGCTATCTTTCATTGGTGTATAACAGAAGAAGACAACACAAGCTAATGATTTAAAGGAAATGGTTCCAAATGTTGTACTCACACATAATATTTAAACACTTCCCTTGTCCATACTTAAAAGATGTTGGTTGTGTTGTATCCAATACATTCACAGCTATGTTTTGAAGCTTGCACCTTCTAGTCAACACATCTAACTTCAGCACTGCATTTCTGGGATTGGATTTGCCTTCTATTTTCAATTCCAACTTTCTCTACCTGACTGCAGTGATGCAGGTTGTTTCCAGGACCCTTCTTGGCAGTAAAATCTTTGTCAGTTCTGGTTCACTGACACTGATATAAGCAGTCAAGCCATGAATAACTGAGTGCATTCACCTATTTTGGTGCATCTTGTCCCAAACATTGGTTTAAAAACTGCCTATGTACGCACAATAGCTTGCCCATTGACCTGGGTGGTTGTTCATTTGTTGTTGTTGTTGTTGTTGTTGTTGTTGTTGTTGTTGTTGTTGTTGTTGTTGTTGTTGTTGTTGTTGTTGTTGTTGTTGTTGTTGTTCATATACCCTCATATGTCAACCTGAATATATCTAAAGAAAGTCAACTTTAGCTTCTTGACATCTCCACAGAGTTTGTTCTCAAATAGATCAGGTGTAGGCCAAAATGATTTTCTCTTTTCTGCATATGTTGGACACGCCGGTAGCAAATGTTTAGCTGTTATTTTACCAATTACACAATTATATTCATCAGTATAATCTATCTTTAGTTTATAGAACAAGTGGTAGCGGGGTAGGGGTATCCCCTATCAAAGGAGAAGTAAGGCGCCTCCTTCCCTCCGCTAGCCTACGGGACACCCTTGGGCAAGGTGGAGTACCCGTTTAGCCCCCCGATCAGGGTTACGTGAAGCCATGGGTGCAGGTGGTGGATGAAGATGGAGAGCAGCCAACAGATAGTTGTAGGTTATGGTCTCCACCTTCACGACGGTAGGCAGAGGATCTCTTTTTTGAGGAGACAATGGCTACGGTCACTGACCAGTATGGTCACTGCTAGGAAGGAAAGCAATGGCAAACTACCTTCTTTACACATGCCAAGAAAATCATGTTGTGTGAAATCATCGATAATCAGAGAAACGGCGTAAATGGGTGCTCCATAGGAGCAACCTCGCCCGGTAGGGATAGTCATGCGCACCAGGTGACTCCAGACCGTCAACAGGCTACTAGGTGCAACAGATTAATATCATTGAAAGTAGGAACTTGGAACGTTAGAACAATGAATGCAGATGGAAAGTTAGAAAACATCAAAAAAGAAATGAAGAGAGAGAAGATAAACATATTAGGAATATCGGAAACGAGATGGAAAGGAGCAGGGATAAGGACAGGAGAGGATTGTAAGATTATTTACTCTGGGGGAGAAGAACAGCAAAGAGGTGTAGCCATTATATTAGATAAGCAAACATCAAATTCTGTCAAAGGATATCATGCTGTGTCAGACAGAGTCCTATTAGTAAAATTAAACGGAAGACCTTTTAAAATAAATGTCATTCAAGTATATGCCCCAACAAGTGAAAGCAGTGAAGAAAGCATAGAGGAATTTTATAATGACGTGGAGTCTGCTTTGAAGAACTGCAAAAAATCAGAAATAAATATCATAATGGGTGATTTCAACGCAAAAATAGGACAGCAAGGCGATGGATGCAGTGTAGGCAACCATGGTTTGGGAGAGAGAAATGAAAGAGGATACAGACTTGTAGAATGGGCAAAAGAACAAGAAATGGTTGTAGGAAACACCTGGTTTAAACAGCATCCTAGAAGATTATGGACATGGAGGAGTCCAGACAGCAGGATTAAAAACCAGATAGATTACATCCTGATTAGCAAAAGGTTTCGAAATGCGTTAACAGTCGTAAAAACAGTTCCAAATGCAGACTGTTACAGTGATCACAGATTAATTACAGGCACATTGAGGGTAAAGTTAAAGAAAGTCAAGTATACAGCAGGAAACCCTAAATATGACTGGTGCAAATTGAAAACTGACAAAGAAATACAAGATAATTTTAACATAGAAGTAAAGAACAAATTTGATATATTGTCTGATCTAGAGATCCTGTTTCAAGATGTAGATGATCAATGGGAAACGATGAAGAATTCAATCAGTTGCGCAGCAGAAAAAACTATTCCAAAAGTAAAGAAAGTGGGCCGTAAGACATGGATGACTGAAGAAATTTTACAACTAATGGAAACAAGAAGACAGAACAAAAATAATCCTGCCAAATATGAAGAAATTCACAGAAAAGTGAGAACCTTATGTAAGGAGGCAAAAGAAACATGGCTTGAGAAAAATTGCAGAGAAATTGAAAAACAACACAACAGTAACAATGCGAACCTAATGCACAAAAGAATTCAGGAGCTTACTAATCAAAGAACACGTACATCAGCAGGCTGCCTAAAGACAAAAGATGGAAGAGTCATAATAGCTAAAGATCAGATATTACATGAATGGTCAGATTACGTTAAAAACCTGTATGACGACAACATTGACGAACAGTATGATGTTCAAAATAATAATGAAGGACCAGCAATTTTGAAGATGGAGGTTCAGAATGCTCTTAACCATATGAAATCTGGCAAGACCCCCGGTTCAGACAGCGTCACAACAGAAATGATTAATGCTTTAGAAGAATATGGAATAGATCAAGTTACCAGTCTGCTTAATACAATATATGATACTGGAAATATACCTCAGGAGTTATGTAATTCTGTATTTATTGCAATCCCAAAGAAATCAGGAGCCTTGGAATGTGATCAACATCGAACAATTAGTATAATGAGTCACATCACGAAGATTTTGCTAAGAATTATCATGCAAAGAGTTAGGAGGAAAATACAACCTGAAATAGGAGAAGAACAATGTGGGTTTGTGGAAGGCAAGGGTACAGTAAATGCTGTGTATATACTGAGAAACATAATCGAACGTTCTATAGAAGTAAACAAAGATCTACACCTTTGCTTTATTGACTACACAAAGGCTTTTGATAAAGTGAGACATGTCAACATGATAAGGATGCTTGAAGATCTACAAATTGATGGAAAAGATCTTAGACTTGTAAAAAACATATATTGGAAACAACAAGCTGCCATAAGAGTTGATAATGAAGTAAGCCAATATCAGCCTATTAAAAGGGGTGTGAGACAGGGATGTGTAATGTCTCCAGATCTGTTTTCCCTGTACAGTGAAAGTATTTTCAGAAATATTGAAGATATGGAAGGAATCAACATTGGGGGACGATGCATCAATAACATTAGATATGCAGATGATACAGTCTTGATTGCAGACAATGAACAGGACCTGCAAAATTTAGTAGATGCGATTGTGACACACAGTGAACAACTAGGGTTAGAATTAAATTGTAAAAAGACACAGATTATGGTCGTCACTAGGAAGGACGAAATACCACAATGTAATATACAAGTAAATGGGAATATTCTTCAACAAGTGAGCAGGTACAATTATCTCGGAACAGTAATAACATCTGATGGGAGATGCCTTGAAGAGATTAGAACAAGAATCGCCATGGCAAAAGTAGCCTTTAGCAAGATGAAAAACATATTGACCAATAAAAAGATGTCAATTGAAACGAGAAAGAGAGTGTTGAGATGCTACATTGAGCCTGTACTTTTGTATGGATGTGAAGCGTGGACAATGAGCAGTCAGGCTGAAAAACATCTGATGGCTGTAGAGATGTGATTTCTGAGGAAAATGCAAAGAATACCATGGACAGCCAGAAAGACCAATGAAGAAGTCCTTCAAGAAACAAATGAAGATCGTAAATTGATTAGAGAAATTAGACGTAGACAGTCAAAATTTTTGGGACATGTTATGAGAAGAAATGGATTGGAGAATTTGGTGACAACTGGTAAGATCGAGGGGAACAGACCAAGGGGAAGACCTAGAAGCAAGTACCTGGATGGCTTGGCCTTGTGGCATAGTCGAGACAGAAACACGGAGCTGATCCACGACTCTGGTGATCGGGTGAGATGGCAGAACATGACCGCCCACGCTTACCGGCATGGCACATGATGGATGGATGGATGGTATTTCAAACTCTTATATTCTTGCATAGAATCTGAAGATTGCTACTTTTTCACTTCGGTTGAATTGATAATATGCATCATCCTTTTTGGTAGCCTGGATGCTCTCAATTCAATAATTACAAATTGAATAAGTTTAATCAACGTACAATCAACTGAAATGTAAAAATACACTAAAAATAACAGGAGACCCACAAAAGCAATAACCATTAATTGATAAAAAGAATATTCTTTGGTGTGTGGTCAATGAACAAATTAAATCTGAGTAAGTTACCTCCTGGAGCTGTAGGTCCACTTGGTGGATTCATGAACTGGGACTGTATGAAGGCACCAAGAGCGTTGACAATGTCTCTGAAGATTTTTGTGGAATGAGGCTTCATGTCATAAGACTGGCAGAAACTCCTGGAAATAATGAGATATACATATATATATATAAGTATATAAAAAAGTCAACGTGGTGAAAAAGATAAGAACACTCGCTCTTAAACTTCTGGTTTGCTGATGGCGAGGCAGGGTGTTCAATCCCTACACCTGCATTCAGTTAGACTTCAACACTGACTTTCTTGTTCAGAAGGCAATGACAGACTGCTGATCGTATAATTGCCTAGAACATCAATCTCGGGTTGAGCACAATGTCCTACAGAGGACATGCAACAAACAACACAACAGAACGAAATATACACTGAGCTGATAGTGTCATGAACATGGTAGAATTAAGGGGGCTCGTCACTTCACTGAGTGAGGGAGCGACTGGCCATCTATTCCTCCGTGCATTGAGGCCTACGAAATGTGATGACACAATGACATCACAGAACATATATATATATAAAAGATAACTGCTGAATAAGTTTCTAAGTTGTAATGTGATGTATCATGAGAATATAATAACAGTTCAGCTTTCAATACCAAGAGGCATGTGATGTGTGATTTGCTCCTCCCCTTGAATCCCAACCGTTGCATAATGTGTTCTCTTACATTTTACATGTGGTCAGAGTAAACTACAGAAATCTGCTATCCCAGTTGCCATTTATACTGTGCGTTTCAGTTCTTTAAAAGTAACACATCGGTGAATTTTCATAATGGTATTTCTTAATCTCCCTCAGGCATCTAGTGTGAAGACTTCTCTGATTTAAAGAGATGAACAATATGCGCTTGAGGATAAGCTGTTACTGAAGCATACATAAGGCATATTTTATATCTTAGGTATATATAAAGAAGACTTTATGACTCAGGCATACATAAGGCATGCTTTATTTCTGAAGTATACATAAAAGGCATACTTATCTGCAGTATATATCAGGCATGTACATCTCTGATATATATGTATAAAGAACATCTCTCTTTATGTATGCCTATGTATTGTCTCTCTCTCTCTCTCTCTCTCTCTCTCTCTCTCTCTCTCTCTCTCTCTCTATATATATATATATATATATATATATATATATATATATATATATATATATATATATATATAAGATATTACTTACAAAAAATATTACTTACTTTACCAAGTCTGGTTGGACAGATAATTTATGCAAGACTTCTAGTGATAGACATCGTTGCCAGATTGGTTTTTCTGGGTCTAAAAACTTAACGAGCAGCGATAAAAAGATCTCACATTCTGTAACCTAAAAATAGAGTGGGAGGAAAAACAGAACAATTGTACACATGACTGTCCTCAATGAGACTATTGTAATGAACGTATAATTACTTTTAATTGTGAGAATAGTGCTTTTATTTGTTTCATCTACAAACCCTGACATTCCAACATCAAACTATACATCCCTCCCCCGATGTGTCTCCACCTTGACGTGGTGGGGGAGCTTGCGTGTCCCATAGACCCCATTTGCTTGCCGATGGGTGAAAAATTACATATCGGACAGCTTATGGGATAGGGACCAGACTAAGAGAGACACAACCTGCTGCTCTGCAGGCATAGACTGAGGATAGCAGTCAAAATTTAAATGAGGTGCACAAAGGCAGAATTTCTTGGTCCGGACAAAACTCTTAAGGCTCCCTGTCGAGGGCTGTGGCTGAACGCCTCTAAGCCACAAACCCTCGGATCTTAGAGCCAGGCTGATACCCGTCTACCGGAAAATAGAAACATGATACTGAGCAAGCTACATGCTCAGGTCTGATACATGTTCGAAGGCTCCCAGCTGGGGGATATGAGAGATTCCCGGATGAAGGGGCCTGGCCGTTTCCCGTTCACTGCTGCACGAAGGTAAGGTGCTGAGCCGGCAGCACATGTAGCCTACCTCGTGAGCGAGTACAAAAAAGTCAGAAAAGTGCCCCAGTCGAAGGGTTACGAAAACTGTCTGTATCTAACTCATAGAGAGTGTAGACAAAAGTGGAATAATGTCTCATCAACGCAAAATGGAACGCACGGCGAGCGAACCTATTGCGTGGTCTGAAGTCACAAGCAAAAGCTTACCGAGTGGATGTCACTCGCAGTCTGACCGCTCCTGGTGTGTGATTGAGCGATCAGTGGCAAGTGGGATGCCCAACACATGGAAGTGAGGAACTAAAGCAGCCATGAGCAGGACGTGGAAACTCCTTGGGTGAGCCCAGTCTCAGAGCAATATGTGCCGGCTCTGCAATTATGGAAGCCTCCTTGGATAGCGAGATAATGCCCATGGTCTGCCCCTGCCTTCCCTTGAGGGCAGACCACGATATCGTTGATCGTTCTATCTTGACCAGCTGAGATGTGGGTGACATTACAACAGTCTAACGTGTCTCGAAACCAGAGGAAGGCTAACCTCACTAAAAAATGCCCGCCGGAAGTCGGAAGTGTCGTCCTACGGGTGGCAAACTAAAAATTGACACTACGCATTTACGTCCGAGTGAAATGTCTCGTCCGAATGTCTCCCGTGCTAGGAACAGCTCTGACTACCTAGTTTCCGAATGCCGCTCTTGTTCGGAACAGCTCTGACTAGGTAGTTTTCCGAATGTCCGCCGTGCCTGGAACAGCTCTGATGGGTACAGGGACAAGCACATGTCCGAAAACTCGCTTAGTGGAAACCAACCGCAGAGCTGACTGGTTTGTGCAGGAACGGCCCAGGGCGAGCGAAATGCCCAATATATTGAAGTGAGGAATTAAAACAGCCATGAGCAGGACGTGACGATTCCCTCGGTAAACCCAGCACCAGAGCGTTATGTGCCGGCTCTGCAATTATGGAAGCCACCCAGGATGGCGGAAAATGCTATGGACTGTCCCTGCCTTCACTTGAGGGATGACCGTGTAGTCTTCGACTGTTCCAACTAGACCAGCTGAGATGTGGACGGTACCACAAAAGTGAGAGTCTCCCAGGATTGCTAACCTGGTCAAAAATGCACGCTAAAAGTCGGATGTGTTGGCCTGAGGGTTTCGACCCGAGGGTGCCTAACCAGACACACCGCAATCACATCTGAAAAAATCACTCCGGATGAACGCAAAGAAGAAGAAGAAACTATACATCCAGGAATCCAAACAAACACAAAATACAACTAGGAAGCTCAATAATAAAGGGAAAAACACACACAGATACAGGTAAATGTTTTGACTATAGTCTTTGACTGACACCTGACCGTCTTGACAGACGATATTTAGCAAAATGGAGTTATACTCCTACATAACACAAAGCGTAGGCTGAATTTAGAGACCATGCGTTGCCCATGCAGCATAATCCCTCTCTCGGACTGTCTAGTTTACTTCAGAGGAAAGGTAACACCAATACGTCTGGAACAAGACAAGCTGCAGAAGCTGCCGAATCAGCGAAGTAATGCTCTAACTGCCCGCCTGTTGGAGCTTCCATCCTAGACCAGTTGCCGACCAAGGCATAGGGCCTGGTCTGTCCTGCCATGACATTTAGCCTTTAGGTGAAAGACATAAATAAAGCAGTTGAAGAGTTTGCGAAATGCATACTACAGGCAGCGCGAGAAACAGTACCAAGAGGAGCCCGTAAACAATATAAACCCTACTGGAGTAGTGAACTGGAACAGTTGCATAATGATGTTGAAGTGTGTAGAAAGCAAACAGAGGCCACACCCAGCCAAGAGCACCACAATAAATTCCAGCATGCAAAAGCCAAATTTCAAAGGGCCAAGCTGCAGGCTAGACGGAAAAGCTGGCAGGAGAAAACGGAGTCTCTGAACTTTGAAAGAGACACAAGGAAATTGTGGAAGCTAATAAAACAGCTTAATGACGAGGGCACAGGGAGAAACTCAAAAATTGCACTACATAAAGATGGAAAAATCTTAACAAGAAAGCAAGCAGCTGACCATTTTGCGGACTCGTTCGCACAAGATAGCAATATCAAAATTAGTCCAGAGAAACAACAAGAGATTCGAGAGAAACGACAACATACAGGACAGAAGGAAATAGTACATGAGGTTCTGGAGGCACCCATCACAATCAGCGAACTGGAGCTAGCCATATCAAAACTGAAAATGAGAAAGTCACCAGGAGCTGATGGTATCTCCAATGAAATGATCAGGAACCTAGGAACAGAGGCCAAAACAAAGCTGTTGCAGATCTTCAATAACAGCTGGACCTTAGGCAGTGTTCCACAAGCCTGGAGAGAAGCAATCATGATACCCCTCCTAAAATCAGGGAAAGATAGTTCCATTGCCTCTAGCTACAGACCAATTAGCCTCACCAGCTGTCTCTGCAAAACACTGGAGCGCATCATCAATCACAGACTGCAGTGGTACATTGAAAGTAAAAACATCCTTGTGCCACAGCAGGCTGGCTTTAGGCAGTGCTACTCTACGGAAGATCAGACAACCTACCTCTCTCAAGAAATTGAGGATGCATTCCAAGAGAAGAAGCTGGTGCTTGCGGCATGGATAGATCTGAAGAAAGCCTTTGACAAAGTCTGGAAAGAAGGTCTGATGAAGAAACTGAGAAACTGCAAAGTCAATGGAAGAATGTACAAATGGGTGAAAGCATACTTGCACAACAGAAGAGCCCGAGTACAGATAGACGGACTCAAGAGCAAGAAAGTACTACTGCGTCACGGTGTCCCCCAGGGCGGAGTCTTGTCCCCCACACTTTTTCTAATCTTCATCAATGATCTTGTTGCTCACCTACCGCATGGAATTAAAGCGGCAATGTACGCCGATGACCTGGTTCTATGGAGCACAAATGAATATGCATCAGTGGCCACCAGATTGCTACAAAGAGCTGTAGATACATTTGCTGCATGGGCAAATAGATGGTGTGTCAGCATAAACACTGACAAGTGCAGCACCACCCTATTTACCCTCTCTCCAAAACAAAAGGCAGGGATCATCCAGATAAATGGAACACCCCTAAGAGAAGATAAAGAACCAACATACCTTGGAGTAACATTTGATGGCAAGCTGACATGGAGAAAGCACATCAACAAAGCAGTAGCAAAAGCCAGAAGAAAAATAGCCATCCTGAGAAAGCTAAGTGGAACCACATGGGGAGCCAGTACGAAAATACTTAGCAAAGTTTACCAACAGAGCATACGACCACACCTGGAATATGGGTCAACTGCGTGGTGTTCAGCATCAAATACCACACTACAAGAGCTGGACAAGGTGCAAAATCAAGCACTTAGAGTTACCACATGAGGGATGAGATCAACCCCTATAGTGGAAATGGAGAAGATGGGGAGGACACAGGCACTGAGTGAGCGCAGAGATACGAAAACGCTAATACAAGCAGAAAAGTTCCTCAGCTTGCCAGGCCACCCTATGAAGAACAGATTTGAAAACCTAGCTATGGGGCGGTTGAAAAGAAGTAGTTTTATCCACCAGGCCAAACGACTCTGCAGAGAAACCACTGATCTGCCCACAGTTGGTATCCCCCTAACAACTATTCCAGAGCGAACTCCATGGAAAGATGAGCATAGACTATCATTTCAAATCCAGACAAAAGTGAGAGGAATATTTGACAAGGAAGAACAGAACAGTGTGCAGCGCAGAACAGCCACTCTCAGCTTCCTTGATGAAGAATACCCACAGGACCTCTGGATCCGAGTCTACACAGATGGGTCAGCACAAAATGCTGTTCGAAATGGAGGAGCGGGAGTGTACATAGAATACCCAAATAATACTAGGGACACAGCCAGAGTACCGACAGGAAAGTACTGCCATAACTATGATGCCGAAATTGAGGCAATCAAGATAGCAACAGAGAAATTACTAAATAACAGCAATGGTACACAACCTGTGGTGCTACTAACAGATGCAAAATCAGTACTCGAGGCGCTCCTCTCTGGGAAATTGCCAGTACTAAGGACACTACTTTCTGAACTTAGCAGTCAGCATAAAGTCACCATACAGTGGATACCATCCCACTGTGGAGTACCCGGAAACGACAGAGCTGATCAATTGGCTAAGGAAGGAGCCAAAGAGGAACAGCCTGATGTGCCCGTTACATACCACCAAAAGAAAAGAATGATCAAATCAGTCAGAAAGCCACCAAAACCTGCTCAAGATGACTACCACATTATGGACAGACCAGAACAAGTCATTATTCTGCGCCTCAGAACAGGACACAATAGATTACGCAACCACATGTATACAAAATTCAAGATTGGTGAAACAGCCATGTGCACATGTGGATTGGCGTCGCAGACAGCAGAGCACATACTCCAAGACTGCCCAAAATATAACATATCTAGGCAAACCTTCTGGCCTAGAGAGACGACAGTGGAAGATAAACTCTATGGACCACTGTGTGAACTGAAAAAAACAGTTCAATTCATGCAAGAGACGACATTGCAGATATAGACATATTTCAAGCGAACGAAAGAAGAAGAAGCCTTTAGGTTGCATTTCCTCGCACTAGGGTAAGGCTTGTACTCTCCCAATTGCACTCCTCCACCCTAAGCCGTTGACACAATGTGGGGTGTTGGGTTTGGTGAGTGCCACCCAACATTCGTCATTAACAGAAAGCAGGTAGTTCCGTCTACTGTCATACGGTAGCTCAGTCATATCTGACTAAGACCTGACAACAGACCAAAGTATCTATCAATGAACCAAAAAGAAAAAAGCAACAATACTTAGTCTGGAAAAACTGAAGCATTATCACAATTCAGGAAATGTCTGTTGTGTTAACTTTTGTTAGTGAGTTTGTGATTGTGAGTAAGTATATGTGCATGCGAGGGAGTGTGTATTTTTGTGTTATTGAGTGGGTGCATGACTGTGAGATGTGTATGCAGGATTTTATGTATGTGTTTATGAATGTGCATGTGTACGAGTGTCTGCCTGCCTGCCTGCCTCATTACATGTTAATATGCATTGTTTATGTTTACAACATTCATCTGACAATGTTTTTTTCCTATGTGAATGTAACATGCATAACTGATGAACGAAAGATGAGTGATTGAAAGGGCCGAATGAAAGATGGGCCTGCGTGCCCAATTTGTGACTCTTTGAAAATAAACTCTGTTTGTTCATTCGACCGTCCATGCATCAAATTTAAGAGTTAAAACTCTCATTCAGAATCAACCAACCAACCATACAATTGAAACATAATTTACGTAACAAAGAATAAGCTATAAGGGTCAGAAGTAGATGCCTAAAGATTACAAAGGATTACTTACCAACAAAGGGTAGTAACTCCTGATGAGAACTGCAACAATCCGAAGCAGTCGCATCACAATTGGGAAGAACGGTTTTTCCACAGGGGCTGGTGAAGGTGCTGGAGGAAGACCTTGGCGGTACTTGAGACTTGGTGAAAACAGTTTGATCACTAAAGGACACACTCTCTCCTTCAACATGAAACCAAACTCTTGATGCTGAAAGTTGCAGTCCAAGACAACAGCATTAAAATCATATTGCATTAATTAATGAGGTAGACAAATGGTAAACTTTTTTGCATGAATTAGTGGGAGGAATATATGATAAGGCTTAACTTGTGAAATTTCACAAGAAAATATTCCAAAAGATAAAAATGTAAAAGTGTGGCCATTATTATCATCAATTCCTAACTAACTAGCATGGGTAATCTCACTTCTCCCATTCTCCAACAGAATGAATTCTTCTTCTTCAGGGAACAACACTAGTCTCATAGTAAGAACCTGCTGTGGGGTATGTCACTACATGCAACGCACATATTTACTGGTCCACACAGCACTAATGGTGATGTGGTCAGTATCATAGTGGCCGTCTTACCTCTCAAAACATTTTCAGGAAATTACTTGATGAGGATGATTCGAACCATACAGTTATGGAAAACACATCCCACCCCGAAGGGAAAATTCAAACCTCAGACCACTGGGTTGATGAAAGTCCACTATTTACTGCACTATGACAGCTCTCACACATTTCAGCTCACAAATATTTCATTCACTAACTACCATTAGTCGCTGGCAACACAGACTAACTGTAGTTGGGGAAAGAATCAATACATCATTACACATGCACATCTGTCCTCCCTCTAGGAATTGAGTTCACAATAAAATACCGAAAACTCATTGTGCAAATATGACCAGCCTTGGCCTAATTTCAGCCAGTCTACATGTGCAGTGCTGCATCATGACCTGCTTCCACAGATGTGAATTTCCAGTACCAGTCTTGCACACCCCACTGGTATTTTAGCTAGGAAAGGGCAAGGGAAGTTTCGTAACACATCCCCCATGGAAAAGGCTCTTGGGTACCAGGTCAGGAGAAGATTTTCTACACCAACCTCGCTGTAACTGATGCTCTGTCTGGGGCTCAGACCACCTACACACCATTGCATTAGACTTAACAAGTTCAAACTCAGTCTCCTTCATACAAGATTCACACAAGACAATTGAAACTTGTCAGATTTCTCCAGGAACTATGTCCTGAAAACTGACAAATAACAGTGGAGATCAGACCAATGTACATAAATATATCTTAAAACAGAATGTGTTTTAACCCAGTTAAAGTGAACTGTTTGTCCTTTACAGAACGTTGCAACCATCCTCAGCATTGACTGGCTGTTTGTTGTTTGTCCTTTACAGAATGTGTTTTAACCCAGTTAAAGTGAGCCGTTTGTCCGTTACAGAATATGTTTTAACCCAGTTAAAGTGAGCTGTTTGTCCTTTACAGAATGTGTTTTAACCCAGTTAAAGTGAGCTGTTTGTCTTTTACAGAATGTTGCAACCAACCGCAGCATTGATTGGCCATTTGATGTTTGTCCTTTACAGAATGTGTTTTAACCCAGTTAAAGTGAGCTGTTTGTCCGTTACAGAATATGTTTTAACCCAGTTAAAGTGAGCTGTTTGTCCTTTACAGAATGTGTTTTAACCCAGTTAAAGTGAGCTGTTTGTCTTTTACAGAATGTTGCAACCAACCGCAGCATTGATTGGCCATTTGATGTTTGTCCTTTACAGAATGTGTTTTAATCCAGTTAAAGTGAGCTGTCTGTCCTTTACAGAATGTTGCAACCATCCCCAGCATTGATTGACTGTTGGTGATTTACTAAACGATTGTGGCTCAGTAGTTTGCCACTCTGAAAAACATCTAATGGCAGTGGAGATGTGGTTTCTGAGGAAAATGCAAAGAATACCATGGACAGACAGAAAAACCAATGACCAAGTCCTACAATAGGCAAATGAAAACCATAAACTGATTAGAGAAATTAGACGTAGACAATTTTTTTTTTGGGGGGGGGTGGGGGGGGCACATTATGAGAAGACATAAACTGGAGAACTTTTTGACAACTGGCAAGATTGAGGGGGAAAACACCAAGGGAAGGCAGAGAAGTAAACATCTGGTTGGCTTGACTACATTGCGATAAGAACACAGAGCTGATGCATGACTATGGTGATCATGTAAGAAGGCGAAACATGACAGCCCATGCTTACCAGCATGGCACATGATGATGATGATGAGTTTGCCACCGCTTTCTGAACGCCTCATACCAGAGAATTAACATAAAACAGTTTTCATCCAAGGCTGATCTCAAACCCTCGACTCAATATGTTGGGGAATTGTGAAACTGCACATCTTACTATCCCCTAACCCACAGAGTCTGGTGAATCCTGCAGTTAGAGTTAAAGATAGAAGACAGTCAGCAACAAGTTCACATCCGGATGCTATAAACACAGCAAAAACACAGGTTCTGTCTCTAGCTAACCTTGATAAATGTTTCAGCATAGCTGGTGAGTACTGACTCCACAAGCTCCAAGCCAAACGTCCGGGTCATCTCGGTCATGCCAGTTAACCAGAACGGCTGATCCGCATTCACCAGCTGACACAGGTCCTGCATGTTGCATCAATATACAAGATTCAAATACAAGTTCTGTCAAACTGTCATTTACTACCAATATAGTACCTCGCGATGTAGGGAGGGGGTTTTAAGCCTGAGGAATTAAGGCCGCCTGGCTAGCGCAGTCGCCGCGAACTGTGCAGGTTAGGGTTTTCTTTTTGCCCCGACAGAAAAAAACTCCACACTTTACCGAGGATTCGAAGCTGGGTCTCCCGAAGGAGAAACTGGCATTCTAGCCACTCAGCCAGCCGTTCATCAATTCATAATCTACACCTATATAAACATATCAACAAAAACATCCATCCATGTATGTATGGACATATGCATGTGCGTGCACGCAAACACACACACACACAAATGTTGCAATTAGATTTAAAAGAATTAAAGACAAGCGTATCAACTTCATTACAACGGGTTCTATCCCATATGGCTCTGTCTTCTTTTCACAGAGTGGCCTGCAGAACGCAAACTCTGTAACTCCAGCAACTATCCCCAGGTTTCTCTGAAAAAATTGCACTCTTGAATCAAATGATGGAATCTGACACTTGACATTTGTAGCATGAGACAGGTGGCTTGAGCACTTCATCATGGAGACCCCATTGCAGTTATGTCTGCTCCCTTATTCAAGACTGCAGCTCAAAAATTAGACACTAGAAAATAAAACATGTCACTTAGAGGAGGGAATGCAGCCTGACCATGTGCTGAAGTCCTGAGATCCAGCTTGCTGATTGACCTTAGTCGGGGCAGCCTTAGTTTGATGGTTTAGTTATGTTTCTGGAATGGTAGAAAACAGTTGACAGCTTTGATGAATGGGAGAGCACTGGCAGCCTGAACAAATGGGAGAGAACCGACAGCTTGAACAAATGGGAGAGAACTGGCGCCCTGAACAAATGGGAGAGAACTGGCGGCCTGAACAAATGGGAGAGAACTGGCGGCCTGAACAAATGGGAGAGAACTGACAGCCTGAACAAATGGGAGAGAACTGGCAGCCTGAACAAATGGGAGAGAACTAGCAGTCTCGATGAATGAGAGAGAGCTAGCAGTCTTGATGAATGAGAGAGAGCTAGCAGTCTTGATGAATGAGAGAGAGCTAGCAGTCTTGATGAATGAGAGAGAACTACAAATACTGCAGCTCTGCTGCAAAATGGCACAATGTAGTTACATCAACAGAAAATTCTGAACAAAGAAGATGACATCTAGACTACAGTGTAGAGAAGGAATGATAAATTACCTATATTCCTTAGTCTCACTACAGGTGATTTTTATGCCATTATATTGTCTCTTATACTGCCGTAAATTCATGTATGGCCATTCAAGTAAATCTATCTCTCTAGCCGAGGGGTTACACCACTTTCTCCGTAATCCCATTTATCACGCAGAGTCTCGTATCGGGTGAGAACTGGGAGCGGTTCGTCCCCCGCTGGTGACTTGCGGGATAACTGAGCTGGCCGCTCAGAAAGCAATGGCAAACTACTGAGCGTAATCTTGCCAAGAAATCAACAGACAGCTGCAAGATGCTGCTGTTGACAGCGATGTCCTGTAAAAGGATATGCGAATTTTAAAAAATATATATATACTAACCACCATGTTGAACTGTCCAGGGAATAAACTGAGTCAGAAACATTAACTATAGTAGATGGCTATATTTTGTTCAATGAAATCCAAAATAAAGGATCAATAATTAATTGTAACAATATCAGCTTCTTTGCTACCACACACCTGAAACAAACAAAAGTAGGCACATTATTCACATACCTGAAACAACAAGTACGCATCCCCTGCGCATGGTCTGAGAGATGAAGGTGGAGTCCTGCTTCCTGCTTTCAGCTCCTCAAGATTTACTGGTTCCTTGGGTTCTGCAGGATAAAAGTAACAGTACAGGCAATCCTACCACAGACACAACTATAAAGATATAAATAATCAAGCCTTCTCAAACAATATATTGTGGCATTCTTCTTCATAAGGGAACCGCAGTAGTGTATCAGCTAGACACTTCCCTGTCTGTCCAATGGTCATGGGTTTGAACAACATCAAAGCCGATTCTTAAAACTGGCCGAAGCTTTCAGGTCGACACAGCCTAACATAAGTACCAGAAAATATTTTGGGAAGTAAAGATGGCCAGTATAACACTGACCACATCATCCCTCTAGTTTCCCTTGGTTCAACAAGAAATATGAGGCTAACACTAAGAAAGTTGCTTAAAAGTCAACAGGGACTTCATTGCACCGGGTTTTATCCCATATGGCTCAGTCTCTTTCTGCAGTGTGGACAGCATTGCACAAAACACGAACTTCATAGCTCCAGCGATAACCCTCAGGAGTCTCCAAAACAATGCACTCGTGAACCGCAGGAAGCGGCTCAGAATCAAACCTACAATCTTCGGAGCCCGAGTCAGACAGCTTAACCACTTTGCCATGGAGACTCCCTACAATTTTTTAAAGCAACTACTGCACACCTACATAGTGAGAGAATTTTGAGTTGTAATTGCTTATAACAGAGCACGACTTATTTCATAAAATAAAATTTTCACAATCTTTGGCATTTATTGTCTCCAACAAAACATACAACTTTCGCCTGATTCTGGTATCTTACTTGTGACAATACATACAACTCTCACTTGTTGCTAGTATATTATCTTTGAGAAGACATACAACCCTCACCTGTTATTTTTGTTTTCTTTGACAAAACGTACAATTCTCATTGGCTGTTGGTATTTTATCATCAGCTTTACATGCAACTCTCATCTATTGTTAGTACTTTGTCTTTGACAATGTTTACGACAGTCACCAGCTGTAAATACTTTATCTTGAACTTTATAGCCAACGCTAATATGCATTTTATCTTTGACAATGCATGCAACACCCACCTATCATTGGTATTTTATCTTTTAAAACACACACAACACTCACTCATTGTTGGTATGTTATCTTTGCCAATACATACAACACTCATCTGAGGGTATTTCACCTTTTAAATCATATACAACACTCAACTTTTGTTAGTATTTTACCTTTGACAATACACACAACACTAACCTGTTGTTGGTATTTTATCCTCTAAAACCACACGGTCAAAAATGGCTGACACCAGCTGTTTAGTGGCTGCAGCTGCAGTGTTGATTGTGGTGCTGTCTTTTGTGAAGTGAAGACGGAAACACAGCACAAGTGCCTAGACATCAATTAAACAACCAGTTTTTCAAAATAACATTTTAACAAATTATCAGCTGACACATTTATTTCAGTGTAAGTTTATCAGTCAAATTTATTTACATTTATAAATTATTAGTGTAAAATTTATATCAATGTATGAATTATCAGTGGATCGATGTATAAAATTTACAATAGGCTGGCTGTAAGTCTTTACCCTGACTATGAAAAAGTAACAGGAGAAAGTTGAAACTAGGTGCTTTCAAAGTTCCTCAAATCTGCAATGAACATGTGAAGTATGCATTTGTTTCTTCAACCCCCGGGAAAATTAACCCGGTCAACAAATGCTCGCAGAAGTCGGATGTGTCTGCCTAACCGTGCAAGAACACAGCTCTGCTGTAAACAGGCACAACGCAATCACATCCGAAAGAACTATCTGGATGAATGCAGAAGAAGACGTTTCTTCAACAGGTTCCCCTGCTATGGTGCATGGAGGAACACACCATAGTAACCAAAAATGTTGCTTCAATAATTTGTTACAATTGAGAAGTCAGAGGCCAGAGTTGTGATAACATTCCTGATGTTACAGGGAAAACACCTACAGAACTACACAGTCTTTCATGATTCCTTCCCTTTGGGTGTTTAGGTAAATTATTCTTGGATGTACAAGAGATACAGCATGCAGGGCGATGAGCTACCTTCTTGATTTTTTAACCACTGAAGACAGAATAAAATTTGCAGAGCACTTGCCTACCTCAGAGTTAACGCAAACACACATCCACTGCATAGTGAAATTATGAAGGTGAAGAGCAGCAGGTTAAAAAGAGGAAGGTCGTGGATAGGTAAAGCCTAAGACATTCTTGAACAGGTGTGCTCACTTGAGGACTTAGCGAGGAGTGGGTACAAGTGACAACAAATTTCTGTACATCCTTTTCAGTTTGCATCCAACTAGACAGAAAATGCAGACAAGAACATCCGGCTGCTGTGGAGGGGGATTTACAAGCGTTGATTTTCAAGAATTCTTTAGACGGTGATGCTGTCATTTACACAGATGGGTCAGTCGTCCGACATGTGAGAAGCTCATGGGCCTTTACGGCTCAGGCTGGAGGGAGAATTGTGAACGAGGACTCTGGTGCTTTTGTTGAGACCACAAGTAGCCTGACTATGGAAGTCATGGCAGTAAGTAAAGCAATAACATGGCTTGAGACACAGACATTCACTAGGGCATTTTTCTTTAGCGACTCAATGAGCATGCTCAGGCGGATAGAGATGGGGTGGATCCGAAGAGAATGGTTGCTGTCTCTGGAGCGGTCTTGGCTGGTAAAGATTAGTTTCATCTTCATGCCAGGGCATACGGGAGTACAAGGAAATGAGCGGGCTGACAAGCTCGCAGGTGAGGCTACTGTGGAGGGCGGACGCGCCATGGACCAGGCTGACATTCTGAATGCTCTACGAGAAGTGAGACTTTTGCGAGAACCAAGTGATGACTGTGAATCTACAACAATGGCCAGACTGCGAGAGCAGAAATTAAAAGAGGGGTGGCCAAACAAGAACACTATGCAGGAAGCCAAAGAAGATTGATAAACCAACACAGAACTGGTGTCTTAGCCGCTACACGCTGCGGGATTTGCTGAGGAGGGGATCCGAGCACTTATGGACTGAATGGTTCGATGTGCAACGAGGATGATCTGTCGACTAACTAACTAACTAACTAACTAGGTAAAAAAAACTGGTGTGTGCAAGTCATTAGTTGATGCACTTATTTAACTTTATAGATTATCAGATGACACAGCCCTTACTTGAATGAGATATCTATTGCAAATGCTTATTTTTATATAAATGTGTCTGTTGCTGGCCATCATTGTTGAAGAGGACCACATTGTCATCCTAGAGTAGATTTGAAGATGGCTGGTTATATCAATCTGAACCAGAGAGATCTGTTTCAATGTGGGCAGAGTAATATTTATCAAACAGACTAAGGTAACTTAACTTTTGATTTTCACAGTAGCACAGTAATTAGCGCACTTGTGCTAGCCCCGTGATCATTGGTTCGAGTTTGTATTGAGACACATTTTTTTTATTGACCTAGGTTTCCAGAGTGACCCAGCCTAAAATCTTTTTATTGACCTGGGTTTCTAGAGTGACCCAGCCTAAAATATTTCTTTCGCATTTGTCCTCGACTAAGCATAGGCTCTGAGCCAACTCACTCCAAGCCATCATAACTTTATCAATCTCACCCAAGTTCTCCCCATTTTATTCATTTATGTCTCTACTTCTTTTCTCTACATTGGGTCTTCCTCTATTTCATTTGTTCTGGGATTCCAGACAAAGGTCTTTCGAATTATATTATTCAAAGATTAACATACCCACCAGGACATGTCTTGGGAATTAAAGACAACCAGCGTGATATTAACCATGTCACTCCTCGAGTGCCTGATGGCCTTTTAAAATATAGATCTAGCACCATTTGCCCAAAACACTTCAAGACATACAGGGTGTATTTTAATGACTGTACAATGTTTGAAAATATTGCCAGTCCAAGTTTTGTATTTATCTATTATGTTGCATGAACTTTACAGAGGGTGAATACAAAACTTGGACCGGCAATATTTTCAAATACTGCACAGTCATTAAAAATAACCCTATACAAAAACAATCCATTATACTACCTTATGGCTTCATGTAGGATCTTCAGTTGTATAAATGTACTCTTAACATGTAATCATTTATCAAAAACGAGAATAAAAGAAGTTAAAATTCAAAAAGTTAATACATCCTCAATGTGCTGTTTACAACATGCGCATGAAAACACAAAACATCAAAACAGCCTCACCTTGGCAAGAGACTCGTGTTGGACAACTGAGTTAATGGTCAGCAGCAAGATTGCAGTCTGCAGCAGCTTGAGTTCCTCCAGGCCCACCTCCATCAAACGCCACAGCATACCAATGATGGCATCACCGGCTGCCTGATAACAGATACATCCACTTTTAGTTAAATTAGTTAGTTAGTTAGTTAGTCGACAGATCATCCTCGTTGCACATCGAACCATTCAGTCCATAAGTGCTCGGATCCCCTCCTCAGCAAATCCCGCAGCGTGTAGCGGCTAACGACGCCAGTTCTGTGTTGGTTTATCAATCTTCTTTGGCTTCCTGCGTAGTGTTCTTGTTTGGCCACCCCTCTTTTAATTTGCTGCTCTAGCAGTCTGGCCATTGTTGTAGATTCACAGTCATCACTTGGTTCTCGCAAAAGTCTCACATCACGTAGAGCATTCAGAATGTCAGCCTGGTCCATGGCGCGTCCGCCCTCCACAGTAGCCTCACCTGCGAGCTTGTCAGCCCGCTCATTTCCTTGTACTCCCGCATGCCCTGGCACGAAGATGAAACTAATCTTTGCCAGCCGAGACCGAGATTTTAGTTAAATTGTAACAAGCAAAGGTATTTTTACGGCAGTTACTGCCTTCATATTCATAGCAAAGTCTCACCAAGAATGTGTGGCATAAATGTTTTTTTATTAACTTAATTATGAACAGATAAAGCAATACAAGGATATGTTTGGTCACTGCATCCCTATTCTCTGTACAGCAAAGTGATTGATAATCAGCACGAAAAAAGGCATACCAGGAATACAAGAAGATTTTAATATAAACAATCTCAGTCTACATTACATGCATGGAATAACACTGATAGGTGAAAATGACAATATCTGTAACAATGGTTGGACAATGTAGTAATAGAAAGTGCAAAATAACAAAGCTTTCCTTGAATATTTAAAAAAAAAAACAGAAATAATGGTTTTATAAAAGAAAACAGATAACACCAAAACTGATATTACATTAGAAGCAAAAAGGCTTTACAGGGTAAACAAATTCAAATATCTAGGAATTAAGACCACAAATTGGCAGACTCAAACTGGCTTCAGGACCACATAAAACATGATTGTCCCCCTTTCTTCAATTATATGTCAGTATGCGGGCGTGTGTGTGTATGTGTGTGTGTATTTATATATATAAGAGGGGGAATTACATTTTGGAAAGGGGGGGAATGGCTTTCTGAACATATGGTGGAAGGGTATGGGCCAAAAAAGGTTGAGAACCACTGATCTAGAGGAACCATATAGCAGACTGAAAATGTGTGACAGAGGTTAAAAGCATAATAGGATGAAAATGAAAAGTATCTTATGCAAATAAGTCACTTTCATTGGATGTAAGACTACAAATGACAGTTAAATTCATACAAGTGACAGCATTGCAATTATGGACAAATTTCAGGCAAACAAAAAAAAAAAAATGAATGTAAGAACAAGAGTGCTAATATCTTACATAGAACCCATTCTTCTGTTTGGCAGTAAATTATGGAAAATGAATGAATAAATTAGGAAGAGCTTAGAAGAGCTTGGATGTGATTCCTGAGATGAACACTGTGAATGACTCTGACTGCCAGAATAATTAACGACTGCCTTGAAGAGGCTAATGAAACTAGAACATTATATACAACTACAAGAAAGACACAAACATCAATCTTTGGTCATGTGATGAGAAGAGAGTCATTGGAGAACATCATGACAACTAGAAACATCAGTGAGAAAACAGGCAGAGGCAGACCAAGAGAAATGATGCTGGATGGACTAAAACAATGGCAGGATGGAAGATCATCAGCAGAGTTAATCCAGAACACCAAGGACTGAGATCTGTGGAGAGACAAAACTGCCAAACCTCATGACAGGGCACATGACAATGATAATATTCTGTGTGGAGTCTTTAACTTGCTACTTGCTCACTTTGGTCAATGTGATATGCTTCATTTTTATGATGATCTGGATGTACTGATTCCCACTTGTTTCTGTAAATGTTGCAAATCTGTCGGGGCCGAATAAGTTAACAGTGTGCTGTAGATGCCAGGATTGAGATATTCCTTCGTTGTCTGCACGTTTCAGTTTCACTGGTTACTTGCTGCCACTGCCATTTGAAGCCAGCATCTACATGTTCTTCTTTCTTACATCTCCCAATGGAGTGTAGACCTAGAACCAACTCCCATCAAGCCCTTGTTCGTGACTGGTTTACTTTTGCAGCTAAAGTTTTCTACAGGATGAGGTAGCCAGTCTCACGCCAACCTTCCTAAACTGCCTCTTACGACATGCAGATTAGGTTACAGTGCTACTACTCTTTGTTTTCTTTATGAGCTGCAGTAACACATAGGTATATCTACATGTTGCCAGGCCTTAAATAACACATGAGAGAAAGATAACCTGGACATCACTCATCTGTTTACCAAAGTTCATCACTTACTGTAGAGACGGCTTCATGAGAAATCATTCTCTGTACAGCAACAAGACATAGCGGCAACAGCTTGGGGTTTCTAGTGTCACAGCCCATCACAAAGGGCTGGACCACTTCTGCACTCATTGAAAGAAGACCTAGGAGTAAAGCCAGCACAAACTTGAGTCTGTTTCTGCATGCAGAGATATTTTTTTAACAAATATCATTACAAAATCTAACAGCCCTTGCCAGTGGCAATAGGGAAGGCTTCAGTTGGTGTAGAGATTTCTTGCCAGACCAATTACAATCTTCAGGGGGACTGTGTTCATGAGAGCTCCTTCCCCTCTCCAAGCTCAGAAATTAGCAGATGTGCAAGATTGACTGATTGATTGATTGATTGATTGATTGATTTAGGAACTGACATCACAGCATTCGGGGCATTCCCATAAGCGCTCCGTCCCCATCCACAGAAGCCAGCGAAGAGTTCCAACCCCAATAGTACAGTAGCAATCTGATTATATGTGCGTCTCGCCTTTCCTCTAAGCATCGAGCATCGGCCATATCCCCTCGTCACTCCACGCTGTCGCATTCTTGCCAGACTATGGTGATCCATTTGCTCCTCCGAGGTGTACACGTGATCCCACAAGGCCGCAACCACGTCTGCCTTATCATGCATCAATACTCCACCAAGTTTTGCAGAGCCAGCCAATCTGTCTGCCAGTTCATTCCTTCATTCCCCAGCACACCAGCATGCCCCGGAGAAAATATCCAGACGATGCTTGCCACCCGTGACTTCCGAAGCGAAGCAAGCCACTCGGCACGAAGCTTGCCTGTCCTCACCCTACTCAGCATGCTTTCTGAGTCAGTTACAATCACGATGTGTGTGTGTCTATCATATTCTCCATCCAGCGGAAAGCTGCACTGACTGCCTCCACCTCCATTCTTAAGCTAGATGTTGTGGTATCATATGACAGGCTCTCTTGCACCAAACGTCGACCATTAGCCTTTGCCAAGAAACCCCAGGCACTTCTACTACCTCTCAACACTGAACTATCTGTGTAGATAATCACATCACCCAGGCGAGCATTATCCTGAATTAGTATGACATCACACTGATGTTGGACAATAGGATGTCTTCATCCGACATATAGGACCTTGTGCTGGAGTTCACAGCCAGTGAACACAAGCAAGCAAGCATGCAGGGAGGAGTATCAGGATGTGACCAAGTCATAATTCATCACAGCAAATACAGACTGGTTAGGATTAGACCTCGGTTGGTCAAGTCTCTTCCACAAGCTTCGGTTATTTTATTGTCCCCAAACTCTGACCCTACATCCAATGCGAAATGCACCAAATTAGCGTTGTTTGTTTTAACTAGTACTAACTGTTGAGCACCTTCCAAATATGACACTTTAGATTTTAATCAGTCTGTTCAGAACTATTACAGAATGTGAGATTACAACGGTGACATATAGCACATTTACTGTATGTAAAAGTAAAGGTTAGTAAAAGACTTTTGCAAGAGGCCAAGGAGAAAGCTGCAGGTGCAATTGATACGAAGGTTGGGTCTAGTTGTGGCATAGAGCAGTATATAACAAACTGCTGCTTTGGCAAGAGAATTAACTTTAGAGGAATGCAAGCAAGTAGTGTGTACTAATTATCTTTACAGAATATTGTGAGTGAATTATAATTGATTCTCAAACAATGGGAGTGTCTATATTGATACACTCTAATTATTCACATCAGAATCTGACCCAAATGAATATGCAGACATGTATATAAAATGTAAGCTTTGAACATCAGTCATGCTATATGTGGATTAGCAACCCAGACAGCAGATCAATACTCAAAGACTGCCCTGAATAGGATATATGAAGGCAACCCTTCTGCCCTAGAGGTAAAAATAGTGAAAGCCAAATTTTACAGACACCAAGGTTTATAGCAGAGACAAGATTGCAGATGAAGACAATCTAACTCAAGTGGATGATAGAAGAAGAGAAAGTTAGAATCAAATGGCAATAGCAACTTTAAGATCTTCAGCGCCGTCACTTAACACTATTGAAGCAAATCACTACTATGGGTTAATGTTCGGCTGATATGGAATTCAGACATATATCCCAAATAGCTTTTATGAGGAGTGCGAGGCAGACAGCTTGACAACTTTGAAAAGTTTTATGTCTTTTAACATGGCCAAAATATTTAACTTGCCTTATCTTTTATTTCGTTCATCTACCCTCTTTTTATCTCCCTTTTTTCTAAACAATATAAAATGACGCAAAGTAGTGCAGCTTTACATAACAGAATTATGAAACATACAGGACATTGCGGCGATTAGCCTTCATCAGCAAACAAACACATACACAAAACACAACATATAGTCATGGATGTATGATACACATAGACAGCTCGGAATTCTGAGGTAAGTAGGAAAATTTTTTCCAATTTTCATATTCTCTTCATTGCTTTCATTTTTTCATCTTTTTATTCTTCTCGTCCTGTCATCATGTTTTAATGTAGTCACAGGAGATCTCAGTGACTATATGTATGTGCTTTGTGTATGTGTTTGTTGGCCGATGAAGGCTAATCGCCGAACATCTCCTGTATGTGTCGTAATTCTGTTTTGTAAAGCTGTACTACTTTGTGTCATTTTATATTGTTTATATTTTCACAGCTTTACCGCAGCTCCACCAAACTGTATTCATATTGTTACCATTTTTTTTCTAGAATTTCTGTATTTGATCTTTTTTGTTTCCATGAAATATGACATATCCTTCTGTACATCCACATCTCCATGGCCTCTATTCCCTTACTGTTTCATTCCTCTTATACTCCTGGGGGGTAAAGGTCATATGAGAGAGTTCACAGCTTGTTTCTGGTGTAGTCCTGGGTCCACACTCTGCTCCATGCTGTCTCTCTAAAAACCTCTTAGGTCTCCAGAAGGGCTTTATCCTTGCTGGACCGTTGGTCTCCCGTGATTAACGTTGGTGGTAGTTTTCTCTAATTCTGCAGGCATGATCAAACCATCACAACTAGAACTACTTCACTTTGACCTGAAAAGTCTTACCTCAAGGCTTTAGTATATTGTCTGTTTTTCATCCATGCCTTGGTTTTCTTGCTTATTTTTTTTTACTGAGGATTCCACTGTTATGCCTAAATAAGTTTTATAACGGTTGCTTTTCTGGAGCATGCTAGCGTTAGGTTAACTACTGACATTGTCTCCTAAGTTGGACAGATTGACAGTGTCACCGCCTCACCGTTAGATATATTAGTTAGAGGGCTACAACTCCAGCCCAAGGGAGAGAACAGAGCCCGAGTAATCTAGAGCCTTCTAGAAGGACAGACCAATGAGTCCAGGGTTCCGTGGACACTGATGTGGCCCGCCTATTGCGGGGTCCACGAGGAACTCGGACAGAGTTACCACCCGTGTCGGAATGGGACACGTGTGGACCGGCAGAGGACAGATGGACTTGAGAGAGGCAACAGGGCCTGCCTTTGAGGGACTCTATAGATATCAATAGATATATAGACATAGGCTAGATAGTTTGCTAGACTGTTGAATGATACTTATGTGTTTGATGTTCACTATTTGGAATATGTAATATAGCGCGGGTCTGTTTACCCACTGCGCCAACGCATACTGTATATGTAAATACAATAAATATTCGATCTCATAACGAACAGATTTATTGTTTGCCTGTATGAACCCAAAGTTTAGTTACCTAGATACGAGCAAGACTATGACAGGCTTTTTGGGGGCTAGTTTTCCGGTTTTGGCATAAAATGTTTTGTGAAAATTCTGTTAATTGCCATGTAAAATTACTTAATTGATCATATCACATTGAGTTGTTTAAACTAAAAGAATTGTTAACTTACAAGTTTACAAAAATTAGTAGCTATCTAGCAATAAAGTAGGATTAACCTGAGTCCCTCAGCAGTATCTCAGCAGTGCCTAAGCAGTGTGCCTCATTATTGTGATTTGTACACTATTTTTGACATGACTGTGACATTTTTTGACTGTTACTAATGTTTTCTCACTCTACGAGCAGATTGTTCCGCGAATAGTGCCGCGTGCAACCTATGTAACCTTTACAACAGTGGCGAGATTACAAGACAAGCTTTCTGGGTCAACATCGGCGAGTTCTCTAATTGAAAGCTAAGTTTCATGTCATACCCATTGTAACTCTAAGCTGGACTTCTCATCTTTCATCAATGTATTATGTTATTTCATATTGATTTGGTTGCATATTCATGACCTTGTCACCAACATAACCTTGCATTTTGATTTACACATTAATAAGTAAATGAGTTAACCAAATTTTCGACTACACAACATTTTTTCTAAGGGATTTAACTTTATAAACATTACAAACAAGTAAAACACAAAATGTCTTCCTTAGATAAATGCATTGAGCAAGGAATAAAGTTAGGTTATAAAGAAGAGAAATTGTCAGAATGGGCACAGAAAACGCACGCAGAAAACATTGCCCGTGAAGAAAGAGCGATAGAACGAGAAGATAAGAAAGTTCAAATGGAGGCAGAAGAAAAGAAAATTCAGATGCAGATGGAGGCAGAAGAAAAGAAAATTCAGATGCAGATGGAGGCAGCAGAAAAGAAATTACAAATGGAGCTCGACGCAGCGGCCAAGCAAGCCCAATTGAATGCTGATACACAAGTGAAACTAAAACAGATGGAACTTGAGTCTAACGCAGAAATATCTATAAATAAGCTAAGAAGCAAAGAGGAAGAACAAAAATATAATAAGTATAAAGGCCTCGTGAAAGCGTTCTGCTCAGGAGATTCCATCAGCGCCTACTTGGAAAATTTCGAGTGTCTCATGGCCTACCATAAGATCATTAAATCAGATTGGGCATTTATTCTAATGAGGAACTTAGCTCTTGAACCACTAAAAGTAATAGAGACAGTACCACAGGAGATGCGTAAAGACTATGATTACTTAAAACAACGCATTCTCCAACATTTTTCTTTAGATACTGCAGGTTACCAACAACAATTTGCCAAATTATCACCACAACCAAACCAAACCTTTATAGATTATGTCAGTACAGTTCAAGACGTATGCACAAAATGGATCAACTCGGCGAAAACCAACAATAGCCATGACAAACTTAAAGAGCTTATTATTATAGACAAAATAGTTAGCACCATCCCCACACCTTTTGCCAAGTTCTTAAAACAAATGGATTGCAAAAGTATTCAGGAAATAGAGGCCAAGGGGAATGCATTTTTCACAGCAAATAGGGATATTTTTCAGCTGAACATAAGTCACAACGATACAGCAGCTGCAGTAGTAAACACCAAATACTCCAAACAAACAGAGAGTAAATTCAAACCTCGCTCCAATGTCAGTAAACTTGTTAAATGCCAGTATTGCGGTTTGAATCACGACATTGGCGCTATGTGCGACAAATCACCGAAATACCCTCACCACCTCAAGATGATGGTGGATAAACAAAAGACCAAGCGCAATGCTTACCAGAGAGCGGTCAAATGTTTTTTTTTGCCGCAGCTTTGGCCACTATAGTCGCTTTTGTGATGGCCGAAAGTTATTGAAACAAGCCAATGCCGCACTTGTAGAAACATCGTCAGACGATGAGATTGAATCACTGAATGATTGTGATAATCAACACGATAATGAAAGCGAGCTTGGAAACGCTGTACAAATTATTGACACCATTACAGACAGTAAGTGTAACACCTGTACGAAGTTCCAACTTGACACAACATTACTATGTGGCCACACTATACCTATTTCAAACGAAACAGCCAACGCTGCTTTGTCATCTACAGGCAAGCTAGTTTTTTTTACAGGGTTTGTAAACAACAAAAAGTGCACATTAATTCGTGATTCCGGGGCAACGCTTTGTGGGATAAAGAGAACATTAATAGACACTAAAGACTACACAGACAAACATGTCACTTGTCGCACATTCTCAGGTACTAAAGAGAAATACCCCCTTGCTCTGGTCGAAATTCGAACACCGTTCATATCAGGACAAGTATTGTGCGCAATCCTTGAAAATCCAGTCGCGGATATTATTCTTGGGAATTTGCCCAACATACGAACATGCTCTAAGAAGGAAATCAGGGAGTGGGAGCATAAAAACGGTATTCCCCCCACAAACAGCGATGCTATAGAGAAACACCATTCATACTTGTCTCAATCTGCCAAAAGACCAAGGGAGACAACCACTGAGGTAATTCAAAAAGAATTCACCGAGGTGTACAATGCAGGGGCGGTCGAATCTGTGAGCGATACGACCAAATTAAAACCTCGAATTGAGGATGCTACTGATGTACCAAGTACCAAGCCTGTAAATGTGCAACAAAACACACAACACACAAACGCAATCACACGACAGACAACCCATAAAACCAACACTGACCAACTACAGGAATCATTAGAAATAATAGCGCCAAACTCAACTAACATCAATTTTGGAAATGAACAGAAAAATGACCCTACACTTGCACCATACTTTAAGTTAGTAGGACTTAAACCAAAATTAACAAAGAACGCATCGTGGACATTTAGGCTACAGAACAACATCTTAACTAGATTTTACACAACAAAGCAGACCACGATACAGCAAGTACTGTTACCACAAGCACATCGAAACAAAGTTCTAAAAATAGCCCATGACTCCCCTTTTGGAGGTCACATGAGATACGAAATGACCAGGGCTATTGTCATGACCCAGTTTTATTGGCCAAAGGTCAACCAAGACATTAAAACCTTTTGTACATCTTGTGTTATATGTAAGAAACTGGTCAACAAGGGGAATAACCCTACTGCATTCTCTTTAAATAGAAACTTGGAATTATCCCATGTAAATATGTTGAAACCATATTATGTTAGACAGGACAATGATACAAATGAACTGACTCAACGAACTGATGACGGAGACGAAACGACAAGGTCCCAACTAAATGACACCTCGACAAACGAAGCATCGTTAACGACACACTCTTACGACAACGAAAACGACGAAGACATATGTACATTACCGACAATCTGTGATATCGACAGCGACGACAAATTTGACGACATAGTGACAACGATTGATCTCAACGACGACGACAATGACATTGAAGACAATTTACAAACGGTAGCATCTGTGATAAATCAGACAGACGTGGACAACACTGAAATCCCTGTACCAATCATGACTGACGACGGAAGTATAAATGACATACATATCTCTGACACTTTGACACAACAACAGCGACAAGACATTTTGACTATCCTTGACGAGTATAAATCTATCTTTTCTAATAAACCTGGACGCACTGATAAAATAACACATTCAATTGTGCTGACAGATCTGAGACCGGTCAAATGTAGACCATATTCTATTCCTCTCCATTACAGATCTAATTTAGATAAAGAAATTTTAGATTTAGAGAAAAATGGCATTATTCAAAAATCGATGTCTCAATATTCGTCACCGATTGTTCTGGTGAAAAAAAAGGACCAGACAATTCGCTTGTGCATCGACTATAGAGTATTAAATACAAGAACAACAACGGATGCAGAGCCAATGAACACCTGTGAAGATCTTATCTTAAATATGGCGCAATCATCCTTATTTTCCAAGACCGATTTAGCGAAAGGATATTGGCAAGTTCCACTACACCCTTCTTGTAGACATATAACAGCATTCGCAACACCTCTCGGCTTGTACGAATGGCTATATCTTCCGTTTGGGCTCAAGAACGCACCGGCCACATTTGTAAGATTAACAAGATTGTTATTACATGGAATGAAAGATGTAGTAGCCTATATTGATGATATATGCGTCCATTCTTCTGATATGACTTCTCATCTACTTACCCTCAAACAAGTCTTCAACCAAATCTCTCTTTTTGGACTTACTATCAAACCTTCCAAGGTTGAAATAGGTTATACACAAATAGACTTCCTTGGTCACAGAATTTCTGAAGGCAAATTGTTGACAGATGATAAAATTGTTTCTAAGATCCTTAATCTAGAAGTGCCTACCACCAAGAAACAGATTAGAAGTTTACTTGGCCTTATCAACTATTATTCTAAATTCATTCCACATTGGGCAGAACTAACCTCAGTCTTTTCTGATATGTTAAATAAAAATCATCCATCAAAAATTTGTAAAAGTACCAGCTTAGATGATGCAATGTGTAGATTGAAACATATTTTTTCTAATCCACCAGTCTTACGATTACCCAACATAAATTTACCCTTTATTTTGACCACAGATGCGAGCGCTATCGCAATAGGAGGATGCTTGATGCAGGAAGTGGATGGCATAAGACACCCAATTCTCTATGTGAGCCGCAAACTAAAGAAGGCTGAGACTCGGTACGCCACAGTTGAATTAGAGTGTTTGAGCCTATTGTTTTGTATATTGAGATTATCTAAGTTCCTCTTAGGGAGTCACTTTGTGGTCCTCACTGACAGTTCGCCATTATTGGTCCTTAACCAGGGGTCGCCTAAAAACCATCGGCTACAAAGATGGCGTCTTCTACTTCAAGATTTCGACTTCGAAATCCGCCATATCAGAGGCACTGACAACATTATGGCTGACCTTTTATCACGGCAAATAAATGCGCCAGTAGAATGACTCTGATCACATCGACCATTAGCCATACTATAAACTGTGATACTTTTAGTCGGTTGCATATGACAGTGTAACTCTACACCTGCTAGAGTACTCTCAGTGATTAGTTAATTACGACACCCAAGAACATGATACGTTACTTTAAGAACTATACCATCAAGTGCCTAAGCGCTAGAACGATTCCAGCAAGAAACAGTAACTGTGTTTGTGTCAACCAATAAGATCAACCAGCGAACTAACTCCGATTTCTGTAAGAACTCGTTATATGGGACATTAAGGACATTCTATACTTGCTGTTACTACGTAACTTTACAAACAGCCGAAACAGAACGACATCGACTACAACACTCAAGAGACAGCCATACTAGCTTTACCATTCATGGCATAACACACTAGCAACAGAAGGACAACGCGCATATCATCGTTGGATTTAATTAATTAATTAGTTTAGGATTAAATATGTATTATATTTCCATTATTGATGTATATAAATTGTATTAACCTGTAATTTGTACATATTCGACATTAATATTACAGGCGGTACCATTCCTAGGCTAAATAACCGTCCTATACAATTGTCTCTGTTTAAATTATAACCCATTTTTGAGTCATCGTACAAGAAGTACGTATTTTCTTAAAGGGCAAATATCGCCTAGCCCATTTTTTCTAAGGGCAATAATACTTACCTCATCTTTAATTATATATTTTAACCAAATACTATTTTTAATGAAAAGTGAGTGAATGACTGTGTGAATGTATTAAATGAGAGAACGATACACTTGGCGGACAAATTGTACGCAAACCGTATTTATTTTAATTTGTCTGCGTCTTTCATGTGAATTGCATGACTTGTCTAATCTGTGAATACATGTGTAGTACTTAGTGTAATAGTGAGTTAATATACTTAGTTTAGCAGTTAGGATACATCTAAGCACCACTACTTGGAATGCCTGTTCATGTATTGCACACAGTGCAGTAGTTCATGATTGAGGTTATCCCAACTCGTGACGCTTGGAAATACGCCACACATTCAGCACACACAGTACACAAACCTTAAAACTCAACACTATCAAGTTAAAATACAGTCACTTTATTAGAAACATCAACTTATTAGTCAATCACACTAACAAGCCAACAGGGACACTTGTAGTATGAGGGGGATAAAATAACAAGGTAACTACATATTTTGCATTAGATAACATACGAGAGTAAAAGTGTATTGAAATGCACACACAAATCAAGATTTGAAGGTGTACTTAATTAGCCAGGACTTCGGTCTTGTTAACTCTCTTAACAGAGGTTAATTGTCTAGGTACCAGTTGGGTACAATTGAGAAGGGCGGGTTGTAAATACAACTACTTAAACGTCACGTAACTTCGGTCTGATAAGCATTGTTAAGGACACAGGAGACAGAGTGATCTCTTTACCAAATCAGAGAAGTGGTGTATGGGAGAATACATGAGTTTTAATGCCAGTATGTAGGTTACCAGGTTACTGTCCACCAATCTACAAACACCAACTTTATGTGATTCGGTGACAGAATTAGAATACATCTAATTACCCAATAACAAGCCATATTAGGGGGGAGGGGGGAATCCTGTCACCGCCTCACCGTTAGATATATTAGTTAGAGGGCTACAACTCCAGCCCAAGGGAGAGAACAGAGCCCGAGTAATCTAGAGCCTTCTAGAAGGACTGACCAATGAGTCCAGGGTTCCGTGGACACTGATGTGGCCCGCCTATTGCGGGGTCCACGAGGAACTCGGACAGAGTTACCACCCGTGTCGGAATGGGACACGTGTGGACCGGCAGAGGACAGATGGACTTGAGAGAGGCAACAGGGCCTGCCTTTGAGGGACTCTATAGATATCAATAGATATATAGACATAGGCTAGATAGTTTGCTAGACTGTTGAATGATACTTATGTGTTTGATGTTCACTATTTGGAATATGTAATATAGCGCGGGTCTGTTTACCCACTGCGCCAACGCATACTGTATATGTAAATACAATAAATATTCGATCTCATAACGAACAGATTTATTGTTTGCCTGTATGAACCCAAAGTTTAGTTACCTAGATACGAGCAAGACTATGACAGACAGGTCCTTACCTGGCCAAGAGAGACAACAATTTGCTGCAGGTTTAATCGAAGTAGTCAAGGGCTAGGGAAGGCAAACCCAACAGAAATGTTTACGAAATTTGGACAAACTAAGCTACAGCCCTGATGTTAAAATACAAGATAAATTATTTTGCGATAATGAATACATACCAGCAATTATGTCCTCACTTCTTGTGGAGATGGTCCTAAGTTTTACCTGAACAGTTTCTGCATACTGTGAACATAACATACAAGAAGAACAATTAAAAACAGCAAGGTTTTCTTCCTGTTTGTTATTAGTATGCAGACATGGCACCACTCTTCACCTTCTATCCCGCAACCCTATCTGCACGTTTTCAGGCAACATAAAAACTGGCAGCCATAGTTACCGACCAGGATTCAAACCTGTCACCTCCAAATAACGATTGTACCTCGCTGCAGGTATAATTCAAGTGAATGATAAACCTGACTAATGAAGACACCTTTTTAGGGGTGCCTAGTTGGTCATGTATCAAAGTACACTTGTTCCTGCAGCAAGGTATTGTCATCATAAGGCGGTAACGTAGGTCAGCACAGCCGAATAGATAAGAACGTGTGCTCTTAAACATGTGGTGTGCTGATGCTGAGGTAAGGTGTGGGATTTTTTTCTGTCGGGGGCAAAAAGAAAATCCTAACCTGCACAGTTCCAGCGAATGCACTAACCAGGTGGCCTTAATTCTTTAGGCTCAAAGACCCCTCTGCCATACACCTCAAGGAACTATATTGGCAGTAAACAACAGTAAACGACAGGTGCCAAGGTAAGGGGTTCAATCCCTACACCGGACAGCTGAACTAAAATGTTCATCTCTCGTCCTTGACTTGGGGACGTACATTACAAATACCTCTGAAGTTGGAGTGGGGTTGCCTGATGGCAAGGGAGATTGTTAATAGGGAAAGCAAATCCACATGCAAAATTTAGTCCAGAACTAATAAAAAGTAATGTGAATGGACTACGCTTGAGTTCAAAGTGAGTGAGTGCATAAACAAAACAAAAAAACATACCTCTTTCACGTCTGGGTGCTTTCGTTTACACTCTGCAGATAAAGTACGCAAGTCATTCTGCATGCTGTCCAGCAATTTTTTCGCCACTGCCGGGTTATTCTGTCCACGTCCTGCCATTCTGGGTAGGAACCAACAGCTTCTCTTCAGACACTAATCTGTTTCTACAAGATCTGGAAATTATTCAGCGCTGTGGAAAATGACAGGAAAACAATGCAAATATATTCAAAGGCAGAAGATACAAACAATATATTGCATGATGTACTGCCAGTCTTATTTTGCTGCATCTCATCAGATGCATACTGCACAGTTATATATCGTGTGAAGTGAATAAATTAATAATACTTTATATTAATTTTGCAATTATATTCAACATCATCATGTACCATGCTGAAAAGTGTGAAATATCACCATTCAACGTCTGACACGATCACCAGACTTGATTCAGCTCTGTCTAGTGTGAAATGTCACCATTCAACGTCTCACACGATCACCAGACTTGGATCAGCTCTGTCTAGTGTGAAATGTCACCATTCAACGTCTCACACCATCACCAGACTTGGATCAGCTCTGTCTAGTGTGAAATGTCACCATTCAACGTCTCACACCATCACCAGACTTGGATCAGCTCTGTCTAGTGTGAAATGTCACCATTCAACGTCTCACACCATCACCAGACTTGGATCAGCTCTGTCTTCTTGTCCACTTGTCCAGATTATACTAGGTAGCCAAACCATTAACCTCTCTGCCTTCCCCTTGCTCATTTCCCATCAATTTTGCCAGTTGTCACTAAGTTTTCCAGTTTTCTTTCTCCTTATCATATGCCCAAAAAATCTTGACTGCTGACATCTAATTTGTCAGATTAATATAGTTTTCATATGTTTGTCTGTCCCGATATCATCTTCATCATGTGCCAAGTCTCAGGCTGTCTCAATAATATTATAATTCAGCAATTATTACAATATGTCCATAAAGTCACCATTTAGATAATAATAATATTTAAAGTATAAATACAATAAACCGGCAATAAACATCTTTTCAAAGCTGAATTATTGAATTCCTATATAACACTACTAGCCATAATCGAAAAAAAAAAAGCTGTCTTGTGGACATAAGTATAGTAAACTAAAGCATGAGTACAGTTGACTAAAGCAAACAGTTGACCTTCTGCAATGTGATTCCGCAGTGAATTATGCTATGGTATATATATATATATATATATATATATATATATATATATATATATATGAGCCAGTGTCTGATTGCCAACCTGGTGGTCACATGTTGGAAACAGAAGCACGGACTTCGGCTCCCAATGATGCCAGTAAATCTTCTTCTGGGTTGAAGTTCCGGAAGACATGATGGACTGGCACAATGTAATAATAACACTGGGTCGTGAGTGCAGAGAATGGGCAGCGGGCCGCACTGAGTTTGAAGTGCAACAGCTGATCCAGAGCAACACACATCAAGGTGACATAGTCATCTACACTGATGGGTCAGTGGTGAGAAACAGACATAGTGGCTGGGGCTTTATTGCAAAGGCTAATGGGCGAGTCTTGAAAAAGGAGAGTCTGGCATATAAGACTACGACCTCCAGCATGAGAACGGAGGTGGAGGCAGTAACAGCGGCATTCCGGTGGCTAGAGGAGACTACTGCAACACACATTGTATTCATTACGGATTCAAAGAGTATGCTTAGCAAGGTGGAGAAAGGAATGTTTCGTGTGGAATGGCTCTCGTCGCTTCAGAGGTCACAGATTGTGAGAATTGTATGGATATTTTGCCCTGGTCATGCGGGTGTACGGGAGAATGAACAGGCTGATAGGCTAGCAGGGAATGCACCTCTTGGTGGAATTTTGCTTATGGACAAGAGGGAGGTGGTCGTGCGCTTGTGGAACCAGGTGGAGAAGGCGGAGGAACAGATTGAGAACTCATATGTGAAAAGAATGAGATTGCGTGGGATCGGCAGGGGTTCTGGAAGAATCTCAAAACTGAGAGGGAAGACCAGGAGAACTTTTAATCAGATAGCGGTGGATACGATTAGTAGTATGACTCTTTGCTGGCTGTTGAATGAGGGGACGGAGCACGTATGGGAATGTCCTGAGTGCAGTGATGTTGATTCTTGACTCAACTCAACTCAAATCTTCTTCCTCTTCTTCTTCATTCATTTGGAATGTTGTTTTAGACGTAATTGCGTTGTGCCTGATTACAGCAGAGCTGCAATATTTGAACCTTTCGGTTGACACATCCAACTTCTTCAGGCATTTGTTGGCCCGCTTACCTTCCCGGGTGTGTCGTAGGACGTTTGACTCTCACTGTTGTGGTGTTATCCCCCATCCCAGCTGGCCCATTTAGAACAGCTGAAGACATCCCGGTCAGCCCTCAAGGGAAGGCAGGGGCAGACCATGGGCATTCCCCGCCATCCAAGAAGGCTTCCATAATTGCAGAGCTGACACATAGCACTCTCGTACTGGGCTCACCCAAGGAATCATCACGTTCTGCACATGGCTGCTTGGCCAATACACACTATTTATAGTAGTGATGGACTGAATTTTGCATGTAGATTAGCTTTCCATATTAACAGTGTCCTTCGCCATCAGGCAAACCCTCTCCGACTTCAGAGGTACTTGTAATTTATGTCCCCAAGTCAAGGACGACAGGTCAATATTTTAGTCCAAATGTCCGGTGTAGGGGTTGAACCACTTACCTCGGCATCAGCACACCAGATGTTTAAGAACATGCGTTCTTACCCATTTGGCCATGTGGACCTGCACAAAGGCATTTGATTTGGTCAGTCATGAGGGTCTGTTCAAGGCACTAAAGAAGATTGGCTGCCCACTAACCCTTCTGTCCATTGTGGAATCGTTCCACACAGACATGAAGGGTATAATCAAGTTTGATGGTGCGATTTCAGAAGAGTTTGAAATTAAGAGTGGAGTTAAGCAAGGTTCTAAACAGGACAAGGACTTCAAAGCACCCAACGACAACAGAAAGTGTGCCAACTGCCTTGGCAAGCATGGAGCAAGATACCTGGGCTGTCCCTACCTCCAAAGACATAGAGATGTCTTAAAGACCACCATAACTACAAAGACACCATACTAGGAAGCACTGCGGAGGTGCGAAACAGCAACAGACATCTCACAAGCCGAAAAATCACAGCTACAAAACCAGACTGATGAGCTGAAGAAGCACGTCAAGGCACTGCTGATGCCGACTCTGACCAGCGACAATGAACAACTGCTGGCGGACACGAAAGAAATCGAGCACAGCATCCAACAAGAGATGGAGTGCATGGCCGAGATGAAGAAGGAAAATGAAGAAGTCCTAAAAGCCACCAAAACAGAGAGAGAACTGCTGAAAGCTGAAAGGGAACAATACCAAAAGAAACAAGCAGAAGCCACGCAACAGACCGCAGAGAAGTAGAAAGCTGGAGCCAAGCCAAATACCAGTGAGAAACTCTAAGACAAAGCAAGCAACCCATTTTCAATGATGAATAAGTTCAAGGGGAAACCAGTCTTCAACCAGAAAAATTACGCAAGCTTGGCAAGCCTAGACACGAAAACCGATAGTCCTGTAAAATTGCGAATTGGACGCAAATTGCCTGACAGGATAATAGACTGGACCAAAGAAGAAGTTGAGATGGTAGCTAAGATGAGATTGTTCTCGGGTCAACCACAAAACAAGGAAACAAACGCAAGCAAGCCAAAGGATGTGTTCTTATAAGGATTGCATCCTAGCAAAACAGACGAGCCAGAAGCCAACACTGAACAAAGAAACTGCCAGAGGAGACGGGTACAAAGGATAACTCACCGATCAATCCCCCAGCTGACATCACAGGCCCAAATGCTTATATAACCAGTCCGAGTTAGGACTCACTCGTAAGAGCACACAAACAGAAACAGGGTAAAAACCCACACAACTACGGATCTCAACTCTAGCCAATGCTAAAGAAGCAGGTTAAACAAGACCGAATTTGGAATTTTTGTTTAAGAAATCAAGTCAAGTCAAGTCAAAGGTTGTGTACTGGCTCCCACTCTCTTTGGAATATACTTTTCACTTCTGCTGAAATATTTCTTTCATGATCAGGATGGTGGTATATACATTCACTCATGCTCAGATGATAATGACAGTGGCAATGCTCAGAGACTGAAGGCCAAGACCAAAATTAGGAGTGCACTGATCAGAGAGTTGCTGTTTGCAGATGATACTGCAATTATGACCCACTCTGAGGAAGAATTACAACGTCTATTATCTGCATTCTCCAATGCTTTTTCTGAATTTGGTTTAACAATCAGCAAAAAGTAGACACAGATTATGTCACAAGGCGCACATGAGGTACCATCAATCTTTATTGACGATGCCGAAATGGAGATAGTAGACCATTTTACATATTTAGGATCACAGGTAAATTATTCCCTAGATAAGGAAATCAACATCAGGATTGGTAAGACAGCAACAACAATTAACAGGTTTATAAAAAGAGTCTGGGAGAACAGGACACTTACTGTCAAAACAAAAGTCTTTGTCTATCAAGCCTATGTCCTTAGTACAGTTCTTTATGGCAGTGAAGCCTGATCAACTTACTCACACCAAGAGAAATGTTTAAACAGCTTTCATATGCGGTGTCTGTGAAGAATACTTGGTTTTAAGTTGCAAGACAAAATCACAAATACTGAAGTATTGGAAAGATCAGGTTGTGAGACGGTGTATTCCATGCTCAGTCTTCGTAGACTTAGATGGATTGGACACATTAGGAGGATGGATGATGGTAGAATATCAAAGGAATTACAGATAAGTAAGTGATCTCGAGGTCGGCCTCTACTACGATACAAAGATGTGTGTAAGCAGGACATAACTGATACTGGCATCGATAATGCATATTGGTAGCAAGTCGCCACCGAACGTGTTACATGGAAGGCAACTATCGGAAATGGAATAAAGACAAAGAAGAAAATGATTGCAGATATGTCACACACTGAGCACGTAAAATGCAAGACGGTGCGTGATGGTGTAAATGTCCATGTGTTCACATGCATCCATTGCAGACTAACATTTACAGCGTGAATTGGCCTGATCAGTCACATTCGCTACCGCCACAGGATGTAGTTATTATGTCTTTTTGAAGCACAATGTAACAAACTATCGTCTGTCAAGACGGATAGGTGCCAATGAAAGAACACTGAGTGAACTCAAAAAGGCAGTTAAATTAATTCATACAAGAGACAACATTGCATTTATAGACAAATTTCAAGTGAATAAAAGAAAAATAAGAACCAACACGATGGTGCGTGTGTTCCCACAGAATATTATGGCCAAGCTCAAGACAACCATAAAATAAACACATTTTAATTGACTACAACAAACTAAAATTAAAATGAACCACAATCAATCAACACCAATTCCGTTTACACAAAACTAAAAGTGACAACAAAAATAAAATAAATAACATGAATTTATATGGTAAGTAAAAGTGTTGTCATATACAATGCGAATGTGGATGAACTTTATATTGTAAACTGAATTCGTTGAACTTGTTTAAAATTAAGTATAAACAAAACAGCTAAAACACTCAACTTAAAAAAAGTAGCAGACGATAGACAACAAAGTGGGCGGTTTCCTAACAGTATCACTTTATCAGCTAATTAATAGAAAAATAAATATCCCCATACAAGCCTTGTCTGATTTTGCAGGTCAGTGTCGTCAGAATTTATGAATATAATCCAAAAACAACGGTGTGAAAAGAATATTTATGGTGAGTTTAGTCAAACATAGGGGGCTGCCATATTGGAATTGTGACGGTGTCAACGAAAGGACAGCTACTCTAAATGTATACGACAGCCGTTGAGAACGAGATTCGATCTTTAGTTTCCAAGCAAAGTTCATATTGCTGGAACTTTGATGACGAGTAGAGCAAAGTATATGATTTAAAAAAAAAAAAAAAAAAAAAAAAGTTGTTGCATATCCTTTACAGGACGTAGTAGTCAACCCCAGAATTATTTGGATGTTCGTGATTCGTGGGTAAATCTTCGTTCTGTATTTTGCCATTGCTTTCTGAACGACAGCAATGGAATAGGTATTCCATTTAATTTTTTTTAAAACCAATGTAAGGGCGTAGGCAGACTGCTGCCAAATCGCCCACAGCTGTTTCAAACGTGGGTATGTGGGATTACGAACTGGGTCCCTAACACCTTCGCCACGGAGCCTGATAAAGTACAAAATAATACCACCGAAAGTAAACAATAATTAAATAAGTCAGAAAGCCCCCGGCACCAAGTGAGGACTATTACCACTTTATAGATAGACCAGAACAAATCATTAATCTGCGCCTCAGAACAGGATACATTAGATCATGCAAACACAAGCGTGTGTGTGTGTGTGTGTGTGTGTGTGTGTGTGTGTGTGTGTGTGTGTGTGTGTGTGTGTACCTTCCCCTTATATATATATAATATATATATATATATATATATATATATATATATATATATATATATATATATATATATATATATATATAAAAGAAAATCAAGAAAACAGTAACAATGGTGATATCAAAGAAACAGGTAAGACCCAAATGTGAAATAGATATAGAAGGGACAATGCGTCACCAAGTGGATAGTTTTAAATATCTAGGGACATTTATAACACCAGATGGAAGATGCACAGCAGAGATTAAGAGCAGAATAGGGCAAGCAAGGGCTGCATTTCAGAAAATGAAGAATATCTTGTGCAATAAGTCAATATCATTGAATGTAAGAAAGAGAGTGCTAAGGTTCTACATAGAACCTGTTTTGCTGTATGGCTGTGAATCTTGGAATGTAAATGAACAAATTAGGAAGCAACAGAGATGTGGCTTCTGAGACGAATGTTGCGAATTCCTTGGACTGCCAAAGTAACTAACACGAATGCCTGAAAGAGGCTAATGAAACTAGAACATTATATACAACAATAAGAAAGAGGCAAACAACATTTTTTGGTCGTGTGATGAGAAGAGAGGCATTGGAGAACATCATGACAACTGGAAAGATCGAAGGGAAGAGAGGCAGAGGCAGGCCAAGAGAAATGATGCTGGGTGGATTGCGACGGTGGCATGGAGGAATATCAACGGTAGATTTGATCCAGAAAACCAAAGACCGAGATCTGTGGGGAGTCATAAACGCCCACGCCAGTCAGCGTGGCGCTTGATGCTGATGATGATGATGATGATGATGATGATGATGATGATGATGATGATGATGATGATGATGATGATGATGATGTATATCACCGCATCACATACTCCAAAACTGTCCAAAATACGACATATATAGGCAAACCTTCTGTCCTAGAGAAACAACACTGGACGATAAACTCTAGGGACCACTGAGTGAACTAAAACAGAGCTAAATTCATACAAGAGACAACACTGCGGTTATAAACAAATTTTAAGCGAACGAAAGAAGAAGTAGAACGAAGTATAGCAAATATCTTAAGGACCTCCAATTCGTGCAAATATGCGGGATGCAGATATTTAAGACCTGAGAAAGATTTTTCGAAAATGGCAAACATGACCTTTAAATTTAACATATGACATTAAAATCTAAAGCCAAGAAAAAACTCATTTCATTTTATTTATTTACAACCCACTTGCTTAATTACCTTCTTCTTCTTCTTCTTCTTCTTCTTCTTCTTCTTCTTCTTCTTCTTCTTCTTCTTCTTCTTCTTCTTCTTCTTCTTCTCCTTCTATGGGTTTCAATAACTGTACGAGGGCGAGTCAATAAGTAAGTCACACAATTCTGTGAGATGGTAAGTAAATGTAGTTGGTGTTTTCTACAGGTGTCATTGGGTGACAGCAACATCGAACTTTATATTCCCTTTCGTCAGGTGGCGCTAGGTGTCTCATGCGCATGCGCAGCGCATAAACAAATGGCGACTGTACTTACGGAGTGTACAACCAAAGAGCAACGTGCTGTTGTGCGTTTTTTTTTTGGGGGGGGGGGGGCAAAAGGACTGCCTGAAAGGACATTCTTAAAGAAATGCTTCCTGTTTATGCTGACAAATGTTTGTCCCGTAAAGCGGTGCATAGCTGGGTAGAAACATTTTCTCAAGGACGCTCTAAAATTGTTGATGAAATCCTATCTGGTCGTCCTGTTGAGACTGCAACAGAAGCGTGCAGCGGGTGGAGGAGATGATTAGAGGTGACAGGCGAGTAACGATAGACTGTAGCATCTGCAATAGGGTGCTCACATGGTTCTGCATACAGCATAATGCATGATCGATTGAAATTTCCAGGACTGCTGACTAGAGGAGTGTTGCTTCTTCATGACAATGCCAGACCACATACGGCTCGATTAACTCAGGAGAAAATTAACCAACTAAGGTGGGAAGTTCTGGAACATCCACCTTACAGCCCCGACTTAGCCCCTAGCCTAGCGATTTCCACCTTTTTGGTCCACTGAAAACCCACCTTGGCGGGAGACATTTCGCGAATCACACCGAAGTTGAATGTGAAGTGAAAACGTGGTTTAGAAAACAGAGCACGCAGTTTTATGCAGCTGGTTTGGGAGGACTGATAAAACGATGGGATAAGTGCATCAATGTTGGTGGAAATTATGTTGAGAAATAAAGGGACAATGTATGTATAAAAATAGACTGGTGTCAAGTTGTTATCATATTTAGTTATTTATCTACAGGCATTTGTGACTTACTTATTGCCTTCCCTTCGTATATATTTAAATTTTTAATCTCATTATCATTATCTTTGTCGAGTAGGGGGAAATGGTCAACTGGAAGGCTGATATACCAGTTCAGTTCAGAATTTACGATGGCTAAAAAAAAAATTAAATTTCGGGGCTGAGTTCAGTGTTGGTTATTTCAAATACAGTCAAATCTAAGTTTTCGTCGATAATTCGTCCGAAACCAGTCGGCAAAATCAGAAACCAAGGGAAACCGAGGCAATTATTTCCATATGAATTAATGTAATCCAATTAATTAATTAATTAATTAATTCTTCTTCTTCTTCTTCTTCTTCTTCTTCTTCTTCTTCTTCTTCTTCTTCTTCTTCTTCTTCTTCTTTATTGACTAAATAATTGCTTCCAAGCCCGATGGCTCCAGAAAAATAAAATATAGATAATGTGACCTACTTCACTAGCCACTGTCATTCTCATAATTAAAGTAAACAACTACAAACGTTACCAAGTTTTCAAACAAAAATTATTCTCATTTTTTATCGCTTATCTAGGATGTGTAGGCCTAAGGGGGAAAGCTCATATCAACATTTTTGTTTTTTGCATATCCTGTTTACAGGACATCGCTGTCAATACCAGCACTGCTGTTGTTGATGTCTTGGCAAGTTTACTTTCAGTAGTTTGCCATTGCTTTCTGAACGACCGGCTCCCATACCTCTCATCTCACCTCATCATGTTCCTCTTGTACCTTGCGGTGTCGAGGTGAAGAATAAACAGCGGGAGAGTGCCCACTTATGAGCTTTATGTATGGATATTCCCATGGACTCTGTTATTCCCTGCGTCCATCGTTACGTGGTCGGCCTTTTCCTCAGTTTCCCTCTGGTCTGTACATTTTTGCTTGTTGTGGTATATTGTTAGTTGGTAACCTACTTGCATGGCCAAACTATTTGACTTGCAGCATTCTAATAAAATCTAGTGCAGCTATAAGCCCCACTTTAGTCCTGATTTCTTAATTTCTTATCTTATTGAAACATTGAGTATTCTTCTCAAGAATCTCATTTCTGTTGTTGTGATTTTTCTTTTCGCTTTTTCTGTCATTGTACAGGTTTGGTATTGGTAACATAGAGTTGGTAGGAAGAGTGTGCTATAAAGTGCTTTCTTAGTAGTTATTGATACATGTTTGTTCTTTAGTATTGGTACCATTTGTCCAATTAGTTGGTTTGCCTTATTGCATCTATTTTCGATCTCGTCTTCTGATTTGCCATTTGATGATATTATACTTCCTAAGTACTTGAAACTCTTTACTTGTTTCAATTGATGTTCATTTAGGTGAATCGTTGTTGCTTTTTCTTCTTTAGATATGTCATTACCTATGTTTCACTAGTGCTAATTTTCATGTTGTGTTCCCTACACGTTTCATTTAGACTATGCATGTGGTCTTGTAATCCAGCTTCTGATTTTACTTCCATACCATCACATTAAAACCCATCGCGACACGGTCTGCTGTCAAATCGGTCGCAACTGTGTTTCGAACGCAGGTAAGCGGAATTACGAACCAAGTCCGTAACGCCATTGCAACGGAGACGGACTATCAACATTATATGAAGTAATTTGGTCATATTTTAAAACACGTAAACTCATTACTACAAAGTTCTGGATCGTCTTTCTTAAATGCTGCTTGCTTACACCACAACGTCAGTTAGTTCCATATCTTTTACAAGACGTCGCAGTCAACGCCATGATTTTTTTTATTTGGTGGGGTGTTGCGATTTCTTGGCAAGTTTACGTTCTGTTGTTTGGCATTGCTTTCTAAACGACCGGCAATCATCCCATTGTATGAAAACCAGCGCAAGGCAGTCTGATTCTAAATCGCCCGCAGCTGTGTTTCGAACACGGTATGCGGGATTACGAATTGAGTTTGTAACACCTTCACCACATATTGTTAAATACCCTTTAATTTGACAGACTAGACGTTGTAGTTGCGCGAACATGTCGCCACCTACCATCTCATTGCCCCATTTAACCCCCATAGATCTACAGATGTTGTTTCAAGCTGTGTTATTGCTAGGATGCTGAAGCTAGACATATTGCTAAGATGCCCAGGCCAAGTAATGATAGAGAATTCTGATTGAAGAAGCTTCATGGTCGCTGAAACTACTGGTAGCTTTTTTCAAATTCACTTTAGCTGCAGCAGTAATATAATCCTGCTTGGGGCCATTTTCAACAGCATATTTAGACAGGTCCTGAGGAAAAGATATACTGCGGGAGAAATGTCTTTGAATTTCTTTACCCGTAGTGGAGGTTTGATGGAAAAAAAAATATTCACAATACAAATTAGACCCTAAGTGCATCAAAGTCTTCCTCGCCTGGGTGAGTCATCTGATATTATCTTCATGCTGTAGTTATGAACAAGTTATGCTTAGACATAGGTAGCTAGCCCTTCCTTTATTTTTATATAATACCTTATCCATCCCCAATTGTGCGTGTGTGTAAATGAGCCGTAACTTACAGCAGACAAAAAATATTTCTTACTAAGCCAGAACATCACTGACACATGGTTTGTATTTTTCACATTTGGTTTGACAGGAACAAAATGCATAAAATGTCATAATATGATCTAAAATTATGACAATGCGACTTAAAAGCAGAATTTGAACATAAAAATACTGGAATGAGACCTACTATTTTAAAAGCCGAAAGCTTGTAAACTTAAACAAACAATTTTAAAAAGCATCAAATGTTAAACAGATTATGCTAAGATTATTTAAAATTACATTTTTTTTTTTTTTTTGCATATCCTTTACAGGACATCGCTGTCAACACCAGCATTTTACCGCTGTCGTTGATTTCTTGGCAAGATTACGCTCAGTAGTTTGCCATTGCTTTTTTAGCTGCCGGCTTACTTATCCCGTAAGTTACCAACGCGGGGAGAACCGCTTCCAATTCTCGCGCGCTGCATTACCCTATGTGGATAAACGGGATTAAAATAACATTAGGGCGTTAATAAGGACCACGCCAGAAAATATGACATTTTCAGAACGCCTTACTAGGCACAGGGTGCAAAGCTAGGAGATGCTGTGAAAAGGAGTATCTCGCGTACGATATCACTATTTCCAGCATAAGAATGGAGATGGATGCTGCAAATGAGGCATTCCGAAGCCTGTAGAGTAATTCAACCCAACAGGTTGTGTTTGTAACGGACGTCATGTAAAATAAATACTGATATGTTCAGCATGGAATCGCTTTGCATCTCTCGACAAGGTCAAGAACACATTGTGGATTTTATGCCCAAGGCATGTAGGTGTGTAGGGAAATGAACAGACTGGCTGCAGCAGTTGCTGCTTCTTCGAACGGCAGCTGCTGTATGGCAAGGCTGAAGTCTCTCATGAACCGAGTGAAAAGTGCGGCCATACAGACAGAAGAACATCGGAGACGTTTATTCAGCAGAGGGTTTTGATGACACAACGCGTAGAGGAAATGCTGGAAAGCCGAGCAGACATACTACACTTGTACTGTTAGTATGGGAACTCTTTGTTGATTACTGAAGAAGGGATGGCACACGTGTGGGAATGTCCCCACTGCATTGATGTTAATTCTTCAACTCATACCCAGGAGTAACATATTTTTTTATATTAAAAATTTTAACACAGCAGTATAGAATACTGCTGCTGGCACACTGACAGATGATAGTTTGTTACATTGTGCTTCAAAAAGAAAAGGTATAATAACTATAATCCATATGGCGGTAGCTAATGTGATTGGACAGACTAATTCGAGCGGTAAATGTCATTCTACACTGAGTGAATGTAATCACATAGTCAGTGGGAGTCTCCGTGGCGAAGTGGTCAAGCCGTCTGCCTCGTGCACTGCAGGTTATAGGTTCGATTTCGGACTACGTCGTTCGGTTCACGAGTGCATTATTCTCGGAGACTTATGGGGGTCGTCGACGGAGTTACGGAGTTTGTGCGATGCTTTCTGCATTCACTCTGCAGAAAGAGACCAAAATATATGGGATTAAACCCGGGGCAATGAAGTCGATCATCTCGACCTTTAAGACTTGGTCAGTATAGAATATAGTTACCTGAAAATGAACATTGCATGAATGTTTAAAAAAAAAAACATTTTGGCCAGTATGGGGATCGAACCCACGACATTCGCGTTATTAGCACGACGCTCTAACCAACTGAGCTAACCGGCCGCTAACATTAACCACTTGCATAATTGCCGCATTCAAAATAACGTGGTTGTTTAGTTTTGTCTATTTCCTGTCCTTTGTATTGATTGTAATACATGTTTCTCCTATCTTTGACATGTAATAACAGATTATGGTAGAAATAAACAAAATAAATATAATAATGACAAAGAAAATAGGAATGGCTAACAATGTTTTCAACAACATGAAATCTAGAGGTTGTAAAAACGGATTATAAATGAACATTGCACTTATTATATTGTAGTAATTAGATAGTATGTAAGTATGTATTATTAATATTATTACTAGAAAGGAAAAACAACACTGGCCAGTAGGATCGAACCCACGACATTCGCGTTATTAGCACGACGCTCTAACTCTAACCAGCCGAGCTAACCAGCCACTTAAAGAATAAGTTAGGAAATCTTATGATTATTAATCATCATCATCATCATCTTCCACTTCTGCCGTCAAGCGGGAGGAATAATTTGCGCTTCAGCACTCGGTGGGCGGCACTGGATAGTGTCATTCCGTGTGGCTGTACAATGTCTTTGGTGTCGTCAATCCATTTTCTTCTTGGACGTCCTTGTGGTCTCGTCGCAGATGATCTTTGATGTAAGGCCAGTGATTATGATTATTCAACACTACTTTTTTTGTTTTGACATATCCCTTGTTACAGGACGTTGCAGTCAACATCAGCATTTTTCAGCTGCTGTTGAGTGATGTACTAGGCAAGATTACGCTCAGTAGTTTGCCATTGCTTTCTGGGCGACGGCTCACATACCCCGTAAGTTATCAACGCGGCGAGAACCGCTACCGATTCTCGCGCAGGTAACGTTACTCACTAGAATATACGGGATTACGGAGAAAGGCGTTAACACCTAGGCCAGGGAGACCGGCACTAACTATATGGTACAAAAGTCTGAAAGGTTCCTAATTTTTCTAGACCTTCTGTATTTGATTATTATTTTTTCTTCCCATGAAACACGACATTCTTTTGTATATCCACATCTCCAGGGCCTCTAGTCGACTTTCTAATTGCTTGTTCATTGTTCAGGCCTGAGCGCCATATATTAATGTTGATGAATATACATAACATCTGACAATTCTCGTTTTTAAAGCGCTGTTAATGAACGCTCTAGATGTTTGTTTGTTTTTTGTTATTTGCGCTCGCTCGCTTTGAACTCAAGCGTAGTTCATACACACTATTTATAGTAGTGATAGATTGAATTTTGCCTCTAGATTAGCTTTACCTTGTGGTATATGGCAGAAGGGTCTTTATTATTACACGTCCAAGATAGGAGAAACCTGTTACTTAAGCCTTTACACACGTGTAAACTAAATGCTTGGAGCATAAATGATTTGATTTCGGTACGTGTGGTGCTGTTTCACATACATGTGGACCTTTGCCAGTGCTGCTAGGTTCAAACACTGTGTTTAGGAGTCCAAATGTGATCTATGCATTTAGACCAGGGGTCACCAAACTACGGCCCGTAGGCCGGATCCGGCGCGCAACGTTATTTCATCCGGCCCGCCGGCGGTACTCGAACTTTCTTGATATAACGTATGGAACACGAAACGTTATGATACAACTTAAATGTAAATATTATGTTTAGAATAATATGAGATCTTCACACGTGCGGAAACCTCCTGGTTGCTATGTGTCTTAAATTTAATATTTTCAATAATAAATTATTGTATCTAGATTTTCTTGTTTATTGTAATGTTTGCTTATTTCGCGCCATCCCAAGTCCTTCCCCGGATAGTGGTAGAGCCGCCTACGCTCTGAAGTTACTATGGTTTCCATGGCAACACATACACACACAGACACATCCCCCAGATTCGTCTGGCTGTCAACACAGGTACGATGCTCCAAAAATATTTACTTCTTTTTGCCAGTCATTCATTTTATGGGTATGTGACAAGAATTTCTTTATTTGACAATAATAGGTAAGTGAATTACAAGTGTGAATAAAGGCAATAAAGTAGCTAACATAGCATACAAATGCCAAAAAAGTTGACATCCGTTTGCAGCATGCATGGAACAACAACCGAAAAAGACATTTTCATGGAAGTTCAAAAAGTTTTGCAAGACTATAACCATCAGTGGAATCAGCTTTGAGGTGTTACAGTTGATGGAGAAAAAAAACATGGTTGGAGTGAGGAAGAGTCTAATGGGGCAGATCAGGGCTCAGATGGAAGATTTGCAAATTTCGGGCGCTCTGTTCATACACTGCATCATACATCAGCAATCACTCTGTGGGAAAGACTTAACTCTATTTCTTGTGTACTGAAACCAGTCGTTTATGCTCTGAACTTCATTCGGAAACATGCACTCAATCACCGTCAGTTCCAGGCATTTCTTGAAGAAATTGTTTTTGAATTATGTGACTTGCCTTATCACACATCAGTGAGATTGCTCAGCTGCGGTAAAGTCCTGTTTCGTTTTTACAAGCTCCGAATCAAAATAGCTGTTTTTGTTTTTTGTTGTTTTTTTTCATTGGAAAAGACTGAGCTGATTCAAAGCTGTCAGATCCTACCTGACTGTCAAAGTTGTCATTTTTGGTCGACATCACGTCCCACATGAAGGAACTGAATTTGAAACTTCAGGGAAGGAATAACCTCGTCTGTGATCTCTACAGAATCATCAAAGGATTTCAGAGAAAGCTGTCATTGGTTGAAGCACATCTGGAAGGAGAAAACTTTTTCTCATTTTCACTGTTTCAAAGAGTTTTGCGCTACAATCGCCGAAGATGTCAACCTCTATTTTCTGAAATAAAAAATTATTCGTGACTTGAAGAAGCAGTTTTTGGAGAGATTTTCAGATCTTGACAACATTGAGAGTAACATTCTTCTGTTCCAGAATCCGTTTGATTGTAAACTTGACGATGTGACAGTTGAACTACAGTTGGAGCTCATTGATTTGCAAGCAAATGACTTGTTGAAAGAGATGTACAGAGAAGGAAATCTTGTTTAATTTTACCGCTGCTTACCTGATGTTGAGTTTCCAAAACTGAAGAAATTTGCCGCTGGTATGGCATCGAGCAAACATGTTACAAAATGAAGTATGTGAAGTCAGCACATCGAACGAGATTGACTGATGAACATTTGAAAGCAGTTCTCTTGATTGGACGCAGCAATTCCAAACAAAACATTGATGATATCTTGAAAGCCAAATATCAGTTTCACAAATCTCACTAACGTTTTTGTGTTGCTTAGTTTGTGAGATTCGGATATGTGTACACTAGGTCCGATGTAACTATCTTTTCGCTGACGTCGCCTTCTTTGATAACTTGTTTTAGTAAATAAATATGCTATTTGTTTTGTGCTTGCACAACACTAACCCATGATTAACTTAGTTTTTGGTCTTTTTTTCCAAGAGCTTTCATTCTGGCTTGCAAGTATTGTTAAAGTTAGTTGCATATCCTTTACAGGACGTTTGCTGTCAACACCAGCATTTTTTGCTGTTGTTGATGTCTTGGTAAGTTTACGTTCGGTAGTTTGCCATTGATTTCTAAACGACTGGCACCCATACCATAACGTAAAAACCAGTGCAACGCGGTCTGCTGCCAAATCGCGCGCAGGTGTGTTTCGAACGCGGGTATACGGGATTACGAACCGCGTCCGTAACACCTTCGCTACTAAGACCGGCGCAAGTATTGTACAGAATGAGTATCCGGCCCGCGCTCGTCATTTTGTCAGTTATCCGGCCCGCCGTTAAAAAAGTTTGGTGACCCCTGATTTAGACTGAAGCACTTACTAAGTTAAGGGATCAAATTAATTGCGCCGGGTTTTATCCCATATGGCTTGGACAAGGCCGCTTGCCGAAAGTGTCGCACAAAGCACGAACTCTGTAGTTCCAGCGACGACCCCCAGGAGCCTCCAAAAAATACATTCGTGAAAAGAACGACGTCTTCCGGAATCGAACCCACAACCTTCGGAGCGCGAGGTAGGCGACTTAAACACTACACCACGGAGAGTTCCCGTGAAGAAGCTACTCGTCTGCGGTGAAAGTAATACTTTACAGATAAAACAAAACTAATGATGGGCATTCACTGGTGGGAACCCAACCACTCAAACTCAGAGACAGGCGCACTGGCGGCAGAACCGAACACCGCCAAGGACCACAAATATTCTGCAGAAGATAGATTTGGATCGTTCACAACTGCCAGTCTGTCCTCACTGAACGATAAAAACAACGAAAACGTCTCGCTGCAGCATTATACATTACAATACCACGAGATATAAATTCATGGGTATTGTCAAAACAATGTTTTCCCCGTAATTAATTTGATTAATGAAGACACGAACAATAGATTGCACGATTCATTGCCTGTCATAGATATTGATCGATGCTTGTAGACATAGAACAAGGGGAGGGCAGAGAAGTAAATACCTGTATGACTTGGCCACGTTGTATGGTCGAGACAAGAACATTGAGCTGATCCACGACTCAGGTGATCGAGTGAGATGGCAAAACATGAACGCCCACGCTTACCAGCATGGCACAATATGATGATGATAGACGTAGAGGACAGAAGTAGAGTATATAGAAGACATTTAAAATAAAATTAAGTTGCATGTCCTTCACAGGACGTAGTAGTTGTCATATATTTTTGAAGGGAGTGGGAGATCACTGTAGTGCATGCCCCATCTCTAACAAAAGATGTAGAGCCCCATCCTCTTCTATCTTCAATAACGCCAGAATATGAACCTTGAGTTATCTGCAGGCCTCGTTCTATTAAGTATTGTCTAGGAGATATAGATTATGGCCCTGGTAAGAATGGTAATTACTAACTGGGAATCTGCCCCTTCTCCAATGATTCTGATAGCTCTGGAGCCCCCTTTTAGTTGATCAAATCTGAGGAAAGTCTGGAGAATTTTCTCAGCCTGATTTAGATGAAGAAAACATGGATGTTGAGCAGTTGATAGATCTAGAGTCTTTTTATTTCCCCATTCAGTAAGTCATTATGAGTTAATTTATCTTTAAACAATCAAACACAAACAATCACATTAGATTTTGACAACATGATGTACAAAGAAGTTGTTGGTACAGATAGGTTTGAACTTGACAAATTAACAGAAGGTCAATTCATGTTAATCATTTATTGACTGGCCTGAGCCTTCTGGTCAGTACATACATCTCTATTGTGATTTACACAAAGTAATAGAACAGTTGCACATTGGACCATTGTCCCAGACAATCAATAACAAGCATCAATATATGAGATGTCAACAAGTGTGAAAACATAGTAAACATTTTGATGTTGTACATATTAAGTATGATAGTGTTGTCTCAACCATAAACATATCAGTGTTCCTGTAATTGGGTGTGGTTCTACCTATGAGAAAAGTAACCTGGTGACTGGAGGATTAGGTAAGCCAGGGTCCATTGACTGATGGATCCACTTCAGGTCTGCCCGTATAGCTCCTCTGAAGGCCTCCCCATGCTCTGCTCACAGCGAAGTCATCCTCCCTCTCACTTGTGGTTCATCTCTTTCTCTCGGCTTCCCTCCCTCAGGTCTGATTTAGGTGGTTAATTTGCTGATGTGTTGGGTGGTTGTTGGTATGTAGCCACCAAGATCACTCGGATCCAGACTTTTGCCTTGCCCATTGAATTTTTGGTCACACACTCTTCTCACATCCGTCCATGGAGCGAGTTCAGACAAAAGTGCGGGCTTATTAACATTTCTGATGAAATAGTAATATATGTTAATTATGCACTGGCGCGAAGGCGGGTCACGTGGTTTTCCTATCCAATGGTTTTCTGAGCTTGGTCTGATGAAATCTTTCCAAGAATCCACGTCATTTGTCACTTGTTCAGTTCCAGTTTTGATGTTAAGTTTTAAGTCCCAATCTCCAATTGCGTTTGTGAAGTCAATTTCTTTTAATGTTGTTTCCTCTTTTTGCGGCATGTGTTGATAAAATGAATAATGTTGGCTGCGTTATGCCACATGGCCCCACTCCAGATTGTTCTATGGTATGGAACTATGTTTCCAACATTTTCAGTTATCAAGTTGTTCCCATTTTTCCTCCCTTGTATTCTCTTCTGCATCTGATTGACCTGGTTCATCAGGCACTGGGTGTCGACTCAGGAAGTCCGCTCCCACATTCATTTTCCCAGGAACATACTCAACCTGGAACGAGTAAGGTTGAAGAAGCAGCGACCACCTCATAAGTCGGGCATTCAGAGTCTTAGATGCTGCGAGAAACATGAGTGGTTGATGGTCACATTGCACTGTGAAGTGTCTGCCATATAGGTATGCTTGAAATTTCTGTACACTCCATACGAGCGCAAGACATTCTCTCTCGATAGTACTGTAATTTCTCTCTGCTACATTCAATTTCCTGCTAGCATAGGCTACAGGGAATAGCTCTGATGGTACATCTCCCTTTCTCTGCAACAGCGTTGCCCCAATTCCTATGTTACTGGCATCGGTGCGCAGCACGAATGGTTGGTCGAGGTCTGGTAAATGTAAGACTGGATGAGCAGTTAATGCCTGCTTTAATGCTGTGAAAGCTCTCTCACAGTCAGCTGACCAAGTGACTTTCTCTGGTTTCCCCTTTTTGGTAAGATCCGTTAAAGGTGCTGACAGAGTATTGAAGTCCTTGATGTATTTTTGATAGAATCCACATAAGGATACAAATGATCTTACATCCTTCTTTGTTTTTGGACGAGGTGCTCTCTGGAGTTTGTCCACATTTCCCTCTTGTGGAGTTATCAGTCCATGAGATATCTTATGACCTAGAAAGTCCAATTCTTGGAATCCTATCTGACACTTCTTTGGTCTAGCCGTCAATCCAGTTTCTCTGAGGCGCCTGAACAAAAGATGCAGATTTTCTACATGCTCTTCAAATGTTTCAGTTGCGATCAGGATGTCATCCATGAAGTGACTGATGTCTGGATGCTGTAGTGGGTCAAGTAATTTTCTCATCATACGTGTAAAGACGCTGGGAGCATTACTTAATCCGAATGGAAGAACGTTGAACTCATAGTGTCCTCCAGGCGTGCTGAAAGCTAACCATGGTCTAACTTCCGGTTTTACAGGAATCTGGTAATATCCCTTACTGAGATCAATCCTAGTAAAGTACTTAGCTCGGTTGAGTGCTGTGAAGAGTTTATTCTGATCAGGCAGAGGTTCTGCTTGGAATTCAGTTATAGCATTGAGCTGTCGATAATCGATGCACAATCTATGTTCTCCACTTGGCTTTCTCAATAATACGACGCTAGCACTGTAAGGTGATTCAGATAGTGAGATTATTCCTGCGGTGAGCAGCTGTTGTATTTCTTCCTCTAAAGTCTTTTGCTTTGCATAAGGAACTGGGTAAGTCTTGACTCGCACAGGCACTGTGTCATTCAACTTCATGTCAAATTCCTCCAAATCAGTTCTTCCTGGCTTATCAGTAAGTACTTCTGCATATTTTGCCATAAGTTCCCTAATCTGCTTTTGCTGATCCTTTGTTAAGTTGGGATTGATTTCCACATCCTTAAAGGTCTCTTTGGCTTGCAGTTGGCACTCGACTCCCATTGTTGATCCTTCTTCGACTTCAGTAGCCACACTCATGGCCATCAGATGTGCAGGTTCGGTGGTTGAGGGTCTTTCATGATATTTCTTCAAGAGGTTTATGTGAAATACTTTCATCTTGCCTTTGACTGAAATTCTGTAGTTGGTACGTGAGATCTTCTCCGTCACTACATAAGGTCCTCTCCATCCTATTTGCAGCTTATTCTGACTGGTTGGAAGCAGCAACATCACCTTCTCTCCTACCTCTAACTCTCTATCCTTTGCCTTGCGGTTGAAGTTACGAGCAATTCTTCGTCTGGCTTGACGTAGATTGACATTCGCTTGTTTCCAACTGTGTTGTAAACGATTTTTCAACTCGGCAACATATGTAGATGCAGTCACGACTGTATCATCTGTAGTATTATCAGTCCATGTTCGCAGTAACGCCTCAAGGGGTCCTTTGATTGGTCGTCCAAACAACAGTGTGGCTGGAGCAAAACCTGTTGAGTGATGGGGTACTTCCCTGTAAGCGAATAAAGCTGCGGGTAAATACAAGTCCCAATCCTCTGTCTTCTCCTGGGCAATTTTGCGCAGGATACTAATCAATGTCCCGTTCCACCTTTCCACAAGTCCATTTGACTGAGGGTGATATGGTGAACTGAAGATATGGCGTGCATGAAAAAGTCTGAAGGTCTCTTCCATGAGCTTACCACGAAACTGTGAACCGTTGTCCGTCAAGATCCTTTGTGGGAATCCTAGACGTGTGAATATTCCTAATAATGCATCAGTGACGTGTCTGGAGTCACAGCTGGGCATAGGAACTGCTTCGGCCCACATGGTTGTTGTGTCCACAAGCGTTAATATGAATCGGTTTCGCCTCTTCGTTGCTGAGAGAGGTCCGATTATGTCTACTGCCACTTTCTCAAATGGAATTCCAGTGATTGGCGATTCACCCAACATTGCCGGTGGTGTCCGGTGTTTTGGTGATACTTTCTGACACTGTGGGCATGATTTTACAAACCGTTGTATGTCTGAATTCATCCCTGGCCAAAAGTAGTGAGTGGTAATCCGCTGTGTAGTAGCGTTGATACCCATGTGCCCACTGAATGGTAGACTGTGACCCATCTCTAAGATCTGAGTCCTGTATTGAGTTGGTACAACAAGTTGATTAAACTCTTGTCCAGCTCGTCCTGCTTTTCTGTAAAGAAGTGCTGACTTCATGAACAGATCACCTTTACGTAGAGGTAAATGTGATTTTGGCAGTTTTCTGAAGCAGGGTTCCACGGTGCTGTCGGCTGCTTGTGCCCTCTTCAGTTCCTCCGTTCGAGGGATTGGCGTAGTTGTTTCTGGAGTTTTTGTTGCCTGTGATCGAGTGGTCATGGTCGCCATCGCCACAGGTTGAACAGGTTCTCCTAGAACGATAAATCTACAGCCGAGGATTACAGGATATATCGGATCGTCCAAGATTGCTGCCTTGATCGTCCCAGTGACATACCGCGAGGCTATGTTCACTTTTGCCAATGGAAGAGACATATTTGTTGAACTCTTCAGTGGTCCCTGTAATTCCACTATTTCCTCTGTCACCTGTTCAGGGTGAACTAAGGATGATGAGACAACACAGTCATATGATAATCCAGTATCACATAAACAGGTCGTTTTGAATCCATTTAGTAAGATGGATTCCACAACCGGAATACGAGATGATGTGTCTTGATGAGGTGTCTGTTTGGACGTTTCACCAGTGCTCACTTTTTTCTCTTTTCGGTTGGCCAAACATGCCGCTGTGTGTGGAGGTGGCTTCTTTCTGCAATTCTGAAATGTGTGACCTCTAATCTTGCAATGGGTACAGAATGGTTTGTCCTCCCTCGGCGCTGTTTGGACTGAATTTTGAGTGTTTTTCTGGGATTTCCCCTTTTTCTTGGTGGCTACAGTGTTTTCACCCTCTTTTGGCTGTGGAGTTTTGTTTTGAGAGGGGGTGTTGTTCGAACGTCCTTTTCCTCCCATCTCCTTTTGAGATTTCTCAAATCTCTCTGCCAGGATGATTATAGTTTCCAGGCGGTCAGCCCCGTTTTGGGTTAGGAATGCCTTCATTTCGTTCTGCATTTTCCCCTTGATCTGATCAATGATAATCATTTCACGGAGTCCTTCATAATTTTCCTCAAATCCTCCCAAGCAAGTCCATCTTTGTATGTATGACTTCAGTCTTTCCACTAGTTGTGCGTAGCTCTCACCCGGTTCCTTCCTTGCGGCTTTGAACCTGAGTTTATAAGATTCGGCGTCCACTTCGAATCGGCTCAAGAGTGCCGTCTTGAGTGTTGTGTAGTTCTGTTGTTCCTCTCTAGTGAGTCTTGAGAACACTTCATACGCCGTGGATCTTAAGGCCTGCGCCAACTTCGTCGCCCATCTACTCTCTTCAAGCCCACAGCTGACAGCCATTGCCTCGAAGCGTGATAAAAATCCTTCGATGTGGTCAGTCTGTTCATTAAAGGGTTCCAGAGGAAATGACATAGCTCCTGAATTAAGTTGAGAGACGTGAGGTGGTTCTGTCACTGGCGATCCTGATGAGGTTGAGGGTGTAGGACCACTCCCTTTCTCTATCCTCCGGATCTCCACTTCAATCTCCATTCTCCTCAACTCCAGTTGGTGTTGACGCTCTCTCTCCTTATCTTCCATTTCAGCCTGTAGTCGTTTCTCTTTCTCCTCCAATTCTGCTTGAAATCGTTTCTCTTTCTCCTCCAATTCTGCTTGAAACTGTTTTTCCCTCTCAGCCAATTCAGCCTGAAGCTGTTTTTCTTTGAGAGCCAATTCAGCCTGCAGTCTTTCCCTTTTGTCAAATGCATCTGAAACATAGTTAGCTAGCTCAAGGCCATCTAACCCGCATTCTCTACCTGTTTCTGTTATTTGGGCTCTAAACTTTGCAGTTTCCGCCATGTCTATAATTTATTGCTTTGCTCTGCCTATCAATATAATTGCAGTTAGTCTGATCCGCGTAAGTTTGTCAGTCCCTGATCTGCAAAGATACAACAGAGCATGTGCAATATTAAAAACACCCTATGTTATGTCTGTCTGTCAATGCTGGAAAAGCCAAAGGCAGCAGGCACTGAAGTAACCACAATTAATTCCTAGTAAAGAAAAGAATCTGAAATTAGACAGAGTTTTCCCAACGGATAAGATTTTCCGGTGGTTGATGAAATGCTGTTAAGTTCAGACTCCACAGTAAAGGAACACCTTCTCTGAAAGAGAAGTAGTGTTGGTAGAGTAGATACACACTATATATTTCACCTGGAGCAACTCTCTCTGAAGTATAAGCCTATTTGAACATGGCCCCCTTCTCCAGGAGTAAAATCAGTCACCTACTCTTATTTATCTATAAATGTCATTCATATCATGTGGCTGTCAATCAATACCCCACATGGTATCTGTTAAACATTCTAGAAAATGACAATGTTCAAAATCTAAGATAATTGTGTTCATGTATTTTTATATAATTGTTTAAAGGTTAACATATGGGAACCATCCAGGACGTAGACCGCAATAAGTCATATATTTTTGAAGGGAGTGGGAGATCACTGTAGTGCATGCCCCATCTCTAACAAAAGATGTAGAGCCCCATCCTCTTCTATCTTCAATAACGCCAGAATATGAACCTTGAGTTATCTGCAGGCCTCGTTCTATTAAGTATTGTCTAGGAGATATAGATTATGGCCCTGGTAAGAATGGTAATTACTAACTGGGAATCTGCCCCTTCTCCAATGATTCTGATAGCTCTGGAGCCCCCTTTTAGTTGATCAAATCTGAGGAAAGTCTGGAGAATTTTCTCAGCCTGATTTAGATGAAGAAAACATGGATGTTGAGCAGTTGATAGATCTAGAGTCTTTTTATTTCCCCATTCAGTAAGTCATTATGAGTTAATTTATCTTTAAACAATCAAACACAAACAATCACATTAGATTTTGACAACATGATGTACAAAGAAGTTGTTGGTACAGATAGGTTTGAACTTGACAAATTAACAGAAGGTCAATTCATGTTAATCATTTATTGACTGGCCTGAGCCTTCTGGTCAGTACATACATCTCTATTGTGATTTACACAAAGTAATAGAACAGTTGCACATTGGACCATTGTCCCAGACAATCAATAACAAGCATCAATATATGAGATGTCAACAAGTGTGAAAACATAGTAAACATTTTGATGTTGTACATATTAAGTATGATAGTGTTGTCTCAACCATAAACATATCAGTGTTCCTGTAATTGGGTGTGGTTCTACCTATGAGAAAAGTAACCTGGTGACTGGAGGATTAGGTAAGCCAGGGTCCATTGACTGATGGATCCACTTCAGGTCTGCCCGTATAGCTCCTCTGAAGGCCTCCCCATGCTCTGCTCACAGCGAAGTCATCCTCCCTCTCACTTGTGGTTCATCTCTTTCTCTCGGCTTCCCTCCCTCAGGTCTGATTTAGGTGGTTAATTTGCTGATGTGTTGGGTGGTTGTTGGTATGTAGCCACCAAGATCACTCGGATCCAGACTTTTGCCTTGCCCATTGAATTTTTGGTCACACACTCTTCTCACATCCGTCCATGGAGCGAGTTCAGACAAAAGTGCGGGCTTATTAACATTTCTGATGAAATAGTAATATATGTTAATTATGCACTGGCGCGAAGGCGGGTCACGTGGTTTTCCTATCCAATGGTTTTCTGAGCTTGGTCTGATGAAATCTTTCCAAGAATCCACGTCATTTGTCACTTGTTCAGTTCCAGTTTTGATGTTAAGTTTTAAGTCCCAATCTCCAATTGCGTTTGTGAAGTCAATTTCTTTTAATGTTGTTTCCTCTTTTTGCGGCATGTGTTGATAAAATGAATAATGTTGGCTGCGTTATGCCACAGTAGTCAACCCCAGCATTTTCGCTGTTCGTGATTCCTGGGCAAATTTTACGTTCAGTAGTTTGCCATTGCTTTCTGAACGACCGGCTCTTATACCAATTCCAAAACATTCCACACCTCTCTTAATTCCAAAAAAAACCAGCACCGCCGTGTTTCGAACCCGGGTATACGGGCTCTCAAACCGCGTTCGCAAGCCCTTAGCCAGAGAGTCCGACATAGAGGACATACTACACAATATATGAATTTAAAAAAGCTAAGCGGCCACATCAGCATTCGTGTCTCCATATGATCACAGCGCCTTGCTGAAAGAAGAATAACGTGTGCTTCGACATTCAGCCAATTAGACATCCTTAAAATAACATCCAGGTCTATCATCCACATGGATTCACAACGCTCTGTTGTACTGAAATGTTGACTTCTGGTCGTTGATTCGGCGTAAGTAACAGTTAGTTAGTTAGTTAGTTAGTTAGTTAGTTAGTTAGTTACCCCGGGAAGGTTAAACCGGTCAACAAATGCCCGCAGAAGTCGGATGTGTCGGCCTAACGGCGCAAGAACGCAGCTCTGCTGTAAACAGGCACAACGCAATCACGTCCGAAAGAAACTCCGGATGAACGCAGAAGAAGAAGAAGTTAGTCAGTTAGTTAGCTAGTTAGTTAGTTAGTTAGTTAGTTAGTTAGTTAGTTCGCTAGGTAGGTAGTTAGTTAGTTCGCTAGGTAGGTAGTTTGTTTGTTTGTTTGTTTGTTTGTTTGTTTGTTTGTTTGTTTGTTTGTTTGTTTGTTAGTAAATTAATTAATTAGCCGACAGATTATCCTCATTGCACATGGACCATTCAGTCTATAAATAAGTGCTCGGATCCCCTCCTCAACAAATCCCGCAACGTGTAGCGGCTAACGACACTATTTATGTGTTGGTTTATTCATCCGCTTTGACCTCCAGAATAGTCTTCTTGCTAGGCCGCACCTCTCTTAACTTGCTGTTCTCGCAATCTGACCATTCAAGTAACTAACAAGAACATCAGAAGTCGGAGTGGGTTCGCCTGTTGTTGAGGGACGCTGATAATATGGAAAGCTAGTCCATACGCAAAAACCAGTCCGGCGTGATCTACGCTCGAGTTCAGAGCGAACGGGGGAAAAAAAAAACTATGGAATAAGGAGAGAATTGGTATTTAATAAATTAAATAGCAGCGTAGGTCACAGAAATTCATTGTAACCAAACACGTGTCAAGTAACAGCCAAACAAACAAATATGACCACTATGTGGGTCTAATACATTAAGCAATTGAACTGATGAAGTGCCATGGGATAATTAATCATCTTATGCGACTTCCCGTATCTGCCATTGGCTTATCTACAGTAGTTTTCCGTATACAACCTGCTTTAATATGTTATATTATACAACATGTCTGCTACCATATTAGTTAGTTAGTTAGTTAGTTAGTCGTAGTTCCAACCTCACAGCAACGGCTTGTCCCCATTATGCTCCGTTCCTGTGCCAGTGAATATCGCACAAAACGCTCCCCACTGCCCAATGTGAAAAGTGGAAAAGACAGGAGTCTCGACAAACAACAGCCCGCACAGATACACTGTGCATAATGCCGCTGCCAGAATGTCAACACAATAGTCCCCCACGAAACACCCAGTTCATCTCTGATGGAATCGGCAGTCATTTTCCTATCTGGATGTTTCCTAGATGTTCACCCACACAGTCCACGAAAATACAGTTCATCGTCGATGGCAGTGGCAGTCAACCAGAAGCCCAGCAGCCACGCATTTCTGCATAAGGCAAAAACCGGTCAATCTGGGACATGGCCATCTACCATCGCTCCGAACATGTAGTCACGTTCCAAAAAAACCTCGGGCAGAATCAAAAGCATTTCACACGAAACTCACAGCTCACAGTGTCGCGCCACGCACTCACTCAGTAGCAGGGCGACGGAACCATCAAGCCGCCTTAGTCGCCTCTTACGACATGCGTGGTAGGCTACTGCTACCATATGAACAACTTTTAAGTCATAACTGTGACACACCTCTACATCCAATTTTCCACTACGCATCTTTGTTAGGTCGAATCCTACTACAGTCTTTGTTTGGCACTGAATCTGTTAAAGAAGTTACATGATTTATTCGTTCTTGAGGTAACAGGGGCCTGTTAGACCAGCAAAATTAGTAGCACGGAAACACTGCCGTAAGAGGCAACTAAGGAGGGTTGGCATGGGCCTTGATGCCGCATCTCATAGAACACTTTAGTTTGCAAAACCCAAGCAATCGTGAGCACGCCTACAGGGCTTTTGTTAGAGTTGGTTAAGGGATTATATTCCACTGGGAGATAGATCAAAGACGGAAGAAGAAAAGTAAGAAAGTACCATTTGGTGGTCCGTAGGTCCGCATGGCCGAGTGGGTAAGAACGCGTGTTCTTAAACATCCGGTGTGCTCATGTCTAGGTTAGTGGTTCAACCCCTACACCGGACAGATGCTAAAATGTTAACCTGTCGTCCTTGACTTGGGGACGTGAATTACAAGTACCTCTGAAGTCGGAGTTCGCCTGATGGTGAGGGACACTGTTAATAGGGAAAGCTAATCTACACTCAAAATTCAGTCCATCACTACTGTAAATAGTGTGTATGGAGTTTTTTGAGTTCAAAGCGAGCGAACGCAAAAATTAAAATAAAAAAAAAAGAATTAAAAAAAATCCAAAAAAAAAATGGTGGTTCTTTTACGTTATACGAACAACACAGGAATATTAATTGTTTGGAAAGTCTTAGATACACTATAAAGGCCCCAGTTACAACCAGTTCGATACAGTCGAGGGTTGAACGGGGCTATTCGTCTCAGGCAAAGCAAGTAAAGCAAGCAAGCAAGCATTCGTGGCAATACCCGGCTCAGGAATCTGAGGTAAGTAGGAACTTTTTTTTTTTTTTTTTTTCAAATTTTCATTTTCTCTTCATTGCTTTCATTTATTCATCTTTTTATTCTTCTCATCCCGTCGTCACGCCTTAATGTAGTGATGACCGGAGGGTCTTCTCCGTGACTATATGTAGTGTTTTGTGTCTGTATTTGTTTGCTGATGAAGGCTAGTCGCTGGAACGTCCTGTATGTGTCGTAATTCTGTTATGTACAGCTGCATTACTTTGTGTTATTTTATATTGTTTACATTTTCACAGCTTTACCTCAGTCCCACCAAATTTTATTCATATGCAATATATCTGAACTCTATATCTGAACTCTAAGGATACAGAATGAAGCTATGCGCATTATTCTTGGATGTACAAGAGATACAGCATGCAGGGCGATGCGCTACCTTCTTGATTTTCCAACCATTGAAGAGAGAATGCAAGTTTGCAGGGCACGCGCCTACCTCAGAATTAACGCAAACACACAGCATCCACTGCATAGTGAAATTAGGAAGGTGAAGGGCAGCAGGTTAAAAAGAGGACGGTCGTGGATGGGTCAAGCCGAGGACATTCTTCAACAGGTGTGTTCACTTGAGGACTTAGAACCTGGCGAGGAGTGGGTGCAAGTGCCAACAGACTTCTGCACATCCTTTTCAGTTTGCATCCAACTAGATAGAAAATGCAGACAAGAAAATCCGGCTGCTGTTGAGGCTGAAGTACAAGCGTTGATTTTCGAGAATTCGCTAGACAGTGACGCGGTCATCTACACAGATGGGTCGGTCATCCGACATGTGAGAAGCTCATGGGCCTTTACAGCTCGGGCCGGAGGGAGAATTGTGAAGGAGGACTCTGGTGCTTTCACTGAAACCACAAGTAGCCTGACCATGGAAGTCATGGCAGTAAGTAAAGCAATAACATGGCTCGAGACACAGACATTCACTAGGGCTTGTTTCCTTAGCGACTCAATGAACATGATCAAGAGGATAGAGGAGGGGTCGATCCGAAGAGAATGGTTGCTGCCTCTGAAGCGGTCTCGGCTGGCAAAGATTAGTTTCATCTTCGTGCCAGGGCATGCGGGAGTACAAGGAAATGAGCGGGCTGACAAGCTCGCAGGTGAGGCTACTGTTGAGGGCGGACGCGCCATGGACCAGGCTGACATTCTGAATGCTCTACGAGAAGTGAGACTTTTGCAAGAACCAAGTGATGACTGTGAATCTACAACAATGGCCAGACTGCGAGAGCAGCAAATTAAAAGAGGGGTGGCCAAACAAGAACACTACGCAGGAAGCCAAAGAAGATTGATAAACCAACACAGAACTGGCGTCGTTAGCCGCTACACGCTGCGGGATTTGCTGAGGAGGGGATCCGAGCACTTATGGACTGAATGGTCCGATGTGCAACGAGGATGATCTGTCGACTAACTAACTAACTATATCTGAACTCTAGACAAATGATGAAATTTCAAAAATTGGAAGACCGACAATTATCTCTAAGTGTTTTCATGTAATTATTAGAATAAAGGTTGAAAAAAATTTTTTTTTTTAATTACATTAAAAAGTGTAAGCTTAAAATTTTATATAGTTATTTGTAAAACACAGTATCCCATGAACGATAAACTTAAGAAAAAAATTTACTTTGGCCAGTATGGGGATCGAACCCACGACATTCGCGTTATTAGCACGACGCTCTAACCAACTGAGCTAACCGGCCGCTGTAAACTGTTTCTTGTAGCTCCATTATGCTATACGAAAATCACAGTCATAACAATTGTTAGGAAACCAAAACCTTGAGACCATTAACACACTTGTTTCATAAGACAAAATAATTTACTTCTCATACTTTTTCAACGGCCGTGTGGGTTCTCCAACAATGAATACACATTACTAACAGCCCCGTTAAGCACTACAGTGTGACTACACATTAAAAACAGCATTGCTGCAGGGCTATTCCTAGATACAACACATTTTTTTTTTTAATTGCATATTCTTTACTTTACAGTCCCAGCATTTTACTGTCGTTGTTGATGTCTTGGCGACTTTTTACGTTCAGTAGTTTGCCATTGATTTCTGAACGACCGGCTTCCATACCAACACGTTAAAAGTTTTAACTGTTTTTAATAAAACCAGCGAGACACGGTCTTCTGCAAAATCGGCCACCGCTGTTTCGAACGCGGGTAAGCGGCTTAAAAGTACAAGTCGCTTAAAAGTCGACAGGAGTCTCTGTGGCGGGTAAGCGGCATTACGAATCACGTCCGCAACGATAACGCAACGGAAACTGGCACATTTAAAGTTACAAATTTGAAACTGTAAATCCCAACAGCCTGACTGCAATAATGCAATATATTCGAACACGAGAAAGCAGTTGAACTTGCCAATAGGAAAAGATCGAAAATTGTTTCTGAAAACATAGTAACAATTTTATTTGTCATTTGTTTTTAAATTAAAAAATTAAGAAACCTAAAATTAAGAAACCTAAGGCATACAAAGGCACACTACCATTAATTGTAAAACAGAATGTTTTCATGAAATCTAAAAAAGGAAGAAAATTTAAAAAAAATTAAACTTTGGCCAGTATGGGGATCGAACCCACGACATTCGCGTTATTAGCACGACGCTCTAACCAACTGAGCTAACCGGCCTTTACGTCAACCCAATCCAATTCCAAGTTTTTAAAAAAAAAAAAATCCAAATTCGGTCTCGTCTAACTTGCTTCCTCAGCGGTGGTTATTTTTGAGAGCCGTGGTTTTTGTGGGTTCATTATCCTGATTCTTGTCTTGTGCGCTCTTACGAGTGAGTCCTATCTCGGAATGGTTATGTTGGTTTGTGTCTCTGACGTCAGCTGGGGGATCGGTCGGCGGCTGTCCTTTGTTCCCGTCTCCTTTGGTAGCATATTTGGTAAGTGAAGTCTCCTGGCTTTACTGGTTGCAGTCCTTATAAGGATTTTTTATTTGGTCTTTTTGCCTCCTTTTTTGTGTATTTTCTGTATCAGCTTTTCGATGTTTTCATTTCCTTCCTTGTGCCTGGTTTCACTGTCGAGTTTGAGTTGCTGTTGCCTTTTGATTTCTTCCTCTGTGATCAACCATGGGACGATCTCTCAGTCATCTATATAGTGTTGCCATGGGTGTTCGTCATCCTCGTATAAATCTGGTTCTTCAGCGGTACGGCAGGGCATTGGTTTCCCCTTGAGTTTCTTGTGCTTCTTTGCTTTTTCTTCCATGCGACTTCTGTATTCCTTGCACTTGATCGATTGCACTTGTCCTCTTTATCTCTGCGATTTCTTCATCGGTAAATACTGGCGTATCGGGGCGTCCTCTCTGCTGTCGTCAAGGTGCTCATCTCACTTTTCTTCGGATGTCTGGCGGGATATTGACTTCCCTTTGACTGTTTTGGGAGTCGTGGTTAGGCTGCTGGCGGTTTTAGCTTGCGGTTCAGTCTCTTGTTGCTTTTCATCTTGCGGTTTCTCTGTGAGTTCTTGTAAGGCTTCTGTTGGTTTTTTTTTTTTTTGAGAAGTTCCATTTCGGCTTTATGTAGATCTCTCTCCGCTTTGATGTCTCGTAGAATTTCTTTACTCTTCTTTGTGATCTGCACCAAGTGCTCCACCTCTTGTTTTATGTTTAGCTGGATCTCCTTTATTTCCACAAGCAGCTTTTCGTTGCCGGTCTCTCTGGCTGTGGGGTTACAACACTTTCTCTCTGTAATCCCGTTTATCACGCAGAGTCTCGCAGCGGAGCGAGAACTGAGGTGGTTCGACCCCCGCTCGTGACTTGCGGATACTGAGCCGGCCGCTCAGAAAGCAATGGCAAACTACTGAGCGTAATATTGCCAAGAGATCAACAGACAGCTGAAAGATGCTGCTGTTGACAGCTAAGTCCTGTAAAAGGATACGCAAAACATTTATTTATTTATAGCTTTTCGTTGTCGTTGGTCGGTGCCGGTGTTTGCAGAAACTTGACTTGTTTTTTTTTAACTCGTCGATCTGGCTTTGTAGTTGTGCTCTTTCATCTTGCGAGATGCCCGTGGCTCTTTCGCACCTCCAACTTGCTTCCTTGTACGGTGTCCTTGTGGTAATGGCGATCTTTAGAACATCTCGGTGTTTTTGCTGGTACGGGCAGCCCAAGTATCTTGCTCCATGCTTGCCCAGGCAGTTGGCGCACTTTCTCTTGTTGTTGGGTGCTCGGAAGTCCGTGTCCAGCTTGGCCAGCGGACACTCCTTGAAAGCGTGGTGATCGGCTCAGTACCGGCAAATTTCCGTCTTACTGTGACATGCTGCTCTGCTGTGGCCGGCCCTCTGACATCTTGAACATTGATTGATTCTTGGGATGAATTTCTCTGGTTGTTGTATTTTCTTGTTGATTGATACTGTGGTCGGCATTTCGCTGCCCTCTGTCGTCACCACCGCCAGCGTGGTAGGGATCTTTGAGCACGTCAGGATCCACTCCGCCTTCAAGATTCGAATGTTGGGATTCTCTTCTTGTAGCTGCTTCGTGATTTGTTCGTCTGACAGTTCCACTTGAATACGCTTGACAACCCATCTGACAGTTTTTGAGTCGGTGTTTTCGACTCTGATGTCTTTCTCCTCCTTCTCAGCTGTGTTGGCTCTTGTCTGAGGTGGGTTATCGTCGATCTTCCTCGTGGTGGCTTCAGTGGTGACTGTAGTTTCAGGTTCTTTGAAGCTCGCAGGCTCCACGTTCGTCTTCTTGACGGTCTTGTCGGCTCCCACGCTGCACATCTTGGATGCTACGTGTCTTTCTGGTGTTCTTGCAACGTGCCATTTTCCCCCGTATCAGGCTTCTTGACTTGTTCAGGTGACTTGCTTGATAGCGCTCGCAGTTGCGAATGACGTCCTGACTCGAGCGAGCTGGAGAATAATATACTAAATATATGTCAATCCATATGTGTATAGAAAATATTTATAATTTAACTGTTGGCACATCCATGTGCACATGTGGATTGGCGTCGCAGACAGCAGAGCACATACTCCAAGACTGCCCAAAATATAACATATCTAGGCAAACCTTCTGGCCTAAAGAGACGACAGTGGAAGATAAACTCTATGGACCGCTGTGTGAACTGAAAAAGACAGTTCAATTCATACAAGAGACAGCATTGACAGTTAAAGACATTAGTTAGTTAGTTAGTTAGTTATCAGTTGGGATATCTTCGTTGCACTCCGGACATGTCCATAGGTGCTCAGATCCTCCCCCCCCCCCCCCAGCATATGCATCAGCGTCCGGTGGCTAATAGTGCCAGTTCTGTGTTGGTTGACGAGGCGCTTTGTTTTCCCGATGTACCTCTCGCATCTGGCTGTGCCGATTCTTACTCCCAGGTCTTTCATCCTGGAAAGCGATGTGGAATCACCGGCGTCAAAATCCTCTGTTCTCGCCATATCTTTAAGGGCGTTAATAACATCGGCACGATCCATGGGCTGGCCATCTACAGGGGGTGCAGAGCCAGCCAATTTATCAGCTCGTTCATTTCCCTCGACTCCCGCATGTCCCGGGACGAAGATGAAGGTGACTTTGCGGACAACAGACTTCCGCAGCGACTCAGTCCACTGTCTACGTACAGATCCAGCTTCGACCTTCTGAATCATGCTCATTGAATCACTTAGTACACACACGTTGGTATAATGCTGTGATTCCAGCCATATGAAAGCCTGTGTAACTGCCATCACCTCCATCGTCATGCTGCTCGTGGTCATAGAGTGGGCACCACTGGATTCTTGAACGGTTCGGCCCGCTGAACGGGCTGTAAATGCCCACGCACTTCTCTGCTGCTTTACAACAGATCCATCTGTATAGATGAGCACTTCGGGGCTATCTGAGTGATCATAGATGAGCGCGTTAACCTCTGCATTGACAGCGGCAGGGTTCTGCTCTCTGCACCGTCTGTCGAGTGTGATAATGCAGGAGAAGGTACACTTAAAAGCTGGAGGCACCGGCATGTTAAAGACATATTTCAAGCGAACGAAAGAAGAAGAAGAAGAACTGTTGGCATCTAAGAGCATCTTACTTGTTTGTTATTTATTTAGTATTGAACCAGACTACATTTGTGTACCAGAGCACCTGGAAAGCACAGGCAGAGCCGACGTTATCCATCGATCATCCATCGAAGGTCGGTTGATCTATAAGACTAGGAAACTAACTCTTTACCCGATCTAGACTCAAAGCGTGTAAATGAGTTCTTAACATTTTTTTTTCATTTTATTATATACAGGTAAGAAGTCTAATAATGGATGCTTTTGAATATGAAATACATGGGCTCTCCGTTGTTACACAGATGAGATAAATGGGAGAAGGAGAGAATAACTTAAGCCATTTTTCTGTGTTCACATATATACATATTGTAATGTGTGTGTGTGTGTGTGTGTGTGTGTGTGTGTGTGTGTGTGTGTGTGTGTGTGTGTGTGTGTGTGTATGTATATATATATATATATATATATATATATATATATATATATATATATATATATATATATATATATATATATATACAACTATGACACCGAATCTGAAACGCACATACAGACTTACTTGCTGGTCATAGATGTCGCGTGATCTACAGCCGTGTAAGAAAACCCTACGGGTAAGGATTAGATAGAAAAGCTGACCCTTGGTTAGGTCAGTCCACTGTAGGAGAAGAAGACAAAAAGGCTCGTATTGGGTCTAGATAGTATGAATCCTGGTCCCAGATGAGTCTACCTTCCTATCAGTGGCACAGGGAAATGCAAGTAAAGTTGGACACTATACACCGATAGATGACAGCTGACTTAGTTAGCAGTGACACGCTACCCTGTGATGAAGAAAAGCCCCCAGTGCCCTCAAGTATAACATACAGGAGAGACACAACTAGTTCACCCAACTTCTATCCTTACACACTACTCTACTATTAATTATTATGAGGTGAAAAGGGCAGTAGGTAAAGTTGGGTGTGATGGTCTATACCTCAGACCGCACAGTTTAATTATAAATGAAAGAAAAGAAAAAAAAAGTGTCTCCACTTGGGAGATAAAAGTAAAATGGATTAATGTTAATTTCTGGCTAATACAGCAAACAAAGCTGTTTCATGTGCTCTTGAATCATAGAAGCACAGCAAAGCATTCGGTGGTGGGTTGAAGCCAGATTGATGGTTTGTAACTCAGCTCATATCCAAAGCTCCCACGATAGTTGTCTGCAGCTTTCCTCTCCGGTCCATCAGCTCTCACGTGATGATGACGGCAAGTGAACTGTACTACTTTGACTCAGGCAACAAATAGTTATCATGTGTGAACTCACTGATGCTGATTGATGATGAGGGTGCCGCTCGAGGGTGCACCACAACAACTCTGCAAATAAAGTCAAACAGGACATCTGGTAAGCTATGGTCTGGAATCACTCTTCCATCTTTATTCAACCATTTTCCTATAGCTATAGTCTTCTCATAAGGCAAAGGCAACTGTAATTATTAGGACATATTCCTAACTGTTATTCTGACTGGACATACCGACAAGGTAGAAAGGAAAGGATTGATTTACACTCGTACGTGACAGTGCCTATCTCTATTCATGAGGAGAGTACAGTCTGATCCTGAATTATATATATATATATATATATATATATATATATATATATATATATATATATATATATATATATATATATATATATATATATGAGTGAATGGATCCAATTCCCTTCAGCGAAAAGAAATATTCAAGACAAGTACTGATTCTGTAAATAGCAGTGACTACTCCACATCTTCATTCTGGATCTAGCTATCGAACAAATCCTTAAATTTGACTGTACTGTTGATGTGATAAGAAAGGACATGGATCACAAACCTAACAATCACAACTGATGCTCCTAAGTGTGCAAGAGACACAAGGGTGTATTGTAAAGTAAGGAAATTGTTCCAGATACTAAAGTGTCTGAATATGCTCTCCACTGATATTCATTCCGAGAGGCCTGAGAATAGTCTCCAATGAATACTGCCTAGGTTGGTGATAGTCATCCACGTATCCATCTATATATAAAGAAGAGTCTTCCTCTTGAGTAGGTATTAACTAGATAAGAGATCCTATCCATACTTAAGAACTGAGCTAATCTAGAAAAGAACAGTATGGGCGCCCAAGCGGCGTGGGCATGATAACTAGGTCATGCCATGGCGTGGGACTGGTTTTAGATATAGCGAGGCCATTTTGATGAAATACCTACTATTTGATTTAAACCATTCCATTCAGTACTATATCTTCTAGTCTTAGCAGTACAGTAATAATAACCTTCTTGTAATCTATTAACAAAGTATCTCAACCCGAGTATACTTTAAAACTAGCGTGGTTTTGTACCACGTTGCAGTGTCTCCTTTGTCTACCAGCGATCATATTCTCCGAATTTATCAAAGATTTAGACACCGGATTTATACGAATATTGTAGAACGTGGCGTGTTTCGTTCTATTAAGAACGAGTTTGTACAACTAAACTCGGTTGTAAATTGAATATTATATTAACTAATATATATTCTATGGGCAACCATGCCGTTTGTGGAATTGGCTGGCCATCATGTCGTAAACTCACATTCATTGCAAAACTGTTATGAACATAAAAATTATATATAGGAATAATACTCGTTTGATCTTACCTAGTTCCAGAATCAGATTCTCACTACCGGTCGGGGCGTTTATTCAATTTAACAACAGTTTGGTAGACTTACTGCTGTTATTAAATACTTTATAAAATGTCTACCTTCCGAACCACTAAATTTGCCCCGACCGACGCCTGCGATTCCTAGCAGAATAGTGAGACCGGATATGGAACTATGATACGCAAGTGGTCGTTTCCGGGCCCAGTTGTCGGTTGGTTTGAAGTTGGCCAGGATAAGTCGGCCAAACTAAATTACTCTATAAACCGTAAATATAATGTGATCGTACCATTTATATAACCTTTCTAATAATTCTTTATCATACACTGAATAATAAGCAAGAGGAGAGGGTGCAGCCATGCTTTCGCCACAATAGACACGATGACAGACATCAAATGTTTAGTTTCGTTGAGTTTAGTCGATGGATCAACATCATGGCACACGGGTGTAACCCAAAAGTGCTCCGTTCTACTCCTAACTCAAGAAGAGTCCGGATACTCTCAGCTCAGTGCACGAAATCCGTAGCACCGGCGAGGATCCTGAAATACTTTGGGTAGATGTTTTTAACTCGAAATTTTGCCCGGGCAGCGCCGCTAGGCTACTCTTTTTCGATTTCCAACTGCCATGGGATTTTTTACGTGCGCAACAATACACACGAGCGTCCGGTCTCACTACCCAGAAACCAAAAGAAATTTTGTTACTTGAAGTCCACGTGAAAAAATCCCGGCCCTCACCGGGGCTTTAACCCGGGACCTCCAGCACTCGAGGCGGAAACCATACCTCGAGACCACTCAGCCCCCTAGACATCAAATATATCATCACACATCCTTTGCAGAACGTCGCTCTCAACGGCGGGGACAATACTCTGGATATGTTCCCACGTCTCCCTCCTCATGACCCTCTTCCCCATTGATGGTGTATGCAATGCTCTGTGTACATCTTCGTATTGGTCGTCTCCTTCATCTTCTTTCAGGAACTATCTCTTTCATCATTGTTATTTACAAGTCACAAATATGTATATTTGCATATACCCATTCGCAATTCCATCCATCATGTGCCATGCCTATAAGCGTGGGCGGTCATGTTCTGCCATCTCACTCGATCACCATAGTTGTGGATCAGCTCCGTGTTCCTGTCTCGACCATGCCACGTGGCCAAGTCATCCAGGTATTTACTTCTCGGTCTTCCCCTTGGTCTCTTCCCTTCGATCTTGCCAATCGTCACCAAGTTCTCCAATTCATTTCTTTTCATAGCATGCCCAAAAAATGTTGACTGTCTACGTCTAATGTCTCTAATCAGTTTACGATCTTCATTTGTTTCTTGAAGGACTTATTTGCGAGAGAAACTAAGATTATTTCAAGATCGCGTTAATACAAGAACCGCTTACTTAATACTGTTTTTCCCTCCATACTTTACGGTTCTGTACTTCTCACACTTCTGAAATTCGTTTTATAACGTAAGTAGACCCGCACATGGCGTGTTTTGTAGATGTTCAGACTTGTTCTAGTATGTGTTATTAAATTTAGCTTCCATTGTTACGTATACTGTGTAGGGGTAGGGGAGGGTTGAATTTATAGGAAGGAAATACGAAAGGGGGGGGGGATGACGTTCTGAACATATAGTGAAGGGATGCATGGGCAAAAAAGGTTGAGAACTACTGGTTTAGAACATACATCTTTCCTGTGGCAGAATTCACTTGTGAGTCATGGACCATTTCGCATTTACTAAAGAAAATAGGGACTTTTGAACTAGCGTCATACAGCTCTTTAAATGAATGTAACATCTATAAGCATGCCTCCCTGGCGAAGGTGTTATTGACTTTCTCCTTAATCCCGTATATCCACGTAGTGTAATGCAGCTGCACGAGATTCGGTAGCGGATCGCGTCGCGTTGGTTACTTGCAGGGGTATGTGAGCTGGTCGCTCAGATAGCAATGACAAACTACTGAGCGTAATCTTGCCAAGAAATCAACAACAGCGGTAAAATTCTGGTGTTGACAGCGATGTCCTGTAAATAGGATATGCGAAACAAAAAAAACATCTATAAGCAACAACCACAGCAGATGATGCAGTGATGTAGATGGCGAACTAGACACCCTTGACAAAAATATCTTCATCGGCTAGATTTAATTAAACTACTACTGGGGCTGCCGGTCTCTTTGGCCGAGGGGTTACAACACTTTCTCCGAATTCCCGTTTATCACTCAGAGTCTCGTAGCGGACGAGAGCTGGAAGCGCTTCGACCCCCGCTGGTGATTTGCGGGATAACTGAGCCGGCCGCTCAGAAAGCAATGACAAACTACTGAGCGTAATCTTGCCAAGAAATCAACAGACGGCTGAAAGGTGCTGCTGTTGACAGCGATGTCCTGTAAAGGATATGCGGAAAAACAAAACTACTGGGGCTATCAGCATGGGAACGCATTGATGGATATTGAGAAGGGGGCGGGGCCTGTGTGGGAGTGTCCCGAGTGCAGCTTGCTCACTTTGAACTCAAGTGTAGTCCACACATACTATTTTTATAGTAGTGATGGACTGAATTTTGCGTGTGGGTTAGCTTTCCATATTAACTGTGTCCCTCGCCATCAGGCGAACCCACTCCGACTTCAGACTCGAATATTAGTAAATCAGTCATGAAGTACCACCGTTATCACTTATAGACTACGCATTACATGCACACAGCTGAGTACTACATACTACAAACAGAACCGTTGAGCACTACACATTACAAACATCATCATTACAGTGCTACTCGTTACAAGTGACATAGATAAAGTTGTAAAAGTCACCGGAATTAATCTCACTACAGTTTATTTGTACACGAGAAAGCATGTGTATTTGGTCAAAGAGAGAAAACGAAACACTGTCCCTAATATAATTTCTCACATGTTCTTGTCATAAGTATTTTAAAACAATATGTTGGATATCTTTTTGTGTTTCAGAATAAAGAGAGAGGAAAAAAATAATAATCACAGACAATGATATCACAGCCATTCACATGACAGTACTTGCAAATTCAAAAAACCCTTGAAAAAAAATAATAATTTGGCCAGTATGGGGATCGAACCCACGACATTCGCGTTATTAGCACGACGCTCTAACCAACTGAGCTAACCGGCCATTGGAAATTACATCTTATCTATAAGAAACATTTACAGGTTAGTATCTAGTTCTATTTTTTGTTCTTAAAATGTCGCTTATAAGTCGAGTTCATTGCACCGGTTTATTTTCCCATATGGCTCCGCAGCGCGGAAAGCGTCGCACACAGCACGAACTCCGTAGCTCCAGTGACGACCCTCAGGAATCTCCGAAAACATGCACTCGTTAACAGAAGAACGCGGCCCGAAATCGAACCCACAACCTTCGGAGCCCGAGTCAGACGGTTTGTTGACGACTACGCCAAGGAGCCTCCCGGACTATATTTGGACTCCATTTTTGTTCTGCCTGGCCGTTGTTGGACAACTGGCCATTGATGGACAAGCCTGTTTTGCGTTCGTTCGGTTTCAACTCGAACACAATCCACACACACACACGCGCGCGCGCGCACGCGCGCGCGCGCGCACGCACACACACACACACACACACACACACACTACTATTGCTTCTAGTTGCTATACTCGTGAGTGCATTTGGCTATGCCAGAGAATAAATACCATGGGAAGTGAAAGCGGCCGACCATAATCACTCCTACAACCATTGATCATCAATCATAGAATAGCAACTGGTCTATAAAACCTATAGAACTGACACTATATATCGGAGTAGGAAACTATTTACCCAGTATGTGTGTGACTCAATGTGTACAGAATGGCCTTACGGGTATGTTATTGGAGATATGATGGCGGATGCCTTTTAACCACTGAAGAAGACAAAGGATATTATATATATATATATATATATATATATATATATATATATATATATATATATATATATATATATATATATATATATATATATATATATAATATCCCTTGTACTCATTGTAGTAGTAGTAGTAGTAGTAGTAGTAGTAGTAGTAGTAGTAGTAGTAGTAGTAGTAGTAGTAGTAGTAGTAGTAGTGGTGGTGGTGGTCGTCGTGGTCGTGGTAGCAAGTATGAGGACTACTCTCGAGTTCAAAAGGAGCGAACGAAAAAAGAACAGTAATGTCTGTGACGCACCAGTACTGTCCCTTTGCTGTCATCCTTGTTTGTTTGGTTCAAACTAAACCTAATTTTTGTTGGTCGATGAATCAATAATTAACTTGGTGACAACTGGCAAGATCGAGGGGAAGAGAACAAGGGGAAGGCAGAGAAGTAAATACCTGGATGGGTTGACCACGTGGCATGGTCGAGACAGGAACACATAGCTGACCCACAACTCTGGTGATCGAGTGAGATGGCGAAATATGACCGCCCACGCTTATCGGCACGGCACATGATGATGATTATGAATCGATTAATGGACCAAGATGGGGCAGCTGTCTCATAGTACGTCACGATTTTAGCTCCCTAAACAATAATGATAATGGTTAACAACGGTACATTAAATGATTAATTTCTTCCAGGAGTGTCATACTTTGAAATGCACTTGTTCTTTCAGCGAAAGCCTTGCCGCTTATGACGGTCCGAATCCCTCTGTGATCTCTATCTCCATGTTTATTATATTGCATCATTTTTGTTTGGCATAATTCGCTCCATCTCGTCAGGTGCATACTGAAGATTTCACGCACAAACATGTTGGTATTGTCTAGTCAAACTTATGGTGGCCACACACACAAAACAAAAATTAAAATAATAATAATACAAAAAAATAAAGGACTCCTTTATATACTCCTTACAGCGCCTTGAACCTTGACCGGTTATTGAATTGACATTTGAATGCTGGTTTAAAGTTTAACATAATGTGCCAGTCCTCCATTTGTTATAGACCAATCGGCAATTAATGAGTGATCCACCGTGATGTGGTCGATATAATCATATATCACACCAGCGGCCTTAACTTCCAAGAATATTTCCTGGTACCTATGCTCAGTTAGTTCATCATCATTGGCACCTTGCCGTCTTGACAGACGATAGTTTGTTACATTGTCCTTCAAAAAGCCATAATAACTACAACCAATGGCGGTAGATTAGTTCAATAAATTGTCAAAACAAACCAAGTTAAAATACCAACTTTGACTTAATAAGTATGTTTTCAATACATAAGGTCATTTCGTCGACGGCCGGTTAGCTCAGTTGGTTAGAGCGTCGTGCTAATAACGCGAATGTCGTGGGTTCGATCCCCATACTGGCCAAAATATTTTTTTTTAAATGGTTTCATTTTCATGAAATTTATCAACACTGATGTAGTGAAGGGACCAAGACATAGAGAGGTTGATTCAGCGAGTGTATAGCAGAAGGTCAAAACCACATGCAACGCGTAGTGGAAAACAAAGATTTTGTATTAAAGAAAGCAGCAGTGAACTTGATCTTGTTGATGTCTCAATGGAGCAGGCATGTGTCAAAATGATTTTCTCTGCTCTACATTTGTGGGCGTGCAATACAGACTGCAGCTGGTATCATCAGCATGGAAACTCATCGCTGGCTATTGAACATAAAATAACATAAACAAAGTACCCAGAACCTTAAATACATTGACTGGTTTCAGATTGAACACAGCAATCTATTTATCAGTTGGATTCTGTGGAAATAAACATAAACGCGCCATGTTCTTCTTCTTCTTCTTCTTCTTCTTCTTCTTCTTCTTCTTCTTCTTCTTCTTCTTCTTCTTCTTCTTCTTCTTCTTCTTCTTCTTCTTCTTCTTCTTCTTCTTCTTCTTCTTCTTCTGTCTGCTTCTGCTTCTTCTGCGTTCATCCAGAGTTTTTTTTTCCGGATTTTATTGCGTTGTGCCTGTTTACAGCAAAGCTGCGTTCTTGCGCCGTTAGGCCAACACATCCGACTTCTGCGGGCATTTGTTGACCGGGTTAACTATCCCGGGCCGAGCCATGTACTATTCCCTTGGTTATGTCCCTTATACAAAGTCAACGAACACGAGAAATAGAATTTGATAGCTTTACTACTGAGTTAAGTGCGTGGAGCGACATTGTGAGTTGTGGATTTCGTGCGCAGTGCTTTTACATACGTCCGCGGTTGTTTGTATCATGAATAGCATGTTCAGAAAAATGGCGGCCGGCCGGTTGCTGAACTCCTGGGTTTGCCTTATGCAGTAATGTGTGGCTGCTGGTCTTCTATCGTGGCTGCTGGTCTTCTATCGTCGATAAATTGTATATTTCGTGGCGGACTTTTGTGTTGGCATTCTGGCAGATTCATTATGCATAGTGCACCTGTGCGGGCAGTTGCTTTGTCGAGACTCCTGTCTTCTTCTTCTTCTTCTTCGTTCATCCGGAGTTTTTTTTTTCGGACGTGATTGCGTTGTGCCTGTTTACAGCAGAGCTGCGTTCTTGCGCCGTTAGGCCGACATATCCGACTTCTGCAGGCATTTGTTGACCAGGTTAACCTTCCCGGGGGTTTCTTAGGACGTTAGACTCTCACTGTTGTGGTGTTATCTCCCATCCCAGCTGGCCCATATAGAACAGCCAAAGGCATCCTGGTCAGCCCTCAAGGGAAGGCAGGGGCAGACCATGGGCATTCCCCGCCATCCAAGGAGGCTTCCATAATTGCAGAGCCATCACACACCGCTCTGGTACTGGGCTCACCCAAGGAATCGTCACGTCCTGCACATGGCTGCTTAGCCTCACTTCCGTATATTGGGCCTTCCGTTCACCATAGGCTGTTCTTCCAGAAGCCAGAAGAATGCAGTTTGCAGATAACATCCACACAGTGAGCTTTCGATTCGGACTTTCCACGTAATGGATTTGCTATCCAAGCAATATTCCATTTTGTGCCACTAGGACACTTTTTCCACCTTTTTTGAAGCCCACACAGTGAGCTTTCGATTCGGACTTTCCACGTAATGGATTTGCTATCCTAGCAATATTCCATTTCATGCCTCTGGGAGGCTTGTGTAACCGACATGCCTGTGGTAATGAAGTGTGGCAGTCTAAATACTTCTTCATGTACATTTAAATGTCAACCTGAATACAGTTAAAGTAAGCTGCAGTCGACTTGAGCTTGTTGATATCTCCATAGAGCTTGTCCTCGAATGAAGCAGGTGTGGGCCAAAATATCTTTCTCTGTTCTGCATATATTGGGCACTCTTGCAGCAAATGTTTAGCTGTCATTTTACCAGTTCCACAATTACATTCATCTGTATCTCCTATCTTTAGTTTGTTGAACAAGTGGTATTTCAACCTGTTGTGTCCTGTGCGGAGTCTGAAGATTGCTACTTGTTCTCTTCGGTCGAGTTTGTAATATGCATCATCCTTCTGGTGGCCTGGATGCTCTGATTCCCATTTGGTTCTATAAGTGCTTTTTATCAACCTCTTTGCCTCATTATAGGTTATGTCTATGTCAGGCTGTGGTAGTCGTCCGCCCTCTTTTGCCAGTCTGTCAGCCTCTTCATTTCCAGGTATACTGCAATGTGATGGTATCCACTGTATTACAACTTTTTTGGATTTCTGGCATAGACCATGGAGTGCTGCTCTTAGGTCAGCTATTTCTGTGCTGTTATTGCTCTTCAGTATTGAGACAGCTGACTTTGCATCTGTAAAGATAGCTATTTGCGTCTCTTTATTTTCCTCCATCAAGAGCATGTCTGCTGCAGTTTTCAGAGCCTCTACCTCCTCTTTGAAGTTACTTGAAAACTTTCCAGTTGCCACTGAATGTGTTTTTTTTTCACTCCATTTTTTAAATTTAGGAGAATTCCTCCTCCTCCATTTTCTACTGAATTTTTGGCTGATCCATCTGTATATGCATGGGTCCAATTGCTGCTTGGGTAATGTTCTTTTATGTAGTTTAGGGTTATTTCTCTTCTTTCGGTTTCATGCTGAGTGTTCTTTTTCTCAATACCAGGAATGTTTTCTATCATCTCAGGCAGTAGCTGCTGTCTCCAAGCTGGGAACTTGTCTGCATTGTAAATGGGTTTGACTGATGATATGTTAAGTATGGGATCTGCCCTAATCCTTCGTTTTGCAGTTTCTACAAAGTTGCTACGCTTCAGTCTTCCCTTTCCAAAACCACTAAACCTTTTATACATAGGGTGGTCTGTCAATCTTCTAAATTTTTCAGCTTGTTGCTGGGCTCTGCTATCTCTTCTATCCTGCATTGGTTGTAAACAAGTGATCTTTTCTAGTTCATTAATAGGCGTTGTCTTCAGGCTTCCAGTTATGATTCGCATTCCTTGATTTTGGACTCTGCTTATTTTGTTAAAGTTTGACTTAGCTGCTGTTGCCCAAGCTGCAATGCCATATTCCAGTACTGGCCTCACCCGTCCAGTATATAACTTCTTGAGAACTTTCTCATCTGCTCCCCACGTTGTACCAGCAAGCTTTTTCATGATTGCCATTCTCTGCCTTGCTCTTGTTCGATTTTTCTCAACCTGTGTCTTCCATGTCAGGCGACGATCAAAGGTGACTCCTAGATAGTTTGGATTTTCTTCATGGCGCAATATTTTTCCATTCAATACCAGCTTAGGTTGCTGAGTTTTAGTTGAGAGGGAGAATACTGTGCATGTTGTTTTCTCCTCACTTATCTTCACTAGCCATGATTTTGACCAGTCCTCTAGCGCTAATAGGGCTTGCTGTATTCTGCTGTTAGCTGTACTAATATATTCTTCAGATGTCCATATGGCTAGGTCATCTGCAAAGGATGATGTGTGTACTCTGGCTGGAAAATTTTCCGTGATGTCGTTTATATATGCTAGGAATAATGTTGGTGAAAGAACTCCTCCTTGGGGGACACCTTGCTCCAACAGCATCATTTTGCTGGTTTGTCCTTGTACTTTTGTCCTGGCAGTTCTGTTCTCAAGGTAGTGGCTGATCCATTTGTACATTTTCCCACAAACATGCATTTTTTGCAGTTTTACTTTCAGTCCTTCCTTCCATACTTTATCAAATGCTTTTTCTAAATCTATCCAGACCGTTAGTGTGTGCTTTTTCTCTTGGAAGGCATCCTCTATTTCCTGAGCTATATAGGTTATTTGATCTTCAGTGGATCTGTACTTTCTGAATCCTGCTTGGTGAGGTGTTAAGAGTTGGTTTTCTTCCAGATGCCATGTTAACCTGCCATTGATAATGCGTTCCATTAATTTTCCTACACAGCTAAGAAGACTGATAGGTCGATAGCCATTTGGTTCTTCAAGGTCTTTTCCTTTCTTTGGGACTGGTATTAGTATAGCTTCCTTCCATGCCTGTGGGACTATTCCCCTCTTCCAGCTGTAATTTAGGACTGCTAGTAGTTTCTTTTTTGCCTTAGTGCCTAGTCCTATTAGCATTTCATTTATGATTCCATCCTTTCCTGGTGATGTCTTCTTTTTTAGGGTATTCATTGCCTGTTCCATTTCTTCCATTGTTAGATTTGCCATCATATATTCTGCTGCTGTCTCTGTATATCTATGATGTATCTGTTTGTCTTTGATTGCTTTCTTCTGTTCGGCTGTAATATCAATGTGGTTTGCACTGGCATAGTGTTCCATTAGTGCATTTGCAGCATTTTTTCCTGTAAGCAAGGCATTTCCTTGTTTAATTGTTATTTGTTTGTTTCTAGGTCCTTCATTGTTCATGGCTTTCACTAGTTTCCATAGTTTGTTTCCATCCCTGTCAAAATTCAGGTTTTCTGTTTTTTCCCTCCAACAATCTCTTGTTGTTTGATTTACTGTTCTTTTATATTTTGCTGAGATGGCTTTGAGAGAGATGTTCGCCTCAATTGTTTGTTCTCTCTCTGCTGTCTTCCTGGCATCTTCAACTTTGTCCTCCAAACTTTGTAGTTCTTCAGTCCAGTATGGTTTGTAATTTTTCCTCGCTCCTCTTGGAATAGACTCAGTGGCCGCCTGTATTATCGCTCTGTTTAGACTTTCCACCATTTGCTTTATGTTGCCATATCGTGTATTTATGTTTTCACAATATTTGTCTGTTAGTATGGAAAATCTGTCCCAATCTGCTCGTTTGTAATTCCAGCGGGGCAAAGGCTTTTGCTCCTGTGGAACATACTCCATATTCATTACAAGCTTGATTGGTCTGTGGTCACTACCTGCTAATTGGTCCAGCACATGGCGATCGATTTTGTGGAGGATGTCTCCTGTGCAGAAAGCTAAGTCTGGAGTAGAAGTGGTAAGCCATCTTCTGGAGTAGAAGCTCGGTGTGTCATCCGCTTTGTTGAGTAGATGGAGATTTGAGTCTATTTCCCAGTCCTCCACTTCATCTCCTCTTTTGTCAGTATCTGGGTATCCCCATCTTTCTGAACGGCTATTAAAGTCTCCGACGACAATGCAATTTGTGTCAGTTATTTTCATGTTTGAGAGTGTAAGATCCTTATCTGCCGGGCTATACAGATTGTAAATTCTTATTTTCACGTCCTTAATCATTATATCAACACCTATAATTTCCGTTTGGTTGTCAGAGATAACAGATACTTCGCTGCAAGGTATTGTATTTCGTGTAAGTATTACAACTCCTCCTTTGTGTCCTTCGCGGTCGAAACGTGTGGCCTGATATCCCTCGACTGAAAATGTGCGATTGGCGTTGAGGTGTGTCTCTTGAATGCATGCCACATCTATTCTATCTTTATGAAGACGCTGTGTTAGGGAGGCTTTCTTGTTATAAACTCCTTCGGCATTCCATTGTAGTATGTTGAGAGTCCGGGGTGTTTGGTCAATAGCTCTTAACCTACTCCTCTGTGCCTTGACTCCACAGCACAGGGGAAGGTGACCACCAGTAGTCATGGGTGGACCCCCTCGAGGCAGGGGGCCCGGCACTATCACCGCCTGATGGGACTTCACGGGATTAGCACCATAACGATTAATTTTCATCTGTGGCATCATGAAATGATAAAGTTACGTTGCACTTCTTTGTCAAGCCTGTGGCTCAGTACATCCGATTTCGACAAGCATTTGTTCGGGATGCTTTCCCTAGCCTTTGACTGTCCCCAGTCTACCTACAAGGCAGCAGGTTTGTGCGTCACTTCGTCTGGTCCCTCTTCCTTGACCTGTCCGACATGGGTGACCCTACCAGTAGCTGTGCTACCGTCGGCATAGCTCTTGGGATCATTGGAACGCGGAAGCCCCTCTACCTCGTCAAGGTGGACGCACGGCAGAGGGTAGACTCCTGTCTGTTCCACCTTTCACATGGGTCAGTGAGGAGCATTTTGTGTGATATTCACTCGCACAGGACGGAACATTATGGGGTGACCCTTTATCGTGAAGTTTAAACAGCAACTAATTAACTAAATAGAACACAATCACCTCTGCTGACGTCGGAGTGGGTTCGACTGTAGGCGAGGTACACTGGTAATAAGGAAAGCTAATCCATACGCAGTGAAGAGGAAGGCCAAAGAGAAGATGGGTGCAGGATGTGGCGGATGATCTCCAGATGGGTGTATCAGACGCGGGACATCTTGCTTGTGATCGAGAAGTTTTCCGGAGGGTTGTTATGGGAGCGAGGTTCTGTAAAGGACATGCTACTGAATGAATGAATGAATGAATCCATACGCAAAATTAAGTCCAGTGCATTAGGAGTGGTAGAATGAATTAATGCTTTGTTTAATTCTACCACACCTGTTAATGTTTCTTTCATGTTTTTATAATAAAGCCATTGGAACGGGTTTCAAATGAACTCCCCTAATACATTTATAAAGTAAAACAGACGATTCAGAACATGTGTGTTAACTTGTCTGCGTGCGTGTGGTGGTTTAGAAGCTAACAACACAGCTCAACTCTGGTGATAAACTTCACTGACACAGTGCTAATACAGTCCAGCACAATAGAACTTGGTATTCAATAAGTAACATCTAAAGCTCAAATGCCAACAATGACAAGCCCGCTAGCTTTCTGGAAGAGGTGAAAAAAATGCAGTACAGTATCCAGCCGGAAACATAACTCAAGTACAGCAAGAGACTGAAGACATACTGAAGGTTATACAATCAGAAAGAGAACAACTAAAGAACGAGATGGATAAAAATTGGTAAGCTGAATTCAGCAGCCCACCTGTAAAGAATAACAAGAACCAAGACACGCAAAAGGCCTCTGATGATAAACCGAAAGAGGAAAAAAAAAGCTGTCTACATAGTGGGCGCGGATGCTCAAAAATGTCATAGAGATAGAAATGCGAGAGGGTAAGATAAATGAGACAATCCAGGAAGCAATGAAACGAACCCCACCAGTTGAGAACCACTGTTCTAAGGACTCATTATCCAGTGCCTTGCCGGCTAAAGTGGGCGATAATGCTTCTCCACAAATTGCAAGCTCCGACGGTATGGATCATTTCGTGTGTGTGTTGACTCACTTCCGTGTCATGAAACAGGACTGTCAAGAATTTTCTCATGCTGTCCTCCTCTATCGTTCTTTCCACAAAATCTTTCCGGTTGTCACAACATGTTCCTGTTTTTACCTTCTCGACTCATAATGTATCCCCCCCCCCCCCCCCCCCCAAAAAAAAAAAAAAAAAAAAATCTGCTTCTTTCAATTTGTGATTCCGATTCCTATTCCAATTCAAAAACAAAAATTCCAAATTCGACCTCGTCTAACCTGCTTCATCAGCTGTGGTTATTGTTGAGGTACGTGGTGTTTGTGGGTTTATTCACCCTAATTCTTGTCTTGTGAGTCCTATCTCGTACACTGGTTATGTAGCGTTTGTGTCTGTGACGTCAGCTGTGGGATTGGTCGGCGGCTGTCCATTGTGCATGTTTCCTCTTGTGGTTTTCTTTGTTGGTGCAGGCTCCTGGCTCGTCTGGCTTGATTGGCTGCAGTCCTTTGAAGGACCTGTCTCCTCTGGTGGTGTCTGTTGTTGGTGAAGGCTGCTGGTTCCTCTGGCGTGGAAGGTTGCAGTCCTTAAAAGGACTTTTTATTTGTTTTGTTGCCTTCCTTTTTGTGTATTTTACGTAGGAGCTTCTCGGCGGTTTCCATTTCTTGTTTGCGCAATATCTCTTTCCTCTCCCTGTTGATTCTTTCGCGCCTCTTGTCCATTTCGAGTGATCTGCTTTCTTCTTTCCTCTCCCATTCTGCTAGCTCAACTTTATTCATTCTGCCCAACGCTTGAAATTCCTCCCTTGTCATTGGAGCAGGGTACTCTGTGCCGCCGTCACTCTCCGACCCTATGATTTCTCCAGTGGTCTCATGGTATACTGGTTTCCTCTTGGACCCAGGTGGCCCGAAGAAGTTCTGAATCGTATCAGCCTTTTGTTGGGTTTCATCTTGCGGCTGTTCTGTGATCGTTTCCTTGGCTTCAGCTGGTTTTCTTTGGTTTAGTTCTCTTTTTAGCATTTCTCTCTCCACTTTTATGTTTCGTAGAATCTCTTCATTCTCCTTCGTAATCAGTGCCATATGTTCTACTTCTTGCTTGATGTTTTGCTGTATCTCCTTCATTTTCGCCAGTTATTTTTCGTTGTCGTTATTCGGGGTCGGCGTTAGCAGTGCCTTGACTTGTCTCTTCAACTCGTCTATCTGTTTTTGAAGTTGATCTCTTTCGGCTTGTGCTATACCCGTGGCTGTCTCGCCCCTCGGCATTGCTTCCTTGAATGGCGTCTTTGTGATGATGGCGATTTTTAAGACGTCTCTATGTCTCTGCAGGTACGGACAGCCCAGGTATCTTGCTCCATGTTTGCCCAGGCAGTTGGCACACTTTCTTTTGTTGTTGGGTGCTCGGAAGTCCGTGTCCAGCTTGGCCAGCGGACACTCCTTGAAGGCTTGGTGATTGGCGCAGTATCGGCAGATTTCCGTCTTACTGTGACACGTAGCTCTGCTGTGGCCGGCCTTCTGACATCTGGAACATTGAGTGATTCTTGGTATGAATCTCTCTGGCTGTTGAGTTTTCTTGCTGAATGATACTGTGATCGGCATTTCGCTGCCCTCCGACGTCACTACTGCCAAGGTTGTAGGTATCTTGGAGTAGGTGAGAAGCCGCTCCGCCTTCAAGAATCGGATGTGAAGATTCTCTTCACGTAGCTGCTTCAGGATTTCTTCATCTGTCAGCTCCACAGGAATCCGCTTGACAACCCATCGGACTGTTTTTGAGTCGGTGTTTCCGACTCTGGTGTCTTTCTCCTCCTTCTCTGCTGTCTTGGTTCTTGACTGTGTTGGGCTGTCAATCTTCTCCCTCGTAGTAGCTTCAGTGATGGCTATAGTATCAGGCTCTTTGATGCAGCTAGCAGGTGGGCTCTCGACGTTCTTCTTCTTGTTGTCGGCTCCCACGTTGCACATCTTGGCAACAGCGTGTTTCTTGTTGTTGGACTTTCGACGTGACATTTTCCCGCGTATCAGGCTTCTTGAAAGGATATTGCGACTTGACTTGTTAGCGCTCGCAGTGCGAAATTGTGATAAGTTGTCTTTGCAATTTGTGATAAGTTGTCTTTGCAATTTATCTTCCCTCAAAATGTCCAGATTGCTCATTTCGTTAATTCTAAGGACTGCATTCGCTAAAAACACACTCAAAATCAATTCATTCATCACTTCACTACTTCACTACTTATTAACTAACGGACTGATACAACAACAAAACAACACAAAATAAAGACTCACCGGCCAAACCCTACAGTTGATGTCACAGACATGAAACATGAACAACAGAGATAAAATTCACCAACACAGAAGGAACAAGTATTTAAAAACTCAAATATGAACCACATTAAATTTAACCGAGGCAAGGAAAGTCAACTTACGTGGACTAAATGATAGAACGGCCGGTTAGCTCAGTTGGTTAGAGCGTCGCGCGAATGTCGTGGGTTCGATCCCCATACTGGCTAAATTATGTTTTTTTTTTTTTTTAAATTACGAGGGTAAGTTAATAAGTAAGTAACGAATGGCTGTAGAAAAATTACTAAATAAAATAACAACTTGAAATCAGTTTATTTTTATACATACATTGTCCCTTTATTTCTCAACATAATTTCCACCAATATTGATGCACTTATCCCATCGTTTTATCAGTCCTCCTACACCGGCTGCATAGAACTTCGTGCTCTGATTTCTAAACCACGTTTTCACTTCGCATTCAACTTCGGCGTCATTCGCAAAATGTCTCCCGCCAAGGTGAGTTTTCAGTGTTTATGCTGACAAATGTTTATCCCGTAAAGCTGTGCATAGTTGGGTAGAAAACGTCACAAGGGCGAGTCAATAAGTAAGTCACACAGTTCTGTGGGATGACAGGTAAATGAAAACTACTGCACACAGTTCTATGCAGCCGGTTTTGGAGGACTGATAAAACGACGGAATAAGTGCATCAATGTTGCTGGCCATTATTTTGAGAAATAAAGGGACAACGTATGTATACAAATAAACTGGTTTCAAGTTATTATCATATTTAGTTATTTTTCTACAGCTATTTGTGGCTTACTTATTAACTTACCCTCGTGTTTATTTATTTATCTGTTGAGGAATTACTACAAAGTATAAAAACAGACAGAGAACAAATGAAGAACGAGACTGATAAAGAAAGAAAAAGAAAGCACACACACACACACACACACACACACACACACGCACGCACGCACGCACGCACGCACGCACGCACGCACGCACGCACGCACGCACGCACGCACGCACGCACGCACGCACGCACGCACGCACGCACGCACGCACGCACGCACGCAGAAGTCCACGACACATCATCGTGTTCCTCTTGTACCTTGCGGTGTCGAGGTGAAGTATAAACATCGTGAGAGTGCCCGATTATGGGGTTCATGTATCAATATTCCCATGGACTCTGCTATTCCCTCCGTCCAACGCTTACGTGGTCGGCCTCTTCCTCTGTTTCCATCTGGTCTGTACATCAGTGCTTGTTGTGGTATGCTGTTGAATGGTAACCTACTGTGACGAAACGCCTACAGATCGGCAGATCTCTGCATAATATCCCTTTGAAGGGAGGGCGATGCGTTGGTCTCCCTTGAATTTAATATCAATTAATAGGGGATTTCCCATCTGAAGTAGTGCGTGGCGGCGCTATACTAGTTATTTATAGAGAAATCTAGAATGTTCCCCCAAGTGCGTACGTGGTCGAGATCTCTAGGTTCACGAGTGCTTCATGCAGCACGGGTTGGTAGAACTTATCGTGACTCTGGTTTTCTCCATGGATCATGGAATTCACTCGGCCCGTGTAGGCAAGTTGAAGGCGCACTGAGTGAGTCGTGATCAGTTGCCAGCCGGACCTCAGCGTAAGACAGATCACAGCCACATGGCTGCTGTAATTTTGATGTCAATATGCGCGGCCAGAGCGGACATCTGCAGTCGAGTTTGTGATTGTTAAATCACAGGTTAGTTGAATACTTATTATATTGTTTAACTGTTGTCTTTATGCCGTGCCGACCTCCCCGAACGAATTAATTGCCGTCGGAAATGAATAGTCGCGTAGCGTTACAATTTACAGCTGGCTGTCTGCATATTTAATTAGGTTTTATCGATCAGCGACGTAATGTGTTACCTGACGGAACAAGCCTTATTCCACAGCGAGTGGTGTGTAAATAAAATAGGCCGAACTATGTGCTTTCGAGGACTGGTGAAAATCCCATGTGTTTAGATAGATATATTTGTTAACTGATTGTTTACAAATGAGTTGCAGGGACAGTGATATGTATATTATTACTGCGTTGTGCTAGGGAGATCCCGGTTCTGTACAAAGTGTGTAGCAGTTATTGGTTTGGTTTATTAATTACGCATGCAAGGCAGGAAGTTGGTCAGTCATTACATCGACATGCTAGACGCGGTAAATAATGATAAGGTAGATCTTATTATTATAGATGTGTAATGTGCTTCGTGACATTAGAATTGTAACTTAGTTCTATCAGTGGTGGTGATTTTTCGAGGAATCAAGGAGAGATCGGCCGTGGTGTATTTGCTGTGTGAAGATAGCAGTGTTATTCCGCGTAAGCAGAATGGTGTTACATCGGTAGGATAACAGTTGATAGGAAGTATTTATGATAGTATGGTTACTGCTGGTTTTCATGTCCGTCCGCTAGAATGACCGTGCGTGTTCCATCTTACGTTTGTCTAGGCAGCCGACTGGGAGGTAGGCCGGTACGCCCAACCCGTAAGGTTACAGGTCCGACCCAAAGCGATCGTGCATATTCGATGGTTGAACATACCCGATCGAGGGTGATGCGGCACTCCGTAATTCGAGGCCGTTGTGTCTAGATAAATCTAGGATTTGAACCTAACCCGTTTCTGTCTCTAATATTCTACTCTTCTGGAAACCTGACTCTGTTCATGGAGTACTGGGAGTACTGCCGTGAAGTAGTAGTAGGTGAGGGGAATAAATCCCCCCCCCACTCCCAAAAAAAAAGGCGGAGCCAGAGTTTGGTAGTGGAGAGTCTGGAGGCTTGCTACATTGGATGACGTGACTTAAGTCGTCACGGGACAAGGTACACGGGACCCACAGTAGCTGTGGGAAAGTGTAATGGTGGATGGCCACCAAAGCTGTGCTCGACCGGCACAGGTATGACTGACCTGGAAGATAGTCAGTGAATAAAAGGACAACTCAGGATCTGGGACAGGGATCCCAGAACTGACACTATGGCTGTGATATGAGTTGGTTATTTAAGTGTAACAATTCATGAGTTCTCCTTAGTTAATACTATAGTAATGAATTATCAGGAGTATAATTTATTATGGTCATATAGTTATTAATGTGTGTAATTGATCAGTCCATGGGTTAACGGATTGGTGAATTGATGAGTCGGTCAGGAAGATGTCCGGCTGGACACCTTCTCGATAAAGTAATCACTACACTGAAAGGGAAGTAGGTGTATATGTTGATTGATGATGGAAGATGAAACCGGAGTGGACTGGCACCAGGTGGAAGATGCTTTGACAGAGTCATACAGTCTACTCTGGTGCTAGGGGTTATTTGTAGCCCAGAAGTGTTACTTGACTGAACAGGTGTGCTATTGCTTTCTCTAACATGATTATGCCTATACATTATGGGTACAAGTAGATCTATGATGTGATGATTTCATACTCATGGTGGTATACATGAGGAATGACTGAGAGGCAGGTGACATGGTGGAGATGCTGTTAGTCTTTGTTGTAGTTGAGTACTCACACCAATCTCTCCGTGTTTCAGGATCTGTTATTGCTATACTGAAGAAGATTCGAGAGCTTCACCATGAGCTCTATGGGCCCACTCATTCCAGTGCCTATCAAGAAGTTGATTGAGGCCATACTGGGAGTGGTCTTCTGATTCTGCGAGATCAATGTTGGAAGGAGCTGAGTGCTGAATATGTCGGTAGGTCTAGGTTAGGACCTCCGCCAAGAGTCCGACGAGTGTCATCCGATCCCGAGAGGATCCAACACTGAAACGTCTGGTGATTCTAGCCAGTGAAGCACTGGTGAACTTCAAACTCAGTGTAAACCTTGGTGATTACAAGGTCGTGAACTTTCAAGTTGAGCCCAAGTGATCATTGTTACCGGTCACCCTGGCCTGTGTGCTATGCTTCCGGCCCGGCTGGGTTGTCATGGGACACCGTGTATAATTTTATGCTTGAATAGTGTATCTACATTGGTTTACCTTTATGAAGCCAACACGTGGTCCAGTGACCTAAGACATTGATTACATCAGTGGTGGGAACACCAGAGGGACATGTTTGTTAAGGTAGGGAGCTACCCCATTCCAACGTGGTGAACTGTTGACAGTGTATGTTAGGTTGTGATTGATACCCATCGATCTGGGTAGTTACATGAGACTGTGTGAAGATCTATTTGTCCAAGGACATGGAACTAAGGTGAAGTGTTTAGTCACCTGATAGACTTTGCCAGTGACATTTTGTGTTCATGTGGAGCAACCGCTCATATGGTAGGTGACATAACAGTGTGTTGGTCACTTATGAGATAGAAGAGTGACCAGGCTCTTGTATATTTTGATACGGTGCTACATGTACTTTTTCTGCAAGTGGGAGACCGCTAATATTATAGGGTCGGCCCAGACCTCATCAGGAGTGTGACGGGTGAAATAGTACGACAGCAAGGAAGGATCCTTGTTCATCGGTGCAGTGTCAGTCAGGCAGTGGTACTGAGCTTGATCAGCCCGTGATTGGTTCTCTGTGGGAAGAGGGAACTTTGAAGAGGCAGCAGACCTTGGAGTTCCGGTCCACTGGAGGAGCCTGGGTGAGTCGCTACCACGACTGGACAACCGCACGAGCTATCGTCCGCCCCCATGATGAAGAATCCTCATCTGCATATCTGATCTTGTACATAGTACCTTCTAGTCTGGCTTTCAGCCATCCTTCTCTGTGTTGTGGTTGACTTAGTTCAGAATTAAAATTTTGTTCTCTTAGCTATGACTTTGTGCAGTGATATGACTGGTGTCTTGTCCGATCCCCCTTGGGGGACCCCAGGGAACCCTAGGTGAGGGAGGGGAGGTCCAGCTGTCCCGGCTTGTGTGGGGCCTGGTAGATGTAGAGTGCTATTGAGGTGGTTGGAGCAAAGGCTGGGGATATTATCTATCGTGGCAAACCAGTCCAAGCCCCGGCGGTCTTGTCACACCTACTTGCATGGCTAAACCATTCGACTTGCTGCTTTCTAATAAAATCTAGTGCTGCTATAACCCCCACTTTAGTCCTGATTTCTTCATTTCTGATCTTATTTCTTCTTGATACGTCGAGTATTCTTCTCAGGAATCTCATTTATGTTGTTATGATTTTTCTTTTCTCTTTTTCTGTCACTGTCCAGGTTTGGCATTGGTAGCATAGAGTTGGTAGGAAGATTGTGTTGTCAAGTGCTTTCTTAGTAGTTATTGATACATGTTTGTTCTTTAGTATTCGTGCTATTTGTCCAATGAGTTGGTTTGCCTTATTGCATCTATTTTCAATCTCGTCTTCTGATCTGCCATTTGATGATATTATACTTCCACGACACATGTAAAGCTTTATTTTAAATCGAAAGTATTAGTTTGTGTACTTGATTATATTACTCATTTTATGATAACAATAGGTCATGTGACTCTGACAAACATAAAGATTAGTCAAAACAATGTTTTCCCGTTGTGAATTTGAATAATGAACAAACAATAGATTGCACGATTTATTGCCTGGCATATTTCGCTGTATCTCTTCAGTTACATACTGCATGCAGGATTCACAAAACATAAAAGTAAAATAACTAGATACATCCTTCAAGCTGAAACATACACATATTCGCAGAGTAATGTCAACTGTCTGCCATTGTAATTTTAAACTGACTATCACGTCTTTTTTGTTTACACAAATCTGGCTTATGTAGATTAATAATCATTATGGCTTCTGCAAACTTTAACAAGCGAATATTTTGTGCATTAAACAACACGCGAATGGCACTGTCTTTATCAATCACATGGCTGGTTTCCAACACGTGCCATGCAATCGATGAAGCTTCGATTTTTTTTTCTTTTTTGAGACAAGAACACGGAGATGATCCACGACTCTCGTGATCAACTGAGATGGAGAAAGATGACCGCCCACGCTTATCGGCATGGCATATGATGACGAATACATCTTTCATCAGCTGTTTTTGAAGTACCTAAATAATTTCCCCTGTTTCAGATTGATTCAATTCACTACGATGTTGCATTTGGGTATACCATTTCTCTGTGTAAAAATCATTACTTCAGTTTTCCTGGTATTCAGACTGTGGTTTGACTTTCCAAACATTGATTGAGCCCATATTGTTATAAATATCAAATATTATATTTGTTTATGTTCAGTAGACATAATTATCACTAATCTCGACTGGCAAAGATTAGTTTCATCTTCGTGCCAGGGCATGCGGGAGTACAAGGAAATGAGCGGGCTGACAAGCTCGCAGGTGAGGCTACTGTGGAGGGCGGACGCGCCATGGACCAGGCCGACATTCTGAATGCTCTACGAGAAGTAAGACTTTTGCGAGAACCAAGTGATGACTGTGAATCTACAACAATGGCCAGACTGCGAGAGCAGCAAATTAAAAGAGGGGTGGCCAAACAAGAACACTACACAAGAAGCCAAAGAAGATTGATAAACCAACACAGAACTGGCGTCGTTAGCCGCTACACGTTGCGGGATTTGCTGAGGAGGGGATCCGAGCACTTATGGACTGAATGGTTCGATGTGCAGTGAGGATGATCTGTCGACTAACTAACTAACTAACTAACTAATTATCAGTCTTCATAGTCGAGACAAGAACACGGAGCTGATCCACGACTCTGGTGACCGTGTGAGATGACCAAACATGACCGCTCACACTTATCGGCGTAGCACATGATGATTATGATTATGGTGCCCATGTTTAAATGTCAAAATAAACCTCGCAGAATTCTAAACTGGAAACAGCATATGCACAAATGCACACCACCAATAAACATATGTCGGAGTTCCGCAGCCAGATGCGAATATTTATCACCGCCATGAAAGTATTAGTGTGAAAAACTATATGAAATAATGAAATACTTACTTTTCCAGACACGCTAAAAGTCATAGGCTGCACTATAAACATTGTTTCTGTTAGCAGTTCCAGAACTACATTCCAGAGACAGGTATTTTCTACCAAATGTAACCATTCATGAACAAATAATATATTTAAGACATCATTGCATTAATTAGAGTATTATATATTATTACTCTGTGTCAGGTCTTGTCAGATATGATTGTGCTACCATATATGAGTAGACGGTACTACCTGCTTCTGTTAGCGCCGATTATTGGGCGGCGCTCACCAAACCCGACACTCCACATTGTGCCAACGGCATCGGGCTGAGGAGCGCCTTATCCTAATGCGAGGAAATGCGACCTAAAGACTAAATGTCATGGCAGGGCAGACCAGGCTCTAAGCCTTGGCTGACAACTGGTCTTGGATCGAAACTCCGACAGGCGGGCAGTTAGAGCATTGTTTTGCTGATTCAACAGCTTCTGCAGCTTATTTTGTTCCAGACGTATTAGTGTTACCTTTCCTCTGAAGTAAACTGGACAGTCCGAGAGAGGGATCATGCTGCATGGGCAACACATGGTCTCTAAATTCAGCCCAAGCTTTGCGTTACGGAGAGGTATAACTCCATTTTACAAATTGTCTTCGGTCAAGACGGCCAGGTGCCAGGCAGCTGTATATTATTACTACAGTCCTGTCTAATTGTCATGCCTAATAAACTGTCACTGCAATCTACTGCCTATAGTACCTTTCAGTGTAGGACAGGAGGGGAGGGGGGGGGGTCTTAAGCCTCGGGAATTAAGGCTGCCTGGCTAGTGCAGTAGCCTCGAACTGTGCAGGTTAGAATTTCCTTTTTGCCCCCGACAAGAACAAAAAACATCCACACCTTACCGAGGATTCAAATTCGGGTGTCCCGAAGGACAACCCGGCTTTCTTAGCCACTCGGCCAGCCTCTCCTCTTCTAATGACCATAAACATACATCATATCTGATATTTAATATGGGCTCAGCCAACTTCCTACCACTGACATACTGTACATTATCATCATTACATATCAAGAACGTCGCTCTCATCACAGCTTGCCTGAAAGACTCTCGATCTTTCGCCAGCTCCCCCACCTCACGCATGTTCATGCCCGGGCGTCCTTAACTCTTAATATACAGCGTGCCTCCTGACGTGGCTAAAATATATCCCACAAATTACCAATCTCCGCCTAGAGTGTTTCCGGTAGCCGGGACTTTAGGGTGATTATGTTGTGAAACTATTTTTATATCGGATGTTGTGGCGAAGAAGTTACGAAAGTAATTTGCAATCTCGCATACTACGCTTGAAACAGCCTGCTGGCGGTTTGGAAGCAGACCCTCCTAGCTCTGGTATTTCATACAATAGTATGAAGGTCGCTGGGCTGGTCACTTAACTCGTATGCCAGATCACAGGCTTCCTAAACAAATTTTTTTTACGGCGAGCTGCGTTGTGGTAAACGCTCCCAAGGCGGCCAGAGGAAACTCTAAAGACACTCTGAAAATCTCACTGAAAGCTTTTGGAATTCATCTTGACACCTGGGAGACTGCTGCTAAA
>OY992882.1:94608868-94698868 GCA_963921405.1 Cepaea hortensis | reverse complement strand
GGCTCCGTGGCGAAGGCGTTACGGATTCAATTCGTAATCCCGCAAACCCGCAAAAATATGCTTGTGTTGACTGCGACATCCTATACAGGAATATGCAAATAACTTTAACTTTTACTGAAGTTTACCGAACAAAGAACTTGACAAGAAATCACAAAGAGTCAAACCATGCTGGGGTTCACTGCCAAGTCCGGTAAAGGATATGCACCGAACTGTAATTGCCTACCAGCCGGCGGTAATGTTTACGAAAGCTCATCGAGGCGGACTGTAGAAACTTTGACTTGGGCTCACCAATCGGCCCAACCGTAAATTGGTACCTGGGAAGTAAAGGCAGGTATAACTGAGTGCCAATTGATTTATACAACTGTGAGACTGGAGCCATATGGCTAGTACGCTTCAAAGCGTGTAGATAAAAGGTCATTTACTAATGATATTTTACGGTGTGTCATTAGAAATTAACTGTCAAAACTGTTTGTCATTTACTGCCAATAGAAATTAACGACTGTTCTTAACTGGTAAATAGCCGACCCGTTGGTCATTGGTTCTACCCGCATCGAATCAAATTCAAAAGTCTAACTGATTTAGCTCCAAGCGAAAAACCTTGGGTTGGACCAAACATGGTACAACAGTCAAAATGAACAAGTATTATAATGTAAATTTCCATTCCATTGAAATTGTGGAAGATACCAGGAAACGAAACAAATAACACAATAACCATAGTAAGCCGATATATCGTCCTTCTGTCCAAATGGGAGGTCACATTTGGCGTTATATTATCCTACGGTAGTAAATCAGTTAAACTTGACCTGGGCTCCAAGGTGGACCCAGTCTAAGATAGGTACCAGGGAATGTCTTGGGAAGTCAAGGCGGCCGCTTGCACTGACATCTGCCATCCAGTGCCACATGCTCTGTACAAATATGGGCCTAACATCTTATACCCAATGCGCCTAAAAGCGTGTAATAGAGTTTAAGACTTACGTGTCTACAGTGCTTATGATCTCCTCTGATGTGACTCCCCCCTGAAGAGGTAGATCAGCTTGCTTATTTCAATGACCCAATAGCTATGTAGCCGGAAGCGCGGCAACTGGTACAGTGACCGGTGTCGGACAAGTTAGGGGAATAGGAAACAGACGAAGAGAGACACAAACCTTGTAGATAGACTGGGGACAGTCAAAGGCTAGGGTAAGCAAACGCGAAAAAAAAAGCACTGAGCCACAGGCGTGATGAAACAGTGCAACGAAATCCTCTTAATGATTAACGGTGCGTCCAGGTGCCAGGAGAGAAGGCTCCGAAGTTAGGTTTCTTTCACTTGTTAAACACCCGATGTGCTGATGCTGAGGTGGGGGGTTCAACACCTACACAAGTCAATTAGACTAAATTGTTGATTTCTCGTCCTTGACTTGTTAAAGTTAAATACAATTACCTCTGAAATCGGAGTGGGTTCGCCTGATGGCGAGAGACCCTGGCAATAGGGAAAGCTAATCCACACGCAGAAATTAGACCAGTGCGTGGTTCATACATCACGCTTGAGTTAAAAAAAAAAAAAAAAAGCACTTGACACGAGATTCTTGTCTTAAAATGTACATCTGACCACCACGCATAATGTGTCACAGGAACCAAAGCTATCGGATGATCAAACTAATATTTGCCACGCATTCGCTGAGAATCTCCATGGTTGTGCTCTTATTCATCTGTTCAGTGGTGATCTACCATGTGCTTCTGCTGGTGATCAAGTAAGTCATCGTTTCTTTAGTGCAGGGATTATTGCCCTTTTCCGATCTTCTGTTTTTTTTTTACAGAGAGAGAGAGAGAGAGAGAGAGAGAGAGAGAGAGAGAGAGAGAGAGAGAGAGAGAGAGAGAGAGAGAGAGAGAGAGGAGCGAGAGAGTATTCCTACTGTTGCCTGGGCAACACAGAAGTAGACCAGTTTGCCCAACTTCTTACACCCTTCATCCTACTGACAACACTCATTCTCCACACAAGTTTTACATACATTCCCCACACGTGTTTTACACACATTTACCACACACGTTTTACACACATCAATGTTTATAGTACACTTTTTGATCACAACGATCTGCTCAACATTTATAAATGTGAATAAAATTAATCATTAATGTTTTTTTTTTTTTAAATAGAGCTCTCAGTTACACTGTTTTTTTCATATACTATTTACAGGAAATCGCAGTATTTTATTGTTGTTGTTGATGTTTTGGCAAGTTTACGTTCAGTAAATTACGTTCCAAATTACCGGCGTGTGGAACGATCCCATTACGCTGCCGTCAGAAGAGAAAGTGTAAGCCCGTTAAACCTCTCAGCCACACCGACCTTTAATGTTTATTTACACAACTAAACCAAAGAAGAGTGAGCTTTGTATCCCTTCAAGCACACACACACACACACACACACACACACACACACACACACACACGCACGCACGCATGCACGCACACACACACACACACACTTACTTATCTTCACATCCCAGAAGATGGAAATGCGCGCTCGTTATGTTACAATCATCATTAATAACAGAGAGATAGGGAGAGAGAGAGAGAGAGAGAGAGAGAGAGAGAGAGAGGAGAGAAAAAAGAGAGAGAGAGAGCGCGAGGGAGAGAGGAGAGAGAGAGCGAGAGAGAGAGGGAGAGAGGAGGGGGAGAAAGAGAGAGAGAGAGAGAGAGAGCGCGCGCGCGTGAGGGAGAGAGGAGACAGACAGACAGAGAGGAAAAAAATATAGGTTAAAAAGAGTGCAGTATAACTTACAATCATAAAACCAGTCATCAGTATTAGGTGTCAGCAACTGAGATCCCATAACTTTGGTGTACGATAGGAAAACATGAATGCTGATTAAGTTAGTTAGTTAGTTAGTTAGTCGCAGTTCCAACTTCACAGCAACGGGTCGTCCCCATTATGCTCCGTTCCTGTGCCAGTGAATATCACACAAATTAAGTGTTTTTGTATAATCATATAGGTATTGCAGCATATTTCCAAAGACTAGTATAAAAGCTTTGATCACACTACCCTACCATTTACCTATTTCTGCGTAATGATTCATACACACATTCTTGGGGAGTTAATGTGGTGGTTTTCATTTGACTTGTACATCTATTTACAAATGGCATGCAATAAATATTCCGACCCTTTAGTCTAGGCTACAGGGAAGAGAGATCGTTTAACATCCGCAGCTCCTTTATTTTCTTAGTAAAATCCAAAGATGATTTCGAGCCTTACATTTAGGCCCAGTATACGGAAGTGAGGATAAGCAGCCATGTGCAGGACATGACAATTCCTTGGATGAGCCCAGTACCAGAGCGCTATGTGTCGACTCTGCAATTATGGAAGCCTCCTTGGATTGCGGGGAATGCCCATGGTCTGCCCCTACCTTCCTTTGAGAGCTGACCAGTATGTCTCCAGATGCTTCTAAAAAAAAGCCAGCTGGGATGGGGATAACAACACTAGATTTAAGAGTCGAACGTCCTACTAAACACCCGGACAGATTAACCTAGTCAACAAATGTCTGAAGACGTCGGATGGGTGCGGCTGGCATGCGAAATATTGCAGCTCTGCTGTAAACAGGCACAACGCAATTATGTCCAAAACAAACATTTCGTAAGAAGAAGAAGAAGAAGAAGAAGAAGAAGAAGAAGAAGAAGAAGAAGAAGAAGAAGAAGAAGAAGAAGAAGATTTGATTTGATTTGATTTAACTTTATTTTAAACGGGTAGCAAATTGGGCACGCATATTTCGCACTCTCGTGGTGTTATCCCCATACCAGTTAGCTTATTTAGAAGCATCTGAAGAAGAAGAAGAAGAAGAAGAGGAAGAAGAAGAAGAAGAGTTGCATGTATACCCATACTGTTTCTCTTCTGAGCTGGGTTGGAGTCTGGGGACAGTGGAAGACATAAAACCAGTGGAGAAACCATGATTGATCTAAGCCTAACTCCGGCCAATCCACATGCCCTGTACTGAATCATGATCTGGTTACATCCTCACCCCCCCCCCCCCCCCCCCTATCTTCACAATTGTCTGGCATTCGCCGCTGCATTAAGGGCTTATAGAGGGCGAGGGGAGTTATGTAGTACAGTCCCCACGGAAGCGGTACTTTGGTGGGGAGACAAGCCTCTACACCAACCTGAATCCGACAGATGCGATCCCAACAGAGCACTTGGTCACCTGAACGCTCATGTATCAGACTGAAGAGTTATAACCCAGTCTTCCAAAGGGCTCACAAAAAAGAAAATAAGCAACAATAACAATACTCATGCAAATGTTATTTACATAACTGCCAGTGTGAAGCGTTATCTGTTATATTGTACCAACATGAGTCATCATCGCCGGGTCTCCGGATGTTAGTTATTGCGGCAGACGTAATGAAACGTGCTAAACATCAATATCAATTGGGGAACTCTCTGAGGCCACTAAGACAGTTCATAAATAAACACACAGGTATTGATTGGTGCTCATAGCAGTAGAGGAAAGAAGCAGGGATTAGTAACCCCGGGGTGTCTATTTGGTCATGCATCGAAGTACACTTGTTCCTACAGCGAGACGCTGTCGTAATTTGGAGGTAACAGGGTCGAATCCCCGTCGGTAACTGTAGTTTTCAATTGTTATGTTGTCTAGTGCGTCCTCAACTCCCCGATTCTTTTCTTTACTTCTATGAGCGCCAAACAATCATCATCATCATGTGCCATGCCGGTAAGCGTGGGCAGTCATGTTTCGCCATCTCACTCGATCACCATAGTCGTGGATCAACTCAGTGTCCTTGTCTCGACCATGCCACGTAGCCAAGCCATCCAGGTATTCACTTCTCTGCTTTCCCCTTGGCCTTTTCCCCTCGATCTTGCTAGTTGTCACCAAGTTCTCCAATTTATTTCTTCTCATAAAGTGACATAATATTATGACTGTCTACGTCTAATTTCTCTAATCAGTTTACGATTTTCATTTGCTTTTTTTTTTTTTGTAGGACTTGGTCATTGGTTTTTCTGACTGTCATTGCATTCTTTGCATTTTCCTCAGTAACCGCATTTCCACAGCCATCAGATGTTTTTCAGCTTGTTTGCTCATTTTCCAAGCTTCACATCCGGACAAAAGCACAATTTCTATGTAGCATCTCAACACTCTTTTTCTCTTTGCAAATGACATCTTTTTATTGATCAGTTGTTTTCCATCTTGCAAAAGGCTACTTTCGCCATGACGATTCTGGTTTTAATCTCTTTAAGGCATCTCCCATTAGATATTATGACTGTTCCAAGATAATTGTACCGATTCACTTGTTGAAGAATATTCCCATTTATTTGTATATTACATTGTGGTATTTCCTTCGTCCTAGTGACGACCATAATCTATGTCTTCTTACAATTCAATTCCAACAACAACCGTGTGCAACAATCGCATCTACTAATTGTTGCAGATCCTGCTCATTGTCTGCAATCAATACTATATCATCCTCATATCTAATGTTATTGATGTTTTGTCCTCCAGTGATGATTCCTTTCATATCTTCTACATTTCTGAAAATATTTCCACTGTATATGGAAAACAGATCTGGGGACATTACACATCCGTGTCTCACATCTCTCTTAATAGACTGATATTGACCTACTTCATGATCAATCCTTATGGCAGCTTGTTGTTTCCAATATATGTTGTTTATAAGTCTTAGGTCTTTCCCATCAATTTGTAGATCTGCAAGCATCTTTATTATTTTGACATGTCTTACTCTGTCGAAAGCCTTTGTGTAGTCAATCAAGCAAAGATATAGGTCGTTGCTTACTTCTATAAAACGTTGCATTAATGTTCTCATCATATATATTTGCCTTCTACAAACCCACGTTGTTCTTCACCTATTTCGGGTTTTTTCTTCCTAACTATGTGCATGATAATTCTTAGTACAATCTCCATGATGTAGTACATTATACTAATTGTTTGATGTTGATCACGTTCTAAGGCTCCCGATTTCTTCCTGATGGCTATAATTATAAAATGACATAATTCAGGAGGTAAATCGCACTATCGTATTTTGCGTTCAGCAGTCTGCTGACCTATTCTATTCCATATTCTTCTAAGGCAATTTTCATTTCTGTTGTGATATTATCTGGACCCGGGGCCTTGCCAGTTTTTAAATGGTCAAGAGCATTCTGAACTTCCATCTTCAAAATTGATGTTCCTTCATTATTATTCCGAATATCATACTGTTCTACTCTTGTATCATCATAAAGGTTTTTCACATAATCTGACCACGCATGTAAAATCTGATCTTTTTCTACATAATCTGACCACGCATGTAAAATCTGATCTTTTTCTATTAGATTTTGCCACCTTTGATTTTTAGGCAACCCATTGATGTGTGTGTTCTTTTGTTAGTGATGGGATTCCGGGTGTTGTGTTGGTTTTCAGTTTCTTGCAATTTTCCCCAAGCCATGCTTGTTTTGCCTCTTTGCATAGCTTTCTAATTTTCCTGTGAATCTCTTCAAATGTTTCATAGTTATTTTTGTTATTTCTTCTTATTTCCTTGAGTTTTAAGATGTCTTCCGTCATCCATTTCTGACGTACCATCATCTTTATTTTTGGGATGGTTGTTTCTGCAGCTTAGTTAATTGATTTCCTTATTATTTCCCATTGGTCGCAGACATCTTGAAACAATATTTTCATGTCGGACAATGCATCAAATCTGTTCGTTACATCTGCGTTGAATTTAGCTCCTCACTCTTCAATACCCGTAGATCAAATTTTGTGTTTGTGTATATTTGACTTTCTTTAATTGTATATGTATATTGCTTATAATTAATCTATGGTCGCTGTAGCAGTCTGCGCTTGGTATAGTTTTTTGCAACTTCTAAGGTATTTCGAAATCTTTTCTGTTGATGAAAATGTAATCAATTTGATTTTTGATCTTATGATCAGGACTCCTCCATGTCCATAATGCTTGCATACTATGCATCCGTCCTATTGATTTCCAACTTTGGCATTCAAGTCACTCATTATGATATTTAATTCTGACTTCTTGCATTTCTTGAAGGCGTTTTCCAAATCGTTTTAAAATTCATCAATGCTGTCATCACTGTCATACTGTTGGTGCATAAACTTGTATTACGTTGACATCAAAAGGTCTTATACTCAGCTTCACCAGTTACACTCTATCTTATAAGTCCAATATCCTTTGATCAATTTGGATCTCTCTGTATCCATTATAATTGAGACCCCTTACTGTTTTTTTTTCTCTCAACCAGAATGGATTATGCTATATCCCCCAGATGTTATAATGTCCATTCCTGTCCATCTGGTCTCACATATACCTAGCATGTTAATATTTAGTCTTCTTATTTCTTTCATAATGTTATCAAATTTTCCATCCCCACTCATAGTTATTACATTCCAAGTTCCCACTTTCAATGTGGATACTCCTTTGCACTCTGTCGCGTGCGGACGGTCTGAAATCACCTGGTGCACTTGACTATCCCTACCGAGCAAGGCTGCTCCTATGAAGCACCCATTTACGCCGATTTTCTGATTGACTATGAGATTACAAAACATGATCTTCTTGGTATCTGTGCAGAAGGTAGTTTGCCATTGCTTTCCTTCTTAGCAGTGAATATTCTGGTCGATGACCATAGCCATTGTCTCAAAAACAGAGATTCTCTGCCTACTGTCGTGAATTTGGAGACCATAACCTACAACTATCTGTTGGCTGCTCTTCAACTTCATCAACTACCTGCACTCGGGTAACCCTGATCGGGGGGCTAAGGGGCACTCCACTTTGCCCAAGGGTGTCCCGTAGGCTAGCGTGGGGGGGGGGGGGAAGAGGCATCTTACTTCTCCTTTGATAGGGCATACCCCTACCCCGCCAAAGGGTGTCCCGTAGGCTAGCGTGGGGGAAAGAGGCATCTTACGTCTCCTTTGATAGGGCATACCCCTACCCCGCCACCCCGCCAAACAATACAGGTGTATTTATTTAGTAATGAAACGTTCCTGTCTGATTTCTGTCACATCAGGGATTTGTGGAAAGCTCACCGAGAAGTGGCAGCTTCCCTTGGCCTGGACCAGTGCGAATGTAAAGTCTACAAAGATCGTATTGATGGATGCTTCAACCGCTGCTGCGCGCGTCGCAAAAACACCACAGACAATATATGATTTGATTCCCATTGCCTTGCAAGAATGGCGAAGGGGTGGGGTCGGGGTAGGAAAGGGGGGGGGGGGTGTTCCAACATTTTCCTGAACTGGCCCGTAGTTAGATCGGCCAGTGCTTCCTGGATCAACAGAAACCATCAGATGGTACAGGAATACTTTCACAGCCAGCTTAACAAGCACCTCGTTCTCGATCTTAGTGTTTTAGCTCTCATAGATTTCTAACTTGCTAAGAATGTAATGGAAATATCAGACAGCTTAAACTGCTGCGAGACATGCAAAATATACTGCCACACAAGAATACAAATCTTTAACATAGTGCACAACTGGAAAGATTAATGGGGACAGAAAGGAAGCAGCGAGAGAAGATGTCTGGCAGTCTGTCATCATTGCACAGAAGGACTTCTCCACGTCAGCTGAATTGGTCATCATGTAGCAGGTCCTTTGCAGAATGTCGCTGTTATCACGGCTCCTCGAAAGGACTCTCAATCTTTTCCCAATTCCCCGGCCACAGGCATTTTCATGCCCAAGGTGTCTTTAATGTCCTGTGTTCACCTTCGTCCTAGTCGACCGCTGTCTCTTCTTGCAGGAACTACGCCTTCAGTTGCTGTTCTGTCTAAGCTAACGACAGTACAATGAACCAAGATATATTACATGACAGTGAAGAGAAAGAACCATAACATTTATAGCAGGAAATACGATCAGCAATACAAAATCTGAAAGAATGTAAATCAATAATCCAGGCAGGAGGAAAAGCCAGAGTCAGAATCTATCACGCAATGTGTGAAAATCATGAATACCGGTTTGGCCCAAAGCATGGAAGAAAATTATCTACTTTCCACTTCCAAAGAAATGAGTGTATTAATCAATAAAAGAAATAGAATCGTTAAGCTTTACTAGAATACGATCACAAATGACAAAATGGACTTTGTGGCTTTGTGGCACTGATACAATTTCATGAAAAACTCTACATGAAGATATCTATAAAGGCTACTAATCTATTTCCTTATTAAGAACTTGTCAAGCGTATAGCTAAACGCCTTGTGAAGAAAGATAGGAAACTTAAAAATATGCACGATCGCACCATGGAACAAAGAAGTCATACTAGCAAATTCCTCCTGCGAATCATCATGAAGAGGCTGATAGTAAGTTAGATTGTGAACGACATGAAGTGCAGGCAGGTTTCAGATAGAGAGGCTGATAGTAAGTTAGATTGTGAACGACATGAAGTGCAGGCAGGTTTCAGATAGGGCAGTGGAAGCTACCTTCAACACATCGAACCATCTTTGAAAATGCAGAAACTACACTGTACATCTCCCTGAAAGTTTAATAGACTACAGTAAGGCCTTCGACTGTGTACAACATCAGAAATTGTGGAACATTATGAGAGATATGAAGTTTCCAGCATATTTGACCCACTTTATTGAAACATTACATCCTGAACAACAAACAGCTGTTATAGTAGCCGGTGAAAATTCAAAGTAGTTGGGCATGCAACGGGGAGTCAGTCGGGGATTCCAATACCAATTGAACATCTACACAGACAATAAATGTGATGAGAATCGTTAAAAATGAGGACCCCATAAGACAATTTTGATCCATTCAGAACTGGTGAAAATCCATTATTAGAACTCATAGGCAGATGACGCGGTCCTCCTCTCAACTGGGTTTAAAGATGAGAAAAGGTCATCTCATCCCCGAAGAAACACAGGGAAACTCAAAATCGTTTTTCTGTACTTACAAAAAAAAAAAAAAAAAAAAAAAAAAAAAAAAATGCCGTTCATGAACAAAACTACAATTCAATCAATAATCACGATCAGGAAACAAGACACTGAAAACGTCACAAACTTTGAATATCTTTCCCCTATAATCAGTCACAATGGCTATTGTCCAGGAAACGTCAGTCGTAGACTTGCCACAACAATGCAGATGTTAAAAAATATTATGAACCTATATATGTTGGAACAATCCTAACAAATTAAAGCAAACCTTTTGATAGCATAAATCTTTACTCTGGCAAAAAAAAAATCGGACGTGAATCATGGTGAATCGTGATGGTAATCACTAAAGAAGAACATCAAGACGTTTTGACATGAATATTACAGACGAATTGTTAGAATATCGGGGACTAAGAAGTAGAAATATAGATCTGAAGAAAATTGACTCATAAACAGCCAGCATCATGTCTCGGAAACTGAAATGATGTGGCCATTTCAGACGTCACAGCGGCTTGGAGAGAACAGTAATGACAGGCCTGGTTTCTGGAAGAAGAGGCTGAGATCGAACAACAGGACAATGTGCACATGCCATTGCAGACACTTTAAATATGAAGATGTACGAGACAAAGGAGCTGGCAAAGAATCGAAAAAAAACTTTCGAATTACCGTGATTAGAGCGACGTACTGCAAAGAACTTGGTACTTCATGGATGATGCTCTGAATTGGCCTATTAATGTTATGATTTCCTTGAACAATTATCCAGCTTTTCCTTGCTGCTGGAGATACTCATTTAACTTACAAGTATTCATAACAAACTGATATATTCTTTTCGAAATCAGGATGAGCTTAGGATATATTCGTCCAACCCAGCTGGGAAAGCAGATCACGGAGATTACGAAAAGGGTAACTGTGCAATTAAATCAAGACACATAAGCACACACTGTTTTGAATGTTGGGACTGCATCTATACGACACATAACGCAGAACTGAATGCAGGACGTTGACTTTAGTGGGGAGTATTCTACCGGTCTACTACTTATACATCAAGCAACACACCAATGGATCTATTATATTAAGACGTGATGTATGCAGCCAGTCAAGTCAGTTCAGTTCCAATCATGTTAATTGTGTTCCGTAAATGTACACCGATGATCAAATCTCCGTCTTAACCCATATAACAGCATACATCTAGTAACTATCAATTCTGTGTGGATTGACTTGCCCACTCGTTTGTTTATCGCGCTACTGTTGTGTGACCACCACGATCTTCAATTCAAAATGTTATATTACAGAAAATGATGTTGATTCATTCAGTTAGAAACCCTCGGATTGGCAATACATTTCTATGGCGTTCACAATGTAGTCTTCACCGGTTTATTGACCCCTAGGTTTGCAGCAGAACCAGCCAGTGAGAATTTGCACTGGTATGAAAAACAATGCAACTCTGCGAACTGATAAACTCTGTAAATATTCAAAACAGTACATGCGAGCAGAACCTGCATCAACTGTCTGTAAAATGCTAAGTGAATCGCTATGTACGAAAGGATGGATTGCACTTAGCGCACTAATTATTGAGGCAGATTCCTCAATTAAAGATGCAGGTTGTAAAAAAGACTGTATAGTGTATATATCAGCGAACATTCGTATTATAACACTGAAGAAAAAAAAAAAAACGTGTCTGTTGGGCCCGGTAAAATACAATCACTGCCTCCATACCGTCCGCGAGCCTTCGTTTGGAGATACTCCCACCCCACCCTACCTTCATTCTTATAACACTAAGTAGAAACATGAAGTGTCGCTAAACGATTTGGTCGATTCGTTCAGAACAATGATTGTGTTATTACTTTTTTTCGCTTTGAATGTTGGACAGTTAAATAAACAAATTGATATTATTTACTTGTATGTATGTATTTGTGTGTTTGTGTGATTGTGTGTGTGTATGTGTTACAATATATATAAATGTGTGTGTGTGATAATATACATATCTCTGTGTGTATATGTGTGTGTGTGTGTGTGTGTGTGTGTGGTGTGTGTGTGTGTGTGTGTGTGTGTGTGAGAGAGAGAGAGAGAGAGAGAGAGAGAGAGAGAGAGAGAGAGAGAGAGTGAGTGTGTACGGCTCTGATTACAAGTAGTGATTGAGAGTTATTTTTTCCTTTTTATTGTATCATTCGTTATTTCAGCGAAAAGCTGTTTTTGCTACATGCACATTCTTCAAATACAGTATTGAGTGGTAAATCATCCGTCTCTCTTCCAACATCAGTCGATTTAGCTTGTGTCAAATCGTCATTTATTATTGTTATTATTATTATTATTATTTGTTGTTGTTGTTGTTATTTATTGTTGTTATTGTTTTTAACTTAGCATATTTGTCCCGAAGCGGGGGACTGGCAGAAGGGCGAGAGTAATGTCATCAGAAGAGAGGTACTGGAGAATATCGTGACAACTGGAAAGATCGGGAGGAACGAACGAACGAACGAACAAACTTTATTTTCAAAGGCTTAAGAATTGGGCACGCAGGCCCGTCTAACAATCTGCCCGTCTATCACTCTCTTTCATACATTATTTCATTCACACATCATTCAAGGCTAACAGAGAACAGCAACAATATAAAAGATATGCATTATAAAGGCATGGGCAAAATGAGAACATCAAAACTACACGATACAGTAATATTAGATAATGGTCTGACACTTGTTATTAGCCATGTGGAATATACTGGCCTACCAAAAGGGGACTGGCTGTTATACTAGGGTTTTGTTATTATTATTATCTCTATAATTAAGGGGGAAGGTCGCTTAAAAGTCGCTTAAAAGTCGACAGGGTCGACTTCATTGCACCGAGTTTTATCCCATATGGCTCGGTCTCTTTCCGCAGCGCGGAAAGCGTCGCTGCAAAGCACGAACTCTGTAGCTCTAGCGATGACCCACAGGAGTCTCCGAAAAATTTAATTCGTGAACCGAAGAACGCGGGCCGGAATCGAACCCACAACCTTCGGAACCACTTCGCCACAGAGACTCCCGAGGGGAGAAGGGGGAAGGTAATCCGTAGGAAGAGAGGCAGAGACAGACCGAAAGAAATTATGTTGGATGAAGTGAGATATTGTCATGAAGGAATATCACCAGCAGAGTTGATAAAAAAAACCCAGGACCGAGATCTGTATAGAGACATGAACCGCTACGCCAGCTGGCATGGCACTTGATGATGATGATGATGATGATGATGATGATGATGACGTCCCAAAAACAGGAACCTGCTATTAACCTGTCATGTGATATGGTTATCATATTTCGTAGACCTGAATGCCCGACGGAAAACGTAGCCAGCCTTTCCCTCACTTAGCGAGACGCCTAATTCAGGCGTCGGATCCCCGTACAACCGCGCTCATGGGAATAATCTACACTGCTCCACATCAACTACTCTAACGAGCCCGCTTGTTGTTGTTATTACTTGTTCAGTACCCATTAACAGGTGGCTAAGACACACTGGCAGCTGCAGATGGCGTTAGATCTCTCATCGCTACATCAAGACAAGGCAAAATGATATAGGGTGTATTTGTAATGACCGTGCAGTGTTTGAAAAATATTGACGGTCTAAGTTTTTGTATTCACCCTCTGTACAGTTCATGGAAAATAATAGATAAATACAAAACTTGGACCGGCAATATTTTCAAACACAGTCATTAAAAAATATACCCTGTACTTTAGAGTAGAGCAAATGTATAGTGTCCATGTAACAGGTCCGTTACAGAACGCTGCTCTCATCCTGTCCCACCAGAAAGACTCTCGATCTTTCGCCAGTCAACCTGTCTCAGATATTGTTATGCTCAAGTGTCTTTAATGTCATGTACCCCCTCGTCGTGCCAGTCCTCCTCCGCCTCTCTCCTAGGAACCACGCCTTCCAACACGGTCCTTTATTTTCTAAACCACCGGGACATTTAATATGGCCATAATGTTTCAGCTTCCGAGACATGATGCTGCATTTCCCCCGACTATACCAATACCCATATTCCTCCGAAGTCGGAGAGTATCTGCCTGCACGACGAGGAACCACCAGTCTGCACACCAATAAGCCAGACATGGGACAACGGATACTCACGCAAACCTCAGGTCCTGTATGACATCACACTGATGTTGGACAACAGGATGTCTTCATCCGACATACAGGACTTCACGCTGGAGTTCACAGCCAGCGAACGCAAGCAAGCAAGCAAGCACCGACACCCCTACCACGTACAACCTCAAAGAGAAGTTATATTAGGGTCCATCCCTGGCTGAGATAAATAATCACGTGACTGAGTCAGCCACACATAGCGGTTTTACCCATACAGGATATTAATTTGAAGGTGAATGTTGTCCGAAGGGAGTAATGGCGCTAATGATGATATACTGTTTAAGAGCGAGATTTCTGTTATGTTCAGATCTTGTATAGTGTCAGTGGTTTTCTTCTTCTTGATCCAAGGTGTTATAATAATTGTTCTGTAACATTTAAGTTCAAAACCCCATGTTCTTCTATTATTTTTGTTTGTTTGTTTGTTCGCATATCCTTTACAGGACATCGCTGTCAACATCAGCCTCTTTCAGCTGATTGTTGATTTCTTGGCAAGATTACGTTCAGTAGTTTGCCATTTCTTGCTGAGCGGCCGGCTCATATACCCCTACGTCACTAACGCAGCGAAACCCGCTACCGATTCTCGCGCAGGGTAATGTTCTCCTACAGTGGTTGCCAAATGGTCCATGTCTCACATTCACATGTTACCAAAGGAAAGTTGATTGCTCTCAACAAGTTAACTTTACCTTGATTGCTGGTGGCGTGCCACGGGTTCTCTGTGCTGTTTAACTTCTGCATTGCTATGGCCAGTGTCTTCTCATTTCTTGTGAAGTCCCCATTGTTGTACATTGTGGAACCAACTCAAGATTTGCAACATTTTAAAGTTGAGTTAGCTGCAAAAGTACGTCGCAGTCAACTCCAGCGTATTCTGGCTGTTTGTGATTATTTCGAGTAATTTTAGGTTCAGTAGTTTGTCACTGATTTCTGAAAGACCGGCACTTAAACCAGTGTATGCTTGCTTGCTTGCTTGTGTTCGTTGGCTTGAGCTCCAACGCGAAGTCCTGTATGTCGGATGAAGGCATCCTGTTGTCCAACATCAGTGTGATGTCATACAGGACCTGAGGTTTGCGTGAGTATCCGTTGTCCCATGTCTGGCTTATTGGTGTGCAGACTGGTGGTTCCTTGCCGTACAGGCAGACACTCTCCGACTTCGGAGGAATCGGTGATCCTATTGACTTTAGCCAGGACCCCGAAGGGACCTGTTGCCCAGGACGCTCGACGAGGACGCGTCGATAGGTCTTGGCCAGTATATAACCCGGCCCTGGTGCCTTGGAAACACCTCTGCGTCCCAAACCAGTGTATAAAAACCAGCACTAGGCGGGTTGCTTCCAAATCTCTGTTTTAAATCTCTGTAGCTCTGTTTTAAACGTTGTGTGCGAGATTGCGATTTGCATTAAAACTCCTTCGCCATAGCGAGGGCTCTTTATTGCTAACGGTAATTTGTGCTTGACATGTAATGTCTGTCTGTGAACGTTATTCTTCCCCTTTGTAAGTCGAGAAAAAACGTGTTCATCTTCACTATGGTTTCAGGGTCGCAGAGGTGTTTTCAAGACACCAGTGCTGGGTTATATAATACTGGCCAAGACCTATTGACGCGTCCTCGTCGAGCGTCCTGGGCAACAGGTCCCTTCGGAGCCCTGGCTAAAGTCAGTAGGATCGCTGATTCCTCCGAAGTCGGAGAGTGTCTGCCTGTACGTCGAGGAACCACCAGTCTGCACACCAATAAGCCAGACATGGGACAACGGATACTCACGCAAACCTCAGGTCCTGTATGACATCATACTGATGTTGGACAACAGGATGCCTTCATCCGACATACAGGAGTTCGCGTTGGAGCTCAAGCCAACGAACACAAGCAAGCAAGAACTACGGTTTCTGGCAATCCCCCCCCCCCCCCACCCCCTGATGTGTCTCCACCTTGTCGCGGTGGGGGGGGGGGGGGGGGCTTGCGTGTCCCAGCGATCCCAAGAGCATTGTCGACGCATGCTAACTACATGTCGGACAAGCCTTGGATTAGAGACCAGACCAAGAGAGACACAACCTGCTGCTTTGCAGGTAGTCTGAGGATAGCAGTCAAAGTCTAAATTAGGCGCACGGTGCCGCTGAAGTTGGGTCCGGACTCATAATCTAAGGCTCTCAGCTGAGGGATATGGCTGAACGCCCCTACGCCATAACCACTTGGGTGTAAGAGCAGGGCCGATACCCACCTACCGATAAATGGAGGTGAGATGCTGAGCACGCTACATGCTTAGTTCAGATACTTGTTCGAAGACTATCAGCTGGGGGATATGAGGGATCCCAGGATGAGAGGGCCTGGCCGTTTCTCGCTCACTGAACGCGCACGGAGGTAAGGTGCTGAGCTGGCAGCACATGTAGCCTACCTCGTGAGAGAGTACTAAAAGTAGAAAAGCTCCCCAGTCGCATGAAATGGTTACGAAAAATGTCTGTATCTATACTCATAGAGAATGTAGTCAAGGTGGAAAAAGTCTCAATAACACGAAATCGAATGCCTGGCTAGCGAATCCATTGCGTGGTCCGAAGTCCGAAGCGAAAGCTTACCTAGTGTATGTCGTCCGCAGACTGACCGTTCCTGGTTTGTGTTTGAGCGACCAGTGGCAAGCGAAATGCCCAATAGATGGAAGTGAGGAATTAAAGCAGCCATGAGCAGGACGTGACGATTCCCTCGGTGAGCCCAGCACCAGGGCGCTATGTGTCGGCTCTGCAACAATGGAAGCCACCCTGAATGGCGGAAAATGCCATAGACTGTCCCTGCCTTCCCTTAGGGCTGATCGAGAAGCATTCGACCATTCCAACTTGACAAGCTGGGATGTGGACTGCACCTCAAAAGTGAGAGTCCCACAGGAATGCTAACCTGTCAAAAATGCACGCTGAAAGTCGGATGTGTTGGCCTAAGGGTTTCGGCCCGAGGGTGCCTAACTAGACACACCGCAATCACGTATGAAAAAACACTGCGGATGAACGCAAAGAAGAAAAAGAAGAAGTTTCTGACAAAAAGGATTAGCTGCTGTAATCCCTTAGCACTGATTGAGAGGAGGACCGTTTAATGTGAGTTGTGAGACAAAATTTCTACACATGAATGGATCAAAGGTGTCGATAATCTCTTCATTTTGCAGATTCTCGTTACATTGCTTGATTATATATTGAACAGATATGGGGAGAGAATGCAACCCTTTGCACCCCAACTCCGTTTGACGTTTCACCAACTACTCTGACAGCTACTGTTTGTTCTTGGTATAATGATACAATTAAATGGATAAACAGTGCTGGAACCCCCATATCTTTCATGATATTTTACTATCTCTGGTGCTGAACAGTCGAAATCATTACTGTACTCACCCTGGTAGATAACCCGGTCAACAAATGCCCGAAGAAGTCGGATGTGTCGGCCAAAAGGTGCAAATATCGCAGCTCTGCTGTAAACAGACACAACGCATTTAGGTCTAAAAACATTCTGGACGAACGCAGAAGAAGAAGATTACTATATTCTATAATATATAAAAAAGGATGTGCGTATCTCCGTATGTCCTTTATACGCTCGCGAACGGCCCATCCGATTGAGATGAAATTTTCTACACGCCTTCCTTTCATTCCAGAGATGCCCACTGTCGTAGTTTTTTTTTCTTCTTCCTCCTCCTCCCTCCTCCCTCCTCCCCCTCCCAAAATACGTACGTCCAGGAAATGGTCTTCTACATAGACACTTCTCTCTGAGGTCCGCGATAACATCGGGAACGAGAACTTATATGACTACTTATATAAATTAAATGAGATGCTTCACACCAGGAGCTGGGCGATGTCGGGCCGGGTCAGACAGACAGACAGACAGACAGACAGATAGTCGGTAACGGGAACGGGAACTTATATGACTACTTATATGAATTAAATGAGATGCTCCCCACCAGGGTCTGGGCGAAGCCGGGCAGGGTCAGCTAGTATTCTATAAAGGAAATGCAGTGAGAAAAAGAGTGTGAATGTGCTGTATAGCAGCCACACTGTTGTATAGACGTGAAACATGAACAATCAGCAGACAAGCTGAGAAACTTCTAATGGCAGTGGAATGTGGTTTCTGGCGGAAGTGCAAAGAATATTTTGGGCAGACAGAAAATACGAACGAGGTAGTTCTATAAGAAACAAATAGAAAACAGTAGACTGATTTAAAAAATTAAACGGTTCCCGTGAACAGTTTTGGACACCTTATGTGGAGAAATCCACTTGAAAACTGAATGACACTGGCAAACATGATAGAGAAAGAGCAAGGGGAAGGCAAAGAGATAAATACTTGGACTGCTTGGCCATATGGCACAATCGCTGTAAGAACAGAAACTTCATCCAACATTGTTGTGATCGCGTGGGGTGGTGTACCACGAAGTCCATGCTTATGGAAAGCAAACTATGATGATGTTTGGCTGTATCAAATTGTAAGCCTGGTTTAATTAAACGAAAAACAAACAAAACAAACAATCTCACCTTGAGAGAATTCGAACACATGACAACCAGGAAGGCCAGCAAGACTTCTAACCATTGCACTTCCCAGGCCCGCGATTTCCATCCCCACTCCCTAATGTACTCTAGATGCTACATAAATGTATCCCCCACATATGCCAACAGAAAGCCATTTCACTACTCTGCTTTACTCTCGAAGCCAACAGTTTGGGAGGACATCTTCAACACTTTACCATCTGCAGTTTCCAGCCATCGACCGTCTTTGCTCGAAATGTAAACATTGGACTGAACGTTAGACAAACTGCTGTTTCTAGTCCTCTGTACAAGAAGTCTTTACTGAAGATCGATAACAATTACTGCTACGTCCGAGGAAAAAGTAATACAATCCCAACTAGAATTAACCGTTCTTTTTCGATAAACATGGCGGTCAACATTCTCATATTTACCAAATTACGATCTACAGAAGTAGAACGTTGCAGTTTCATGTTACACTAAATGCTCATTAGGAGATTTTATTCTGGAAACGTCCAGATTGTACACATTCTACCCACACACAGACACCTCGAAGAAATCCGGCAGAATCGGCGACATCTAGTTGCCTACATTCATAACTGAGTTTGTTGAGAGAGAGAGAAGCTCATTCTTTGGCAAGCGAATCAACATACGTTGATCTTATACTTTTTAGAACTCTTTTAGTCTCAGAAGGTTTTCACAGAAGATGCCTAAGTGAGGAAATAACCGCAGCGAAACATCAAAAATGCATTACTTTCAAAGAGGTTAAATGCACGGCGGAAGTAGGTCAATGAGGAAGCCAGATTTCTTTAGTATGTGTTGACCAAATTTAAACTGCTGAAAGAACACTTTACGTGATGGTCGGATTAATAAGGAACAGTGGACTGAAACAGTTAACTGACGAAACACGTCAGCTATCTGTACTCTTTTAGTCCAAGCTATTTATTTATTTTGGTGGCACTGTGGTCAGCATGGCTGCTTGCCCAGGCGGTGGTCCGGGTTCAATCCCCAGCATCGGCAGAACAATGTGTGCCAGATGATGCTCATAATTTTCTTGGAATTATCTGAAAAGGCAAGGCGGCGAAGAAAGGAGCTGGCCACTCCAACTCAAATGTCGTAGCCTAGAACATGTGAAGAGTTCTACCACTTCACACCCACGCGGCAACTATGTGCTTTAGGAACACCAATATCTTATATATTGCCTTCACGCATTTTCAACAGAAAAGTTCAAACGACGTAAGAAAAAGTTCAAACAACATCTGTTAAGAATAGTAAAAGTTCAAGCAACATCTGCTTAGAATAGGAAAAGTTCAAACAACATTTGATTAAAATATGAAAAGTTCAAACAACATTTGATTAAAATATGAAAAGTTCAAACATCTGTTTAATATGGGATTTAAAAAAAGTCGAAAGGGTCGACTTCATTGCACCGGCTTTTTATCCCATATGGCTCAGTCTATTTCTGCAAAGCGTCGCACAAAGCACGAAATCCGTAGCTCCCGCGACGACCCTCAGAAGTGTCCGAAAAATGCACTCGTGAACCGAAGGACGCGGCCAGGAATCGGACCCACAACCTTCTGGGCCCGAGTAAGACGGCCTGACTACTTCACCACGGAGACTCCCCCGATTAAAATAGGAAAAGTTAAAACAACATATGTTTAGAATAGGAACAATTCAAATAGCACCTGATTAGAATAGCGAACGGTAAAGCAACATCTGTTTAGAATAGCAAACGGTAAAGCAACATCTGTTTATAATAGCAAGCGGTAAGGCAACATGAGTTAAGAATACCTAACGGTACACTAAAATATGTTTAGAATAGCAAACGGTAAAGCAACATCTGTTTAGAATCATCATCATCAAGTGCCGTGCCGACTGGCGTAGGCGTTCATGACTCCCCACAGATCTCGGTCTTTGGTTTTCTGGATCAACTCTGCCGTTGATATTCCTCCATGCCACCGTCGCAATCCACCCAGCATCATTTCTCGTGGTCTGCCTCTGCCTCTCTTCCCCTCGATCTTTCCAGTTGTCACGATGTTCTCCAGCGCCCCTCTTCTCATCACATGACCCCCCAAAAAAAGCTGTTTGTCTCTTTCTTATTGTTGTATATAATGTTCTAGTTTCGTTAGCCTCTTTAAGGCATTCGTTGTTAGTTACTTTGGCAGTCCAAGGAATTCGCAACATTCGTCTAAGGAACTACATCTCTGTTGCTTCAGATCTCTTCCTAATTTGTTCATTTATATTCTAAGATTCACAGCCATACAGCAAAACAGGTTCTATATAGTTCTTCAGCACTCTCTTTCTTACATTCAATGATGGTGACTTATTGCACAAGATATTCTTCATTTTCTGAAATGCAGCCTTTGCTTGCCATATTCTGCTCTTGATCTCTGTTGTGCATCTTCCATCTGATGTTATAAATGTCCCTAGATATTTAAATCTATCCACTTGGTGAAGAACTTTCCCTTCTATCCCTATTTCACATTTAGGTGTCACCTGTTTCTTTGATATCACCATTGTTACGGTTTTCTTGATATTCAAGGAGAGTCCTTTCTTTGCACTCTCTGTTACTACAATGTCCAACAATTGTTGTAGCTCTGTTGCATTATCCGCTGTCCAACAATTGTTGTAGCTCTGTTGCATTATCCGCTATCAATACTGTGTCATCTGCATAGCGTATGTTATGTATATTATAGCCTCCAAATATTATTCCTGGCTTTTCTTTGATCTCTCTCATTATTATTTCGCTATAGACGGAGAAGAGATCCGGTGACAAAACACATCGCTGTCTTACTCCAAACTTTATTTGTTCATAATTTCCTTCTTTATTTCCCATTTTAATTGCTGCTGTTTGATTCTAGTAAATACTTTATTTTATTATTCTGAGATCTTTCCCATCAATGTTAATATCTTCCAACATTTTAATCAGTTCATCATGGTTTACTTTATCAAATGTCTTAGTAAAATCTATGAAGCACAAATATGTCTTTCTGTGTCTCTACTGATCTTTCTAATAGTGTTCGTAATGTGTTTATTGCATTGTTTGTAACTTTTCCTTCCACAAATCCATACTGTTTAGAACAGCAAACGGTAAAGTAAAATCTGTTTAGAATAGCAAACAGTTAAGTAACATCTGTTTAGAATAGCAAACGGTAAAGCAACATCTGTTTAGAATAGCAAACGCTAAAGTAAATTCTGTTTAGAATAATTCTGTTTAGATAAAGCAACAGCTACCTGGGATGGCTTTGGTAATCAAACGCAGTAATCACTAGGCTACCATACCTCAATTCTCACAAATTAAATAAGGGACCTAATTTCTCGTCTTGTCACCTACAGTATATGAGTTGATGTTAGCCGGTTTTGTGACGAAGGAGTTATGGGCGCAGTTCGTAATCCTACATACCGTGTTGGAAACACAGCTGCCGGCGATTTGGAGGCAGACAGCCTTACGTTGGTTTCCCATACAAAGGTATTTCCCATACAAAGGTAGTTCAGAAAGCAATGACAAACTACTGAACGCAAACTTGCCAAGAAATCATGAACAGCCATTTGTTGATAGTCAAGATGATTAGATCAATAGGAACTCCATGGGTGATCTGGTCACCACCACCTGCCCACCCTTACTTCCCGCTGCCCATATTAAACTGGGTCTACCTGGGAGCCTAGGTAAGTCAACAACATATGTCCCTACCTCTAAGGGGATTCGAATACACGACGACCGGGCCTGCAGACAAGAGCGGTAGCTACTGCGCTAAGATAGCTCCCAACCTCATTAGAGGCTGGATTAAATGGCCATCATATCTAACCTTGAACCTAGACAAATGTGAACAAATTTAGTGGAAATAAAGTATGAATACAATTAGTGGAAATAAAGTATGAATAGAATCAGTGGAACTGCGGTAAAGCTGGGAAATGTAAACAATATAAATTAACACAAAGTAATACAGCATTACATAACCAATTATGGAAAACAGGTGGTTGCGGCCACTAGCGTTCACCAGCATACAAATACACTAGTAGCCGCAACCTCCTGTCTTCTGTAACTGTGTTCTGCGAAGCTGCATTACTTTGTGTTATTTTATATTGTTAACCTTCAGCATAACGTCAAAGCAAAGAAACATTTTAACTGTAGCTTGTATGACCAAGTGGTTGACCAATGTTTAAATGACAGTTGTCCATACGAGACACCTATCGTAGATTATGCTCAATACACGTGAACAAAATATCCCCTCTTCATCAGGGAGAGCCAGAACGTGAGTTGTGTTAGTTTAGTATCTGCTTGTCTTTGTTACGTGATGAAGACTTTATATCCAAAAATTCCACTCTGTCTTATGTGGTTTTGCCTTTGAAAAGCTGACCTTTTTCCATGATCCCTTTTTCTTGTTGATTTATCCAGAAAGTAAACAGACAAAAATGCTGAGATTGATTGCTACGTCTTGTAAAGGACATGCAAATAACTTCTTTTTTTTTTTTTAAATCCGCAGGAGTCATGGTAACATAGTGGTTAGCACGCTTGCCAGCCAAGACAATAGTCCGGGTTCAATCCCCAGAGAAAAAGGTTTACTTTTTCCCACCAGTGGGGCCGACCCAGCCTAATAAAAATTGGTAACAGAAAATTCTCAGAATTGTCTGTGAAGTGTTTGGGAAGGTATTGTCGACAGGAAGGGAACTGACCATCCCACCTTATACGCGGTGACCTGAAATATGTGAAGGTCTAACACTTCACAGCCTAGCGGCAGGAATAGCTTGACCTTGAACAGACCCAGTGCCAAAAAAAAAAAAACAGTAGATTTGGATCACACGAAAATGGATGATGAAAAGTGGGGAGTAAGGGTGTCACAGTTATGACTTAACACTTGTTAATATGGTCGCAGACATGTTGTATTATAACACAATGACCACATTTCGGGGATATATAAGCCTATGGAAGATATGGGAAGTCGCATAAGACTATTAATCACCCCATGGCACTCAAGCAGTTAAACTGTAGAAGAGATAATAATGTTATCAGCAGTCTAGATTTCAGAGCTTCACAAAGCCGACCCAAGACCCGAGACGTTCTTTGGAGGTCGCAGGCATATTTTCTAATAGTATTTTCTACACAATTAATGCAGCAAAGTATCTGTACAAATTCATTTTATAACAGTCTGAAAGTTGGTGAAAACATACTCAAAATAGGCCGTGTATGAGAACATTTTGAGAAGCCTCGGTCTAGATACCTTCACGCGCATACACTGCAATCTACGGAAGTAGACTTCCTGTTTACGGATCAATCGGTGTCTTATCGCGGTAATTCGATCCAGAAATGGGGCATTCTAATCATGTCAATTCATTTTACACAGAGAACGAGCTTTTACAGTGTTAACACTTTCCACCACGGTTCAAAGCGAAGAAAGGCATTTATTTTACATTTGACGGATCTAGCGAAACTGTTTTTCACAGTTTCCGTGTCAGTAAAGTAAGTAAAGGTTCCCTTTGCTGCGCCTTTGCACACCTTAGGTGTACTGGGTATATGCTGTTCAAGTTATATTTGTATAGACCAATCGGCGCTAGGCGGGTTATCTAGTCATTTTCACGACTGCCGCCTTTATTTCTCAAGACATTTCTTAGTACCCATGTTTGGCTGGGTAGACAAAAATTTGAATCTGCACAGATGCGGATCCAGCGCATGATCGCTGGGCCAACAAGGGATTGTCTAGCCACTACGCTACGGTGGCTCCCCTTTGCTTGTTTTGTTTTTTTTTAAATTTTATTTTAAAGTCGCATATACTTTACAGGACGTTGCAACCAACATCAGCATTTTACCGCCACTGTTGATGTCTTGGCAAGTTTTTAAGTTCAGTAGTTTGCCTTTGCCTTCTGAATGACCGGCTCTCATATCAACACGTTAAAACCAGCGCGACACCGTTTGCTGCCAAATCGGTCACCGCTGTGTTTCGAACGCGGTTAAGCGACATTACGAATCTCGTTCGCAACGTCATCTTCACGGAGACCGAAGAGGTACAATCTTTCTATTTCTATCGGTTTATGGACGATGACTTGTGGTCCACATTTGCCATTAAGCATGGAGAGAAGATGAAGCTTTTCATCTTGAGTCAGATGTGTCCTATGCTACATTGAGTTTGTGTGGTATACTTTTCAAATAACTGATCCTTCTGATTCTGTTTCTCTTTAGCTCTATAGCCAAAACTTCTTTGATCGTAGGCATAAAACTCCAGCCTCCTCCCATCCTCAATCAGAATGATAAAGGTGTATTGTGTTTGTGTGTTTGTGCTAAGGAGTTAGCAAATTGCATGTATGCCACATGGACTACAGATCGTTGATACAGACCAGTGATCTGTTATTACCTCCGTCAATCGATGTGGCCCAAAATGATCAGGTCTTCTCGATCTGGCCTGCACTCAGTAAGGGATATGCACTAATGACGAGTTCAACAGAGAGCGAAAATCGAGTCTAGTGCTTCCAATCTGACTTGGACAAGGCCCAAGATTCGTACCGGAATACTATCAGCGTTTACAGTAGTGGGTTGTGCTCAATCGTCAAACCTCAAATCCCGAAACAACCAAATAAAACACAGCAGATTCCTGCCACGTTTTATATATATATATATATATATATATATATATATATATATATATATATATATATATATATATATATATATATATATATATATATATATATATAAAATCACAAATACTGAAGTATTGGAAAGACCAGGTTGTGTGACGGTGTATTCCATGCTCAGACTTCGTAGACTTAGATGGATAGGACATGTTAGGAGGATGGATGATGGTAGAATACCAAAGGACATCTTTTTTGGTGAATTACAGACGGGTAGAAGATCTCAGGGTCGGTCTCTACGACGATACAAAGATGTGTGTAAGCGGGACATGATTGATACAGGCATTGATAATGCACATTGGGAGCAAGTCGCCGCTGAACGTGTTGCATGGAGGGCAACTATCAGAAATGGAATAAAGACAAAAGAGAAAATGATTGCAGATAAAGCACACACAGAGCGTGAGAGACGTAAGATGATGCACAATGGTGGAAATGACCACGTTTTCACATATATCTACTGTGGGCAAACATTTGTAGCAAGAAGTGGCCTTACCAGCCACACTCGCCACCGCCATGGGTCGTAGTTATTAAGCCTTTTTGAAGCACAATGTACCAAACTATCGTCTGTCAAGACGGAAAGGTGCCAATGTATATATATATATATATATATATATATATATATATATATATATATATATATATATATATATATATATAGGGTTGCCAGATACGTGGGCACCAAAAGGAGGACATAATAAGACAAAAAGGAGGACAAAGGAGGACATAATAAGACAAAAAGGAGGACAAAGGAGGACATATAGAATGTTTCATTTAAATCGTCCCAGATTAAATCCACAATCAGTACAATTTTATTACAATAGCTGCCAATATTTTTTTTTAATCATAGCAGGTGGTTGGTTAACAGAAAGAAAATATTCTTTCAAAGCAGTAAACAGCCTCAACAGCCTCTCAACAGCTGGAAACAAACTGAGCCATCTAGTTTTAGAGTGATAGAGTAGTTTCTGATAGTTAATGTTGACATAGTCACAAAAATCCTTTAAAGTTTCTGTTCTGACAGTGTATATAGAAAAGTAATTGAATATCGTAAAGACAAAAGATTCAACGTCAATCTGCATTAAATCTGTGCCGTGTTGGATGCCGTTGTGCAGAACATGAGCAGAACATCCAACGCCTACTAGTACTAATGGCTTGCTCAAGGCTTCCTTCAAATGCGAGAACACATTTCTACCGTCTCTTCTGTTAATGCCTCCAAAATTCACATTGGCATTGTCACCAGCAAAACAACACATTTGGAGTACAAATCATGTTTTTGGAGTGTTCTCAAAATATACTGTGATATAGTTTCTGAGGCTTAATTTGGTGTGTTGTCTAACTCGAGAATCTTAGTTTGGATTCCACCCGCTTTCCAGTCAAAGTACTGAACAAAGATAGGAAATATTTTCTGCGAACCATGATTGCTAGCATCTGTGGAAAGACCGAAATATGAAATATCACTTAAAGATTTATCCAATTCATCAACAGTGTGGGGGACAATAACCTGGTTTATTATTGCTTCAGTATTTGTTTTTGCACAAGCAATATTGTTAGCAGTTTCTGAATCTTCAAATAATGTGTGCATCAAGCCAACTGTGCAGGTCATCAAGTTGTAAGACTGATGATGACAAACTGTATGAAATGCCAAAGTTGCTTCGGCCGCATGCACTTTCAGCAACACATTTGAGTACTTAGGCTGAAAAAAAGACATCAATGTGCTAGATGACGCGGACACTTTGATTAGGTTTCTATGTCTCTCACTGTCAACATTGCGCTTCAAGTCAGTAGCTCCTTTGTTGGCAACGGATAAGTAACTATCGCAAATCGTACACTTTACCTCATTCTTGTTGCGTCTTTCAACGAAGAATGGAAACTTATTTTTCATAGTGTTCGAGAATTTGCATTTTCTCTTTGTTTGTCATAAACATAGACGGCAAAAATTACAAATTTAAAAAACAAACAATTTTAAGTGGCGTCTTTGCTACCGGAATCGGAAATAACATTAACATTTTGACCATAGAGACTACAGCATTGTTAGTGTTGCCGAACAAAGCAACAGTTAGATTCAAATTATACAAATAATTGGTGTTTCACATTTGGTATAAATAGGAAAATTAAATAATTATTATTAAGCGATGGGTTTTAATAAAGAATGTAAACACACGGTAGAGTGTAGATACATTGTAAGTTGTAACAACAATACATAAAAAATTATAACATAAAATATTTTTAAAAGCCGGACATTTTAAAGGTTTTTAGCTTTGCCTGCCGGACGGAGGACATTAGGCTAAAAAGGAGGACATGTCCTCTCTTTGCCGGACGTCTGGCTATATATATATAATATATATATATATATATATATATATATATATATATATATATATATATATATATATATATATATTGAATACCTTTTTATAGTCAATGAAGCATAGATAAATACGTTTCATAAGCTTCTGGTCTATTTTCCCGACACTTTTCTTTCGCCAGCAAATCTGTTCCTCTGAAACGACAGTGTCTATAGTCTATATTATGGATAGAGTAGATCAAGGCAAGTAGCTTCTGGGACGGAAGTAAACAGTAAAGCCAAGCACGGCATTAAGAATAATTGTGGCTATGGTATTAGTTCTGTAATTTCAGATACAGAACGGCACACGAGGGAAAATGGTATCAGTATTGTCAGTATTATGCCGGCGATGGAAATGTGTAGACAGAAATTAACAGAACAAGCGTTACGCTACAAAGAAAGATAAAAAGCTATTTAAACATGAATGGATTGGAACAGATAAAACAACAGGGAAATCGTATTGTTTGTGGCAACATGTGGGTGTGTGTATGTGTGTGTGTGTGAGAGAGAGAGAGAGAGAGAGAGAGAGAGAGAGAGAGAGAGAGAGACAAAAGGAGAGTGTGAGAGTTAGAAAGGGGGGAAATGCAAGAGAGGGAGAGAGAGAGAGAATGAGAGAGGGAGAAGAGGGAGAGGAGAGTGCAAGTGAGAAGGGAGAGTTAGATTGAGAGGAGAGTGAGGGAGAGTGAGAAGGGAGAGTTAGAGAGAGAGAGAGAGAGAGAGAGAGTGAGAGAGAGAGGGGGAGTGAAAAGGGAGAGTTAGAGAGAGTGAGCGGGAGAGTGAGAAGGGAGAGTTCGAGAGAGGAGAGTGATATAGTGAGAGAGTTAGAGAGAGAGAGAGAGTAAGAGAGAGAGAGTAAGAGAGAGAGAGAGAGAGCAAGAGAGAGAGAGAGAGAGAGAAAGTGAGAGAGAGAGAGAAAAAGAGAGAAAGATAGAGTGAGTGAGAGAGAGACAGAGAGAGATGAGTAACATTTAAAAAATCACAGGAAAAGCACACAGACAGCATATAAGTGTTACAGAAGAGTACTAAATGTTCTATACACACAATAAGAGAACAAGCAGGTCCATGCAGCAAGAACTCAATACTCACGCTAATAGATTATACAGTCCAACCAAAATACTGATAACGATAAAATTTGTTGAGCGAGTATATAGACACGAATGTCTGGAAAATATCATTCTGGAGGAAGGTTACCGGGGAAGCGGAGAAGAATCGGACCACAACGTAGATGGTTTGAAGACCAGATAGATAATTGACACATGACATCAACAAAGGCAGGACATCAACAAAGGCAGGACATCAACAGAGGCAGGACATCAACAAAGGCAGGACATCAACAGAGGCAGGACATCTACCTTATTTTCGCTTGCTGTGAACTCGAGAGTAGTCGACACCGGACTGATTTTTGCATGTAGGCTATCCAGTGGCGTGCAGATGTTCTTTGATGCACGGGGCCAACCCCTTGATTGGATGCCCCTAAATTGTTCTTTACCTCATTCATTCCCCCTCCCCTCCTACTGCACTGTGCTGCCCCCTCTCCCTAACTGGCTGGATGCCCGGGGCCGTCGCACCACCGCATCCCCCTCTGCACGCCACTGAGGCTATCTTCCCCTATTACCAATGTCACTCGCCATCAGGCCAACTTGCTCCGACCTCTGAGGTACATTTAGTTTACGTCTCCAAGTCAAGGACGAAAAAGCAGCATTTTAGTCCAAATGACACCTTGCTATCAGCACACTGGGAGTTTAAGACTGGGTGATCTTATCCTCTCGGTCACGGGGACCTCCATCTGGCTTTTGAGCGACAGACATTTCGAAAAACTTATATGGAGGTGAAGTTCTCTAGAGGATAGACGCTGAATGAAGATTACTCGACAGATTTGTAAATGGTGCCGTTTTGCACCAGCCACATTCTGCACGTACCAGCGTGTCGCCGGTGCTTGGTAATTGGGTTCTCTTTTATGCCAATCGATTTCTACGTAGGGTCAGTGTTACTCCGGCATCTTTTACTTCAGCAGAGCAATATCTGGTACCCATTTCATGGGGAAGAGAAGAAATGACTTGGAGAACTTGGTGACGACTGGCAAGATCGAAGGGAAGAGACCAAGGGGGAAGACCGAGAAGTAAATACCTGGATGGCTTGACCACATGGCATGGTCGAGGCAGGAACACGGAGCTGATCCACGACTTTGGTGATCGAGTAAGATGGCAGAACATGACCGCCCACGCTTATCGGTATGGCACATGATGGTTGGATTTCATGGGGCTAAAAACCCAATTTCATGGGGCTAAGTCAACCGCAGAACCTGACAAGGTGGGTGTTTCAGATTTCTTACGGTTTACTCCACAACTCTTCATATCACTTCTAGGAGAAGAGCTCCTTTCATCTTGATTGGCTGATTTATTTTTCTTTCCTATTCCTTAGACTTCTTGATTGGATGGTGTAGTTAAAGTTTTTTATGGCATGGGGTTAGCCAGTCCTAAGCCTAAGTCGTCTTTGTTAGTCACCTCTGATGACACGAATGGTGGGTTACAGTGATGTATTATTTGCTGCACTTAGCTGATTCAGTGCCACACAAAAAAGTAGTTTGGGACCAAATATGATGCACAATCAAATAAACAACAAAAAATGTAAATTTCTATTTTCTGAGCATTAAAATTGCGGAAGATACCGCGAAACGAAACAAATAACACGATGACACTAGTATAACGACATATCGCCCTGCTGTCAAAATGAAAGGTCACATTTGGCGATATATTATCCTTCGGCGATGAATTAGTTAAAGGGCTAATCAATATTCATGTTGTGTGTGTGTGTGTGTGTGTGTGTGTGTGTGTGTGTGTGTGTGTGTGTGTGTTTGTGTGTGTGTGCATTTTGTATTTCTAATGACCGTGCAGTATTTGAAAATATTGCCGGTCCAAGTTTTGTATTTACCTATTATGTTGCATGAACTTTACAGAGGGTGAATGCAAAACTCGGACCGGCTATATTTCCAAACACTGCACAGTCATTAAAAAATATACCCTGTATATGCTTCACCTAACAAGGAAAGGGAAGCCCCGGTAGCGTAGTGGTTTGACGGTCCCTTGTTGGCCCAAAGATCATGCGTTGGATCCCCATCTGTGCATATTCAAACTTTTGTCTACCCAGCCTAACATATGTACCAAGAAAAGTCTTGAGAAATAAAGTCGGCCGGCGTGAAACTGACTAGATAACCCGCCGAGCGCCGATTGGTCTATAAAAATATAAGCTGAACATCATATGTCCAGTGCGCCTAAGTTGTGCAAAGGCGCAGCAAAGGGAACTTTTACTTACTTTACTAACACGGAAACGTGTCAAAAACACAGTTTCGCTAGATCCGTCAAATGTAAAATAAATGCACCTCTTCGCTTTGAACCGTGGTGGAAAGTGTCGACACTGTACAAGCTCGTTCTCTGTAAAAGTGAATCGACGGGATTAGACTGCTCCATTTCTGGCTAGAATTATCACGATTAGACACCGATTGACTTAACTTAAGTAACGTTCCGTATCTGCCTTGGGCGTATATATCCCCGAAATGTTGTCACTGTGTCGTCATAAAAACTGTCATTTACTGCCAACGTAGTACCCTGCGGTGTATGAGAGGGGGGGGGGGGTGTCCTTGAGCCTGAGGAATTAAGGCCACCTGACTAGTACAGTCGCCGCGAACTGTGCAGGCTAGAAATTTTCTTTTTGCCCCCGATAGGAAAAAACTCCACACTTTACCGAGGATTCGAACCCAGGCCGGGTCTCCCGAAGGAGAATCCGACATTCTAGCCACTCAACCAGCCGCTCCTCTACAGTCATTGTGTTATAATACAACATGTCTGCGACCATATTATCAACTGTTAAGTAAGTAATAACTGTGACACCCTTACTCCCCACTTTTCACCGTCTATTTTCGTGTGATCCAAACCTACAGTTTGTTTGGCACTGGGTCTGTTCAAAGTAAAGCCATTCCTGCCGCTGGGGTGTGAAGTGTTAGGCCTTCACATATTTCATGTCACCATATATAACGTGGGATGATCAGTTCCCTTCCAATCGGCAATACCTTCCCAAACGCTTTCAAGAAAACATTCTGAAAATTGTCTGATTCTAATGTTCATTAGGCTGGGTCGACCCGACAGGTGGGAAAAAATAAACCTTTCTCTCGAGGGATTGAACTCGGACTGTTGTCTTGGCTGACAAGCGTGCTAACCACTATGTCACCATGACTCTTGCGGATTTTATAAAATAAGTTAATTGCATGTCCTTTACAGGACGTGGCAGTCAATCTCAGCATTTCTGTCTGTTTACCTTCTGGGTCAATCAACAAGAAAAATGGATCATGGGAAACAAACAGTTTTCAAAGGCAAAGCCATATATGACAGAATGGAATTTTCGGATATAAAGTCTTCATCACCAAAAAAAAAAAAAAAATGCAAGCAGACACTAAACTACCACAACTTAAGTTCTGGTACTCCTTGGTGGAGAGGGGATATTTTGTTGGCGTGTATTGAGCATAATCTACGATAGGCATCTCGTATGGACAAGTGTCATTTAAACATTGGTCAACCACTTGGTCTTACAGGCTCGTAGTGTTTTCGTTTTTTTTTTTTTTTTGGACGAATCTTTTTACGGCGAGCTGCGTTGTGGTAAACGCTCCCAAGGCGGCCAGAGGAAACGCTTTAAAGACACTCTGAAAATCTCACTGAAAGCTTTTGGAATTCATCTTGACACCTGGGAGACTGCCATCAAAGACCGAAATTCGTGGCGTACATCATTACGTAAGGGAGCAGTCACTTATAAAGCAACCAGGACTGCAAGAGCTGTGAAGAAAAGGCTGGGCAGAAAAACCACTGGATGATATCCTCCTCCAGGAACGTCAAGCATTCTTTGCCCACATTGTCAAAGAACATTTCGAGCCAAAATAGGCCCCATCAGCCATCTTAGAACTCACGGCTGCATACTTTCAACCCCACTGGATGAAATGAATGGTCATCATCGTTCTTGATGGACATACTACATGTCATTTTACATGACAGAAGAACCTTAATTGTATGACCTTGATCTTATTCAGTCATATTTTCTTAAAACCCAATTGTTGTAATACTTCTTTGTCCCCCCGCCCCTTCTTTTTTTTTTTTTTTTTTTTTTTTTTAAATGACACATAACCACATTTCGAAAACTTCAACTGCGCCGTGGAATTGATTACTATTTAAGGAATAACTAATCAAATGCAGTAGAGCAGTAGCTAGCACGCTTGCCGACCGATCGGCCTGGTAGTCATGGGTTCGTATTCGAATCGTGGTGGATTAAAAAACGAAATGACGCGGCTGCCCAGGCCGATCCAGTCGAAAATGGGTACCCGGAAATAACTTGGGAAGTAAAGGCTGTCGAGTGATATTGACCACATTATACTTACAGAGCCAGTATATCTTCCCATGTGCAATATGCGGCTCACGGCGTGTAAAAAGAATCCTTCACTTAAAAAAAAAGTCAAATGGTAAATTGCTATGCATACAATGAGTGGATGTAACATCTGCTTGGGATAAAGATAATTAAAGTAATAACAACGTGGAACGTCAGCATGGCCGAATGGATAAGAATGCGTGTTCTTAAATATTTGGTGTGCTGATGCCGAGGATGGGGTTCAACCCATATACCAGGCAGCTTCATCTAAAATGTTGACCCATCGTCCTTGACTTGGGGACGTAAATTACTAGTAGCTCTAAAGACCTGATGGGTTCACCAGATGGGGAGGGACACTGTTAATAGGCAAAGCTAATCCACAATCAAAATTCAATCCAGCACTACTAGTAGTAGTGTGTATGGATTTCGAAATCGAGAAGACCGATTACTTCCGATGTGTGGTAGTATGCAAAATAAGGAACACAGTAATGGTAAACTGCTCCGAGATTCGGGGTCTAGCCCTCTTGGATTGGTATAAACTAAATAAGGACTATAATAAGGACTAGTGTACACGTTGCATACGTTAAAAAAAAATCCCAATCAGTTGGATAGAAAAGAGTGCGCCAAAAAGGGCGCTGCCCAGATGTGCTTTCAAAGTTAGAAAACCAAATATAAACGAAATATTTATAGCATGTATTGACACTTTTGGATTCTCACACGGTGTTCGTGCACTGTGTTGAAAGATTCTAGGAGACTGAAGCATTTATGGGTTTTTCTGAGTATGCAATGGAAGAAATAATTTGGAAAACAAAGCAATAATAATAATAATAATAATAATATAGGATAGCAGGAGTTATTATTTAAACGCTTCCCCATAAATAACTCCAGTCACGACTCCCACCACGATAAAACCAACTTTCAACCCCCATTAAGCGAAACGTTAGGCGGGTTTCCAATCTGCCAGACCTGGAGCAAGACCAGCAGGCGACACGAAAGCTGCGACCATTATGTATGCAAATACCGCAGTGCCACCTATCCCGTCACGTGACTATATGCGTTCAATGGCCGGACGTTGCAAGTCGTCTGCTGAATGTTGTGTGTGATTCGGCAGCGGCGTTCACGAAGCAAACATTTATATATAGTTAGTTGGTCCTTGTGTGTGTGAAACTCGTTACTGCTATTGATAGTGTGAATTTTTGTGTGTGGATATTTTGTAATTTCCCGGCGTCTCATGATTACCGTTTAGCGCGGTTGATCAGTTGTTCTTCCCCTGTAAAATCATGCCGCTTTTCGGGAAGAAGAACAACGATGCAGAAAAGAAACTGAAAGAAAATGATATCAGACGGAAGTATGAATTCAAAGACACACTTGGAACGTGAGTACATTACTTAAATTTTATTACTGACTGTATAAATTACTGGAGGTAAATAATTATGTCAGTGACTATTATTTAACATAACGGTAATACAGTGAGAAAGATTCTGTTAACTGTTAGTTAGTGTTATATTAAAAGTAAAGTAGTAATGCAATATCAATAAGAATAAGAGAACAGATAACAATGTCATAACAGTTGTTAACATTAAAAACTAAAATACTGGTAAATTGAAATATAAATATAATCAATCAATCAATCAATCATGTGCCATGCCGGAAAGCGTGGGCGGTCATGATTCGCCATTTCACTCGATCACCAGAGTCGTGGATCAGCTCAGTGTTCCTGTCTCGTCCATGCCATGTGGCCAAGCCATCCAGGTATTTTCCTCTCGGTCTTCCTCTTATATATAATAATAATTTTTAATATGCGCCCAAGATTCCAAAAGCAAGTTGCAACCCTATTTTAGTTTTACTTTTACTGCTATTCCTGATTATATTAGTAATAGTTGTATTTGATTAACTGTTTTAGTGTGTATGTAACATGTTTTTAAAACGGTGTGTTTTGAAAACACACACACACACACACACACATTTAACAGAAAACATGTAAAGCCCCATAATGAAAGCATACTATTAGTATTAGTTACTATAGTTTATATGACTAACGTAGCACCTTCACACATACTGCAGAATGTTATGTTATGTTATAATTAATATTAATTCTGCTTTTAAGCTCTTTATTTTACTAGATATTTTTTTTTAAATTATTAATTGTATGGGGCAGATAGAGTTAAAAAGTAATAAGTAGAAATGAGTGGGTTAAAGTAACAGCTGTATGAGACCAGAAGAAGTGAAAATGAGTAGGGTATGATTGAACTTGTTTTTGTAACAATTGGCCAGTGTTAATGTAATTTTTAATGTTACAATTCTCCAAGATAAGTTTCCTGGTATACAATCAGTTAACTCCTTCTAATAGATTTATTACATTAACCAACATTGCCAAAGTTGTCGCTTTAATTATCTTCAGTGCCAGACAGTGTTTACTTTAACAAAACCTGTTAAGAGTTATTTTAACCTCTTCTGTTCTGTAAATGCTATATTAACACCTTCTCAGCCAGATAATTTCTACTTTATTGTAACAACCATATGACACAGAAGGGTTAACAATAAAGCATGATTCCTTCAAGAAGGTCTGTGAAAGGTCAGAATATTTAGATCATATTAATAGTATTCTGTTTTCGTTCACTTCAAATTTGTCTATATCTGCAGATTTGTCTATTGCATGAATTTCACTGTATTTTTTTAGTTCACTCAGTGGTCCATAGAGGTTATCTTCTACCGTTGTTTCTCTAGGCCAGAAGTTTCCCTAGATATCATATTTTTGGCAGTTGTATTAATAGTATGAAATACATCTTTCAGCTTTTTGTTTCACAACTGCAAATATCAGTTCATCTGCTAAAGAAAGGGGACAGGGAGAAGGATGCGTTTTTTATGTTTATGCTTGTGTATCCTGGTTTCGAACTGCAGTGGCATAGTGGTTAGTGCTTCATTTTCCCCCTAAGACTGTGGTCCGGGTACAACTCCCACAGATGTAGGATTATTTTATCTGACCTGTACACTTTGGGATTGACCCAGCCTCATGAAACTAGGTACCAGACAATTTTCAGAATTTTCAGCAAATTGGCTGGATGGGAAAGGTGACATGGAAGGGAATTGGTCACCTCATCTCATCTGTCATGGCCTTAAATATGTGAAGGCCTAACAATTAGATCCCAGCGGCAATCTCTTCTATCAGACTACCTGCACCTTTACTGTATCCTGGTTTGTGGTTTCAAAACAAAATGAGAATCTCGACCACTGAGTCATAAATTATTATTCAGTTCTGTTGAGTGATTTGCTACTTTAGTCAATGCCTGGTAACAGTTTACACTGGTATTGTGATCGAGATCTAGTATTGTGTGCCTTTTCTGATATTCTGCAAACTCATTGAGATGAAGTCTTTAGCATGTGTGATTGGTCCTCAAATGAAGACTAGAAAACCAAGGCAGTATTTATTTGGATTTTGACTTGTGCTGTGTGATTTGATTAAATAGAAAACTGAATTTAGCCATGATAACAAGTAGTAGTATATCCTTTACATGACCCTGCAATCAACCCCAGCATTGGCAATTTGTAATTTACTAGGCAATTTTACTTTCAGTAGTTTGCCTTTTGATTTTTGAACAGCTGATGCTTGTACCATGTAGTAGACTCAAAGCAGCCTGCTTCAAAATCACCTGTGTATTGGGGAATTGTGAAACTATGTTCACTAATCCCTAAGCCAAAGATGCTAACTTAGCCGTGATACTACAACATATTTAGTTATCTGGTTAGCCTAAAAGAGGAATGTGGTTATTAAATGAGGGGTGTTCAGCAGGCTGAAATTGTACACACTTTCAGCTTTCTAGACACCACTTATTTAAGAACCATATTCCTCTTCTATGCTAATTGGATAACTAAATATGAATTAAAATCAGGACCAAACTAAGTTTTCTATTTCATCACATCAAATAGCACCAGTCAGTGCAGGGCCAATCCAGTTGTGCACTTAAGTAGAATAAATACAAGCAGCCAACAAAAGACCAATTCAATTTCTGCCCATTTAACCTTATCAGATAACACCACTTTGGGCAGCAGTGAGTTATGAACCATCATTGTGATTCAAACCAAATCAAATAGAAAACCAACAGAGGACACATTCAGTATTCCATTTAATCTTATCTGGTGACACCAGCCAGGTCACCAGCAGCAACCACCATTATAGGAAGTGGGATGTTAAAAAACATCCCCCTCTTCATACTAATATATTACAGCCATACATTCTCACAGGAGTCAGGCACTATCATTGTGATCCCTGTGTTTTGTCAATAAGGGGGTGCTAAAAAAAGAGGCCAGTGTTTCAGAAAATTTGAAAATGTGTGTACCTGGACCACTTGGCCATGAAACATAACAAATGTTTTCTTTAATTGTTAATTGATGATTAGAATTGAGTTGATAATTAAAATTGAGTTGATAGCACTCAGAGCAGACCCATGTGTGTTTAGTCTTCCTTAGTGGATGTCACTGGAGAGAGATTCTGATTGTACCTGTAGTGCATTAGTTATGAATATGTCTACATCTTCATGGGACACCTTTGTAGCATAGTGGTTAGGGAGGGATTCTGGTTGTATCTGTAGTGCATTAGTTATGAATATGTGAATACCTTCATGGGAAGCTTTTGTAGCATAGTGGTTAGAGAGGAATTATGATTGTATCTGTAGTGCATTAGTTATGAATATGTATATGTCTTCATGGGAATCCTTTGTAGTATAGTGGTTAAGGAGAGATTCTGATTGTACCTGTAGTGCATTAGTTATGAATATGTGTATACCTTCATGGTAAGCCTTTGTAGTATAGTGGTTAGAGAGGAATTATGATTGTACCTGTAGTGTTTTAGTTAGAATATGTCCATACCTTCAGGGGAAGAATGTGTAGCATAGTGGTTAGATGTTTCCTCCTTGCCCAGTAGTTATGGGTTCAGATTCACTGGGCTCTCGGGTCAACCTAGTCTAAAAATGAGTACCAGGAAATGTCTTGGAAAGTAAAGGGGGCTGGCATGATATTGACCACATCACTGCCGAAGTGCGAATGGACTATAAAATATGGGCCTAGCACCACATGCCAAACAAGCCTTAAGGTGCGTAAAAGGGTCCTTTACTATGACTGTCTTTACTTATTCAGTCGCTCATCCCGGTCCAGACACTTGGTATAAGGCATTCAGCTGAGGGAAGTGGCTGAACGTCTCTATGTCAAATCCCTCGGATGTGAGCACCTGCCCACCTCCTGCTCTTGGAGGTTTGATGCGGAGTCGCCAGCATCTGCAGCCTACCTTGTTCCAGACGTACTGGTTATCCTTTCTTCTGGAGTAAACAAGACAAGGCCGAGAGAGGGATCATGCTGCATGGGCAACACATGTTCTCTGAATCCATGCCCAGACATTGTGCGATGGAATTCTGGCCTAATTCCAATTTACATACTTTCGTCTATAAAGACGGCAGGGTGCCACCAACTGCACCTTGATACTAATCTTTATACATCAGGTGGTCATATATGGCTTGCATTAACACAGTGTCTACTATGTAATAGTATGTGTATTGTTAGTGTAGGGTTAATGTTGCTCACAAGTGGAAACAAACGTAGGAATCAAGAGCAGCCAAATTATATTGTTGTGGACTTCTAGATAAACAATGTCTTAACTAAAAAACTAAAATGATCGTGATCATATTTATCTCTTTTAGTCCCAGAAAATTTCACAGCAAATGTTGTCCTTGTGAGACAGTAATTAAATAATAAAATACATTTGTTGCGTATCCATTTTTAGCTGCTGTTGATGTACTAGGCAAGTGTTACGTTCAGTAGTTTGCCTTTGCTTTCTGAACGAGACAGTAATTATAAACCCCCCCCCCCCCCCCCCCCCCCCAAAAAAAAAGCACTAATGCATAACTTTGAAAGATTCAGTACAAATTGTGCAAAATTTTCTAGCCAGATTTCTTTAGTATGCTCAGATAAACATAAACGCTTTAAGAACACATTATATGATGCTTTATACACATGGAAAATCACTTATCAAACATGGTACAGTGCATGGGACAGAAAGATTTAAGAGAGGAATTATGGGTATTAGAATTGATGTTAGTAATAATTTTCTACTGATTCTTTTCTTAGCTTTAATACACTATTTCCTTTGTCTATTTGCTCTGTTAAGCCTGTAAGTCTCATTAACAGTCTGATTCCAGTGTGTTCTTTCTTTGTGATCTTACCACACTTTTTCAGGCACATTTATTTCAGATGTGATTCTTTTGTTCATCAGTATTTTTCTAATCCTTTGCCTTACTCTGTAATTATTGTAAGTCTTTTTTTTTTGGCTCAGTGTGAGATTTAAGAAGATAATGAATGTAGCTGAGTTCCATTAGCTGTATTAGGTACTGAGAATACATTGTCTTTATTATATAGTGGTTACCAGTCTCTTTTCTCTGGGCTAATATGTGGATGAGAATTTGTTTGTGTCAACCTACTTATTGACTAATGCTAAATGCTATAAAAGCAAAATAATTACATCTTCGAAGTCATATCATCATGTGCTCTGCCGAATAGCATAGGCGTTCATGTATCTCCACAGATCTTGGTCCATGGTGTGCTGGATTAATTCTGTTGATATTCCTTCTACCACCATTTTAAACCACCCAGCATTATTTCTCTGCCCCTGTCTCTTCGACCACTGATCTTAACAGTTGTCACAATGTTTTCCAATGCCTCTTCTCATTATGTGACCAAAGAACATTGTTTGTCGTATTCTCATAATCGCATATAATGTCTTACTTTCAGTAGCCTCTGCTAGGCACACGTTGTCAGTCAACACAGTCCATGGGATTTGCACAGACCACATTTCCCTTGTTTTCAAACTCTTCCTAATGTGTGCATTCACATACCAAGACTCACTTTCGTACAGCAGAACAGGTTTTATATAACATTTCAGTAGTCTCTTTCTGACATTTAATGAGAGAGCCTGATCACATAAGACACTTTTCCTTTTCTGGAATGCCGTGTTTGCGTGGTCTATTTTGTACTTAATCTCTGCCATGCATCTTTCATCTAATGTGACGATGCCCCTAGGTATATGAATTTATTAACTTGCGTAAGCATTTTGCATTCTTTTGTACTCACATTTGATGATATCTTTTGTATTTGATATGACTTGTTTCTGTTTTCTTGATATTCAAGGACAATCCTTGTTTTGTACTTTCTTTTGCTATTAGTACCATGTTTAAAAGATGTTATTATGTATAACAAAACAACTATTGCACACAAAATATGGTTTTCTAACAGAATATACAAATACAGCAAGACGGTTTTTGTTTAATCCTTTACTGATCTTTAATCCCCCTGCTATATCTGTCACCCGCTCGTGTTGCATAGTTTCGGATTCAGGTTTCTAGCGGACATTGCAAAATAAGAATGCTTGTATAATGTTTTTGTTTTTTTTTTAAATTTATGTTGCCTATCCCTTAAAGGACGTTGCAGTCAAAACCAGCATTTTTTTTAGCTGCTGTTGATGTACTAGGCAAGTTTTACGTTCAGTAGTTTGCCATTGATTTCTGAACGACCGGCTCACATACCCCCGTAAGTTACCAGCGTGGCGCGAACCGCTGCCGATTCTCGCAGCTGCTGTTTTCCCCACGTGAATATACGGGATTACGAACAATGTCATTAACACCTTGACCAGGGAGCCCGACTGTATAATGTTACAATCTCCGAATGTAATAAGCGATTAACGACAGTTAAATATAGTGAACAAATCAAGAACCAGATTATACATTGCAAGGCTATTTGAATGTTTGGTAATCTGAAATATGGTGAAGCAAAAGATACGCTGTGCAAATTTAGAGTACAACACCAACAGTCATTAAAAAGAAAGATAAAGCAAAACAGTGTAGTGTAGAACCACATGTGGCGATGCTGGGAATAGTTAATTCCTGCTGGGGAAAAATAAATATTGTGTTTGCAGTCGCCTGGCAGATTCGTGAAGATGAAAGATAGCGCGAAATATGAAGTGGCGAAAATGTGGATCTTAACCAGATTAGATTACTCTTGATCGATTAATAATATTTCTGATCAATACTGTATTAACTGCGAGGTGTAAAAGCAAACCAGTAGACGGAAGAAGTATACAGACATATTAAAATCATATGCCAAGGTCTAATCGGTAGACTAAGAAAAATATAACGGCTTAATAAATATTAAGAAAATATACACATTTTAAATAATGTTATACCTCTGATGGCGAGAGACATTGATAATATGGAAAGCTAACCCACACGCAAAAATCAGTCCAGTTAACTGGAAATAGTAGCACTTGTATGGACCATGCTTGAGTTGAAAGCGACCGGTCGCAAAAAAATGTTATATAAACTAGCCCGCTATAGAGTACAGCTTCTTTTGTTTGTTGTTGAGTCAACGTTAACTTGAAGCTGCACGGAACTACTCGCCCAGCCGTGTAAACATCAAAGACAGCAATGGCAAGAAGAATTTGTCTGTTGCAAACAGGTTGCACACACTCTTGCCTCAAGCACTAGTTGTTAAAATAATGGCTTACAGGTGCGTCGTCCACTTGTAACCTGTGCATAATTCTCAATCCAGCTGCAGACATCTTTTATAAATAAGGAATATAACGCTGTCATACTCTGACATAGTGGGTTGAACAAGGGAGAGAGAGGGAGAGAGATGGGGAGGGGGGGGGGGGTCCCTTAAAATTCATACGCCATTGTCAATCGTAAAGAGTAGGCTGTAGATCGACTCCCATAGCAAAATGTAAAAATTACAATTTTCTCCTCCTCCTCCTCCTCCTCCTCCTCCTCCTCCTCCTCCTCCTCCTCCTCCTCCTCCTCCTCCACTTCTCCTTCCTCCACCTCCTCTTTCTATTCCCCGCCTTCACCATTCCCACCGCTGTTGCTGCCGCCTTTTATCTTCCAGTGGAGTGTGGGACCCGAGCAACTATATAACGCCAATCCTCCTATCATTTGCTGTCTTCTGAAGTTTCTTCCATACCCCCCACGTATTATTCATAGAATAACTATACCATATGTTTATTCTAGTGTACACAATACTGGATTTTCGACGGTGCTATGGAGTTGGTGTTCTGTATTGAGAAACTACTTGTGTAATCTTCGGGAAAGATACTGAAGCACTTACGGAGATATCCATGTGCTGTGAAGATAATCCTTTACAAAACCACTTGTCTCCATTTCCTTCCATTAAGGCGTTTTGAGGGCACTGAGTTTCATGTCGTTCCTCCGTACTTTCCCTGATATATTTCTGTATGTTGCTCACTTGATATGTTGACCCTAGAGACTTAGTGATCGGGTAAAAAAGATTCTGCAGCTGTGAGGGTTTGAACTTTGAACATCTTGGTAAACTAGTACACTAGTTGAGTTGAGTCAAGAACCGACATCACTGCACTCAGGACATTTCCATACGTGCTCAGTCCCCTCGTTCAACAGCCAGCGAAGAGTCATACTACTAATCGTTCCCACCGCTATCTGATTAAATGTTCTCCTGGTCTTCCCTCTCAGTTTTGAGATTCTTCCAGAACCCCTGCCGATCCCCCGCAATCTCATTCTTTCCACATAGTTAGTTAGTTAGTTAGTCGACAGATCATCCTCGTTGCACATCGGACCATTCAGTCCATAAGTGCTCGGATCCCCTCCTCAGCAAATCCCGCAGCGTGTAGCGGCTAACGACGCCAGTTCTGTGTTGGTTTATCAATCTTCTTTGGCTTCCTGCGTAGTGTTCTTGTTTGGCCACCCCTCTTTTAATTTGCTGCTCTCGCAGTCTGGCCATTGTTGTAGATTCACAGTCATCACTTGGTTCTTGCAAAAGTCTCACTTCTCGTAGAGCATTCAGAATGTCAGCCTGGTCCATGGCGCGTCCGCCCTCAACAGTAGCCTCACCTGCGAGCTTGTCAGCCCGCTCATTTCCTTGTACTCCCGCATGCCCTGGCACGAAGATGAAACTAATCTTTGCCAGCCGAGACCGCTTCAGAGGCAGCAACCATTCTCTTCGGATCGACCCCTCCTCTATCCTCTTGATCATGTTCATTGAGTCGCTAAGGAAACAAGCCCTAGTGAATGTCTGTGTCTCGAGCCATGTTATTGCTTTACTTACTGCCATGACTTCCATGGTCAGGCTACTTGTGGTTTCAGTGAAAGCACCAGAGTCCTCCTTCACAATTCTCCCTCCGGCCCGAGCTGTAAAGGCCCATGAGCTTCTCACATGTCGGATGACCGACCCATCTGTGTAGATGACCGCGTCACTGTCTAGCGAATTCTCGAAAATCAACGCTTGTACTTCAGCCTCAACAGCAGCCGGATTTTCTTGTCTGCATTTTCTATCTAGTTGGATGCAAACTGAAAAGGATGTGCAGAAGTCTGTTGGCACTTGCACCCACTCCTCGCCAGGTTCTAAGTCCTCAAGTGAACACACCTGTTGAAGAATGTCCTCGGCTTGACCCATCTTTCCACATATGGGTTCTCAATCTGTTCTTCCGCCTTATCCACCTGGTCCCACAAGCGCACGACCACCTCCCCCTTGTACATAGGCAAGATACCACCAAGAGGTGCATTCCCTGCTAGCCTATCAGTCTATTCATTCCCCCGTACACCCGCATGGCCAGGACAAAATATCCATAAAATTCTCACAATCTGTGACCTCTGAAGCGACGAGAGCCATTCCTCACGAAACATTCCTTTCTCCACCTTGCTAAGCATATTCTTTGAATCCGTAATGAACACAACGTGTGTTGCATTAGTCTCCTCTAGCCACCGGAATGCAGCTGTTACTGCCTCCACCTCCATTCTCATGCTGGAGGTCGTAGTCTCATATGCCAGGCTCTCCTTTTTCAAGACTCGCCCATTAGCCTTTGCAATAAAGCCCCAGCCACTACGTCTGTTTCTCACCACTGACCCATCGGTGTAGATGACTATGTCACCTTGATGTGTGTTGCTCTGGATCAGCTGTTGCACTTCAAAATCAGTGCGGCCCGCTGCCTATTCTCTGCACTCACGACTCAGTGTTATTATTACATTGTGCCAGTCCGTCATGTCTTCCGGAACTTCAACCCACTCTTTTTCACGATTGATGGTCTCTAGATCACACACCTGACTTATAGAAAGTTCTGCCTGTCCATCCAGGACCTGCCTCGTCTTAGTCTATGACCCTTTACCATATCCATTGCTGCATGCAGCGGGTGATCCCTGACTGCGGCAACTCTCAGGTAACATTTGGCCTGAAGGACTAGTACACCCAACCACTAGGTAACTATGACTGTAATTGTAAAAGTTACCTGGCCTTCTGTATATTGGGGAAGGAGAATAGTGCACATAAGACAAGAGTTAGCATCCCACCTCATAAATATATCACCCAGTATATGCAAACTCCTTAGCAATACATACACCGTTCAGTGTTAGATGTTGACTTACTTTGCCATTTAACTCTTAAAGAGCGAGTTGCCAGTTGGTTACCGGTTAATTAACACATTTGTTTCAGTTTCTTTTTATGTATAATATTTCAGTATTTCGTACACAAACATATATTATCACTATAGTTTAAAAACAAGAGAAGAAATAATTGACACTTAAAAATACAAAGGAATACAACAATTGAAAGAAGAAGCACAATTCTTCATCACGCATGAGATAAATTATGTCCTTTAAAAATTAAATATCACTTCAGTTTTAATTGAATGGTTATAAACGATGAAATGGGAATATTAACACATCAAGATTAGCCAAATTATTGTGAACAACGCAAATTAATCTTTTAATGTAGTACTTTTATGGACGACTGAAGAAATGTGAACTTTGATGTATAAAAGAAAACAAAGAAAAAAAAATGACAAAGAAGAATCTGATACGATACATAAAGAAATAAAAGGCAGATATATTAAAAACAGTTAGTTGCATATTCTTTACAGGGCGTTGCAGTCAACCCCAACATGCTTTGTCTGTGATTTCTTGGCAAGTTTACGTTCGGTAGTTTGCCATTGCTTTCTGAACGACCGGAACTCATACCATTTAATAGAAACCAACACAGGGTGGCCTGTTGCCAAATCGCCCGCAGCTGTGTTTCGAACACATAATGCGGGATTACGAATTGCCTCCATAACGACCTTCGTCACAGGGCTGGTACCTAAAATATAAAAAAGGCAAGACAATTGGTTAAACGAGCAATACAACACAGTTGAAGTAAATTCTATAAGATATTAAAGAGATAGCAACATTTGCATAGGCAAATATGCAATTTCACAGTCAGAAAAATAGATTAAATACAGGATGTTTGAAATCATAGACAGGAAAGATATGTAGCTGAAGCTGGAAGAAGCTGAAATGATAAAGAGACTGAATGAATACATAGCGAAAGAGCAGAAATAACAGATACAAGAAATTTTGAAGGGTCACATATACTAAATGAACACATAACTGATAATATCAAACATATGAAGAAAGAAAAAAAAAAGTCAGGACCGGATAGAATCACGGTAGAGGAATTAGAAGTATTGGAAGCATTTGGAATAGAAGTATTAACACACTGTTGAACGATATTTACAGCAGTGAATACATACAGTGATATGCTGAAATCTGTATTTATAGCTTTACCCAAGAGGCCAAGAGCAATTCACTGCGAATTTCTTTAGTATCTTATGTAATAAATTACTTTCATTGAATGTCATAAAGAAGTACTGAATTGTTATACGGAACCCTTTTCTGCTGTATCGCAGTGAATATTGGAATGTGAACGAACATATTAGGAACAGCTTTGGCATAGCGGAGATGTGATTTCTGATACGAGTGTTGCGAATACCTTAGACGGCTATAATAACTGACATCGATGGCCTGGAAGAGGATAATGAAAGTAGAATATTATATACAACTACGAGTATAAGAAAGAGACAAGTAGTGTTATTTGGCCATATAATGAGGAGAGAGGCATTACAGAACAACGTAGCTTCTGGGAATATCAGCGGTCGAAGAGGATGAAGATAGGTATGTTTCGCGCAGAGTGGAATGCATCTTAATGTAGTTACTTAAATGCTATTTTCAAGTTGTGTGTGTTATTGATTCTTTTTGTTTGCTGACGAAAAACTTGTCGCCGGAACGTTCTCTGTTGTTTTATATGTAATTTTGTAAAGCTGGGCTGCACTGGGTGTTTTGAAATTGCTTAGATTTGCACACACTTAGGTTAAACCCATTTCGTTTATGTAGTTAAGCTTATGCACCTTTCTGTTAGCATTAGAAACGCCCCGGGCGCACGATCATCAGCCCAGTTTCTGGAAAGTCATTCTTTTCAGTGTAACACAATAGTCTGGTGTGTAAACAGGGCGGCGTGGCGGCCTGTATCAGGTATTATTTGTCGGTATGAATGGCTCACATAAGTCACGCCCATAAACGCATATACTCTGGTTTTACACAATAATATTTTCATAGCGGAACAAGAAACAAATATGTCGCAGGAACATTTAGTAAAAGAAAACAAAGTAAAGGACCTTTCTTCACATCTTGAGGTATATTAGGTGTACCTATTTGGTCCCATTTTGTTAGTTATAGCCTAATCGGTACTCAGTGGGTTATATAGTCAGTATCACACGGGCCTCATTTAATTACCAGAATATCTCTGGATGGCCATTTCAAACTGGGTAGACTTGGAAGCTAAGGCCATTTTTAAAAATACCAACCTCGATAGGGATTCGAATACATGACTACAGTGCCGATGGGCGTGCTAGCCATTGCCCAACCTCGACTCCCCGGGGCTTTCAGTACGTACGCACGTTCAAATAGCAGTGACCTTTCTCGATGTCGTAGACTAACTAGAAATGACAAAAGAATTGATCAAGGCCACTATGTGGTTGTGTAGTGGTTAGTGTACTCGTTTGCCAACACAATTGACATGCATCACACCCACTGCCAGATGCTTGCTTGCTTGCTTGTGTTCGTTGGCTTGAGCTCCAACGCGAAGTCCTGTATGTCGGATGAAGGCATCCTGTTGTCCAACATCAATGTGATGTCATACAGGATCTGAGGTTTGCGTGAGTATCCGTTGTCCCATGTCTGGCTTATTGGTGTGCAGACTGGTGGTTCCTCGCCGTACAGGCAGACACTCTTCGACTTCGGAGGAATCGGCGATCCTACTGACTTTAGCCAGGACCCCGAAGAGACCTGTTGCCCAGGACGCTCGACGAGGACGCGTCAATAGGTCTTGGCCAGTATATAACCCAGCCCTGGTGCCTTGGAAACACCTCTGCGTCCCACTGCCAGATAATTTTGAATATCTTGGGTCATTGATTACCAGCAACGGTGACACAATGAAAGAAATTAAACGACGACTATCAATTGCTCTTCAAAGACTAAAACAACTGAATAAACTATGGAGTGGGACAGATAGAACTACAAAAATTGGATTTTTAAGAGCATGCATCTTTCCCATTGCAACACACGCCTGTGAGACCTGGACACTTACTAAACAAGCTGAACAGCGCATAAATGCCTTTGAATATAAATGTTATAGACGAGTTCTAAGAATATCTTGGGTAAAGAAAAGAACACATGCAGCAATACTTCAAGAACTGAATATGGAAGAAGGTTGGCTATTAAAGACGATAAAACAAAGAAAATTGAAATATTTTGGTCACTTGAAACGTCGTGAAAGTTTGGAGAGAACAGTAATGGAGGGGTATATGCCTAGGAAGAGAGGAAGAGGAAGGTCAAAGAGAAGATGGGTGCAGGATGTGGCGGATGATCTCCAGATTGGTATCTTGCTTGTGATCGAGAAGTTTTCCGGAAGGTTGTTATGGGAGCGAGGTTCTGCAAAGGACACACTACTGAATGAATGAATAAAGCGTGCAGTATGTCTATGACGTCCTGTAGTCACAAGGAACAATTGAACTAAGCGGCGTTTTAAGATCCCCCATGCTCTATGTTTTGGAAGTGGGGTTGGCTAGCTAGTTGGCTGAAAGGTTACGTTGTCTGCCCCAGTCTCTGATGATACTTCATTCGAACCCTACATGGTGATGACACATTTCCCAAGAACCTTTGGTATCTAATGATATCACACGTTCTCCTGATCTCGTCGGCTATGAGGCCGGACACCTAGCTTTATTGGGTCAGGGTTGGAAAAACAGGAGATCTTTGTGCAAGTTGTGCACGTTAAACATCTCGTCGCTGTTGGACATCGCCAAGAGTAGGCCATACGGTGGCTGCCCAGGCTAAATCTTTAGGAAAAATACATCTACTCACGTGTAGATAGAGTCCGGTACTTGGACTGGAAACTGTCTAGAGTAGTGGTTCTTAACCGGTGGGGAATCCCCCACACCCCCTCTTGGGGTGGGGGGGGGGGATTCTAGGGTTTCCAGGTGGGGGAGGGAATTCATATTATTTCAAGATCGCATTAATACAAGAACCGTTTACTTGATATTGTTTTTCCCTCCATACTTTACGGTTCTGTACTTCTCGCTCTTCTGAAATTCGTGTTATAACGTAAGTAGACCCGCAAATCACGTGTTATGTAGACGTCTAGACTTGTTCTAGTGTGTGTTATTACATTTAGCTTCCATTATGTATACTGTATAGGAGCCGGGGTGGGGGTGCATTTATAGGGAGGAAATACGAAAAGAGGGGGGGGGGGGGGGTGACATTCTGAACATATGGTGAAGGGTTGTATGGGCTAAAAAAAAAAGGGCCGAGAACCACTGGTCTATAGGAAGTAAACCTCACACACATGTTTGCCGAAGTTGAACACGCTGACCTCTGAGGTGCGTAACTATTTGTGAGGAACGGAAAAAAAAGAACATACTCTGGCCTTCAGGCTGTAAGCATAAATACATCTGCATTTTCATGTCGGATTATTAGAGGCTGAAGTCGTTTATAGAAAAGCTCTCGAAAAGTTGCTAAGTTGAATTGTTCGCGTTGACAGTATAGGCCAGCATAGTCTTGACATATCTCTTTGTCGTTCGCTCTCTTTCAGCTCGAGCATACTTTACACTCGTGCTGCTGCTGCTGCTACTACTACTACTGTTGCTGCTGTTACTCCTCCTCCTCCTACTACTACTACTTCTATTACTACTACTACTACTACTACTACTACTACTACTACTACTACTACTACTACTACTACTACTACTACTACTACTACTACTACTACTACTACTACTACTACGTTTGCTGCTGTTACTCCTCCTCCTCCTCCTCCCCTCCCATCATCCTTCTCCTCCTCCTCCCCCTCCCATCCTTCTCCTGCTCCTCCTCCTACTACTACTACTTCTACTACTACTACTACTACTACTACTACTACTACTACTACTACTACTGCTGCTGCTGCTGCTGTTGCTACTAATGCTACTGTTGCTGTTGTTACTCCTCTTCCTCCTCCTCCTACTACTACTACTACTACTACTACTACTACTACTACTACTACTACTACTACTACTACTACTACTACTACTACTACTACTACTACTACTACTACTACTACTACTGTTGCTGCTGTTACTCCTCCTCCTCCTACTACTACTATTACTACTACTACTACTACTACTACTACTACTACTACTACTACTACTACTACTACTACTACTACTACTACTACTACTACTACTACAAGTCTAACTGATAGGCGTATGGAATGAACCGACAACGCCGTAGCCAGAAGAGAAAATTTCAGCGTGTTAAACCTTTCAGTCACGCCAACCACCGTCTTTACATATCAAATAGAACAGTAGCAGTTTTCGTACACCGTATGTACAGTTCCAAATGTAAGTATTACCTGGGATGTTACAAATATGGGAACTAGTATTTCGACAGCACGGCAATTAAGAAGCACTGAGAGTACGTGCTAAAACTCACGTTGCTAACCTTACATTACGAGCAGCGGTGTAGAGACTAAATTAGCTTGTATTGCCACAGTCTTTTATTTTAAATTAACACAGTTATATCATGGATCACTCTCTCTCTCTCTCTCTCTCTCTCTCTCTCTCTCTCTCTCTCTCTCTCTCTCTCTCGCTCACGCGCGCTCTCTCCCTCTCTACACCCCTCTCTCTCTCTCTCTCTCTCTCTCTCTCTCTCTCTCTCTCTCTCTCTCTCTCTCTCTCTCTCTCTCTCTGTCTGTCCCTCCCTTTCTCTTCCCACAAGTTTTCCGATCGTGATAACATGTTCCAGTTTCTCACTTCTCATAATGCAAAAAAATAAAAAAAATGGTTACTTGCTACTTTCCGAGGTTTGTGATACATTTTATTAGTACCTTAGTCTCTATCAAAGCATGTAGATTGCTCATTTTGATTGTCCATGCAGAACTGATTCCTACTTTTGACAGAAGTGACATGGTAGTTTTAGCAAATACATACGGGTCTGATAAGTGAGTAAACTACGACAGGTCTAGCAAACAGGCAGGGGATTATATCGATCCTAAACAACAATACTCATGAAACTAAAGAGGAAATTGAAGGATAAGCGTTTCAGACACAGGCGCTGGAGCTCCAGTTACTCCTTTCCACGACGTTTAACGTTGAAAGTGGAAGGCAAAGAAGAAGAAGATAACATGGGCATGAATCCGACAGGGTTTTTGGCGCAAATCTCTATAAGGTACAACGAAGTTTATAAATAGTGGTTTCAACACATCGTAGTTTCCATGTCCGCTGCGAATGACGCAATATGTAAACAAGTGGCTATTTCCATGCCCGCAGAAGTGGCTTGCAGCATGAGAAGAGTTAACTGCAAGCTATACCTGTTTAAAAAATAATCACGTTGTTATGCAATGGTGGTGTATTTTTGGTAAAGAAATTATGAAGAGCTTTGAAGCAGCGGAGATGTGGTTCTTGAAGCGAATGTAGGGAATACCTTGGACTGCCAGAGGAACTAGCAACGACAACCCGGAAGAGGCTAATGAAAGTAGAACATTATATATAGCGTTTTTTGGATCATAGAATTAGAAGAGAGACATTGGAAAACATCGTGTCGACTGGAAAGAGCAGTGGGAGAAGAGGCAAAGGCAGAGAGAAACATTGCTGGGTGGACTAAAGCAGTGGCAACGAAAAATATCAGCAAAGTTGATCCAAAACACCAAGGAGCGAGATGTGTGGGGAGACATGTAGGCAGCGATAATGATCATGATGGTTACAGCAATGGAGAATGATGTTGTTATTGACAAACATTGAGCGCACAAATAATTGAGATAATGTTATAGAACAACATGCGGCAGTAATATGCATTAAAAGGTAAATTGACAAAAAGACGTGTTTGAGAAAACAAGTGTGGGTGGATGTAGTTTAGTGGGTAGTTTGTGATTGTTACTTCACCGTGTATAACAAGAAAGACAATGCCTTGCGGTGTTAGCGATGTGAAATACGATTTCACATACGTGAGATGTCTTGACATTCTCCATCTACCGCCTCATTTTCTTTAATAGCGTTGTTTCAGTAATGGCTATTGGCATACCAAGTGATAGGGCTTAGTTTACACATACGGTCCCAATTTTCGCGTTAATGTAAAGACTGTTTCCTTTTCTACTTCCACTTTTTGGGATCACAGATTTGATGCTTACCCTAAGGAAATAGAGGGATACTTATACCCCCCCCCCCTTCTCTCTCTGTGTCTCTCTCTGTTTCTCTCTCTCAGAAGAAGAAGACGAAGAAGCACGGATGAATAATATGAGGAGGACGGGGCTGCAGGAGATAGCATTAGATAGGACGGTTTGACCTGAGTTGGTTGAGGACCTTTGCCCCAAGGAAGGGTAAAGGGCAAAATAAGAATGCCGGTCAAGAGTGAAGCAGTCGTCGTGGGGGGGGGGGGGGTGATTCTGTAGCGTTCTGATAGCCTGGATAGCTCTGTTGTTCTCATCGTATTAATTAGACCTTACTATCTTCTTGTACACATCCTTGTTTTTATTACAAGTGTGTTTGCTTCTTCATGTCCTGGCACACTACATTGGGATGGTACTAACTACAGTGTCTTTCGCTTTCTGATAGCTACCTTGCTTAGTATGGTAAACGTATTGCAGTTCGCAATCCCGCACATCGCGTTCGAAACAGCTGCAGATGATTTAGAAGTAGACCGCTTTGTGTTGATTTTTAACAATGGTATGAGCGTCGGTCGTTCAGCCTCAGGTTAAGAAAGCAATGGCAAACTAATAAACGTAAACTTGCCTAGTAAATCACAAACAGCAACAACAACAACAAAATGCTGAAGTTGACTGCAACATCCTGTAAATGACACGCAGCTAACAAGCTTGCTTAGTGCATTTCTCAGTTGTGGAATATATAAACTTGTAGGATGCTATGTTTACTACGGACTTGCGTACAATGCGAAAATAACTAAGACCGTTTTATGCAACAAAGTGCAAGTAGTGACAACATAAATCTGATACATTCGGACACAATACTTAATACTGTTATCTGTGGAAGTATGGTTTTTTATACAAGCCCCCGCTGAAGTGGTTGTTGATAGTTGTAAATTGAAACCACTACCACTTCCTTTACGAATAAGAGTCTGTTTATTTCAATTTAAGTAGGCAGACTATCGCAACGTATGGTGTCTGAGAACGATACTGTGTTGTGGAAAAACTTGTGGAACCTGTGCAGAACGTTGTGAATCGACTTGGGCTACCAAAGAAATACAATTAATAAATGCATCGGCTGTGATTGACGCTTTAAAAAAAGAGTTCAGCATGGCCGAATGGATAAGAACGCATGTTCTTAAACATCCGGTGTGCTGATGCCGAGGTAATGGGTTCAAACCCTACACTGGACAGTTGGACTAAAATGTTGACCTCTCGTCCTTGACTTGGGGACGTAAATTACAAGTATCTCTGAAGTTGGAGTGGGTTCGCCTGATGGCGAGGGACACTGTTAATAGGGAAAGCTAATCAACATGCAAAATTCAGTCCAGCACTAATGTAAGTAGTGTGTATGGACTACGCTTGAGTTCAAATCGAGCGAGGAAAAAAAAAAGGCTGGGGGATATATTTAGTAGGTGGAGAGGTGGCGCGATAGCGTTACTTGGAGTTGACCTCTTCCTCTTTCGTCCGTTGGCACATACCAGTGAATCAAGAGGCGAATAACAGACGCTGGCTCTTGATAGGACACCCATTGAGAAAACCTGAGTACATTATAACTAGAAAGGGCTTTGTCTGGAATCCACAAGGAAAAAATACAACGAGGAAGACCATAAACACACGGAGAAGAGATGTAAAGATAGAAATGACTAATATGGGAATGACATGGACGGAGCTGCATGAGATAGCTGATAGGAGGACTTGGAGTGAGTTTGTTGGAGGCCTATGCCCCAGTGAGTAATAAAGGCGAAAGAAGAACAATGGGGTTGTCTGCCCCAAGCATATCCCGTCTTAGTCGGCTTTTACGACTAGTATTCTTGGCTTCCTTTACGAGTCCCGGTAGCACCCAATATTGTCGTTTTATTTCTTTATTTTACACGTGGATAATTACATTTGGGTCCAAAGATAGCGCAGTGTTGTAGCCCGCTTGCCTGCTGGTCCGTGGTCATACATTGGAATCCCTACCCAACCGGTGATGTTAGAAAAATAAAAATGACCTGAGCTCCCATGTCGACCCAGCCTCAAATGGGTACCAGTAAATGTCCCGGGAATTAAGAGCAGCTGGTGTGATATTGAACACGTCCCTGATATGTTGTCGATTGGTCTCTAGAAACATGGAACTAGCACCATATACCCAGTACGCATCAATGCCGGGTAAAGGATTCCTGGCTTCACTCTTGTTTAATGATCACAAAACAACAGCTAGGTGACAATGCTGACTAACAACACGAAGCTGCTAAGGGTGTTGCCATTAATGTTACTCTCTTACTAACGTAGTTATAACTACTCCCTCGTTTTATTGCATTATTTGGCCCGCTTTCTGACACCCTGTTCCCTCCCACTCGCGGCCTAAATCTCCCTCGTAAAATACGCCTGGAGAATATGACGAAATTGGGAGAGAAAAAAAATTACCTAAAATTTTTTTTATGAAGAGAGAGTTGGATAAAAGGGTTGTGTGGGCGGCTGGCCTAATTTAGTGCATGATGTATCTGAAGTTGTCTGTTCCCTAGAATATTGTGCTGTCCCAGCGTTGAGGACACTGATCTTTAGACTGGAAAATGCACGTCTATTGAGAGACTATGTACTTATGATGATGATGCTGCTGTTTTTCTCTAACTCGCTTGCCCGCAACTTTCCCCGCCAACATATCTGTTAACGAGACCCGTGGTAGCGTAGTGGCTGGACAATTGCCTGCTGGCCCACCGGTCATGGATTCGTTTCGCATCAGGGCCATTCGAAGTGTTAAAATTGATCTGCGCTCCCAGATCGACCCAGCGATAAATGGGTACCAGGAATTGCCGTTGGAAGTACAGACGACCGGTGTGATACAGAGCACATCACCCACCGAGTGCCGATAGGTCTCTAGCACCATGTGCCCAATGTGTCTAATGGGGTGTGAAAGAGTCCTTTACTTACCAGTCATTTAGCAAGGAGTTGTTTCTATATGACCGAAGTACCTTTATTGTCTGAATTGATCTGACTTAATTCAATAGTTATGTTATAGTGTTGGCTTTTTCCTCTTCAGTTGGTTGCTATTTGTGTCTTGATTATGTGCTTTTGGCACAAAATGACGACGAAAAACCATGGTATTATACGGGAGTTACTTCCGAATGTGAAAATCGCGTTAGATCAAATTCGCGTTGATAAACCGCATTATACGAGAATTTCCTATATTTGATATCTGCGTTTTGTCCAGCAATCACTAAAGAAAAAAAAATTGAGCTTTTCTGCTAAGATGTTACAGCCGGCTACATGATGATTATTTTGACTTCACACCCCCCCCCCCCCTCTCTCTCTCTCTCTCTCTCTCTCTCTCTCTCTCTCTCTCTCTCTCTCTCTCTCTCTCCCCTCCCTTTTTATTTTTTTTTTCCTTTTCTTCCGTGCGACATCATCAATTTTAGCCAGGCTGCTTGGACCATTTACTACACTAGTCTGAAAAATCTGCCACTACTGCGATGTAACTTACGGACGCAGTTCGATCCCGCATTCCGCGTTCGAAACACAGCTGCGTTGGTTTTTTTAATGAAATGTTTTGGGTGCCAGTCGTTCAGAAAACAATGGCAAACTTTTTTATTTTGCATGTCCCTTACATGACATTGCAGTCAACATCAGCATTTTTCAGCTGCTGTTGCTGTACTAGGCAAGATCACGCTCAGAAGTTTGCCATTGCTTTCGGCTCACATACCTCGTAAGTTACCAACGCGGCGAGAACCGCTACCGATTCTCGCGTAGGTTACGTTACTCACGAGAATATACGGGATTACGGAGAGAGACGTTAACGCCTAGGCCAGGGAGACCGGCAATGGCAAACTACTGAACGTAAACTTGTCCAGGAATCACGAACATACAGAAAATGCTGGAGTTGACTGCTTCGCCCGTAAAGGACATGCAACTAATTTTTTTGTTTACCAGTGTTCTAAAATGCCCTTACACTACCAACTATATGCTACCCAAACACACCCCGGAAAGATAAGCACACATATGATCATGATTCAGGAAAGAAATCTGCGCCAGACCACCGCCGGATTAACTATTTTAAGTGGTGGCGACGCTCAATTTGGGCGCACAAGTGGGCGTGACGCCCACGCAGCGGTTTCTTTGATGTATGTAGTAATCGCTGGTAAAATGTGTAACTTGTTCTCCCCCCCCCCCCCCGTCTCCTTTTTCGATGACATGGAAAAGTTGGGTTAGATACGTTGTGTGTGTGTGTATGTGTGTGTGTGTGTGTGTGTGTGTGTGTGTGTGTGCGCGCACGCGTGCGTGCGTGTGTACGCGCATCAATTTATTAACAAGTAATTCTGTCGTTTGTGTAAGTGTTGTGTGCGAGCTCGCATGCATCCATTTATATTCGGTAACTTATACATTTAGCTCTATTTGTACGCACACGTATACACACATAAACATATTTCCGTTTATCTATCTGCCCACCTGCCTGTCTGTTAATATCTTTGTTCCACTGGTAATTGATCCCGGACCGCCGTGATGTAAAGCTAGTGTACATTTCACTCTACTACAGCGGTAACTTATACATTTAGCTCTATTCGTACGCACACGTATACACACATAAACATATTTCCGTCTATCTGTCTGCCCGCCTGCCTGTCTGTTAATATCTTTGTTCCACTGGTAATTGATCCCGGACCGCCGTGATGTAAAGCTAGTGTACATTTCACTCTACTACAGCGGTAACTTATACATTTATCTCTATTCGTACGCACACGTATACACACATAAACATATTTCCGTTTATCTGTCTGCCCGCCTGCCTGTCTGTTAATATCTTTGTTCCACTGGGAATTGAACCCGGATCGCCGTGATCTAAAGCTAGTGTACATTTCACTCTACTACAGCGGTAACTTATACATTTATCTCTATTCGTACGCACACGTATACACACATAAACATATTTCCGTTTATCTGTCTGCCCGCCTGCCTGTCTGTTAATATCTTTGTTCCACTGGGAATTGAACCCGGATCGCCGTGATCTAAAGCTAGTGTACATTTCACTCTTCTACAGCCACAGATCAACACTACACTGCCTAATTGGTTTTCCTGAAACATGAGTGGTGATATTATCATTTACAGAGAGCTCACAGCTGCTTTGGGTAGTCGAATTTCGCTGCCACAGAAAATCGATCTGCTGACAGTCAAAAAGCGTAAATTCGATAACGGATGCGACCAGACCGACAATGTAACAGTGTTTGCTGTCTGAGCATCTCAGTGAAATAACATTTGGGGGAGAGGGGAATATCAAAAAATCTGTTCAGAGTGTGGAGAGCATGATGAAAATAATGTATTTTGGTGACCAATAGTAATAACAGGGGGGAAATCCCAGTGCTAAAGATGAATATTTGTCTAGTTCTTCTGGCAGGCGCTCTGAACCTGTAGGGCTCTTTGCCGCACTTGTAAACTGAAGCCACTGTCATCAATTCTCAACTATCTGGCTCATGTTTACACAGCACAGCATTAGTAAGAAATGTCTGGGTCAGAGGAAATAAGATAGCAATAGTTTGGAGATAAGAATTAAAGTAACAGCTAGGATACAGAGTTAACTGATTATGTAACAAACATCGCACGACACGTTGATTATTGAATTCGTGTATAACCATAACACGGTTATCCGGGCTCCATCAATCCCAGACAGACATTATTACCATACAACCCATTCTACGTGCTTCTCTACATAGTTGTTAGTTCAGTTCCAGGCTGGACCTAAAAAAAAACATTGCATGTTTTTGCAGTATGTTGCAATCATATCCAACCCTTATTGGCTGTATGTGATTCACTAGCTAATTTTGTCAGTGAAATGCGTTGCACTGTTTCGTCAAGCTTCTGGCACAGGCTCGGTACAACCGACTTTGGTAAGCATTTTTTCTGGTTTTTCCATAGCCTTTAATTGTCTCCAGTCTACCTTCAAGGCAGTAGGTTTGTGACTCTTCGCCTGATTCCTAGCCATTGACCTGTCCGACATTGTAGTTGCCATGAGTCGCAATCACACGTATATAGTTCTCAGAAGTCTAATGATAAAACTGGCTTCATGTTATTAGGGGCGATTTATGTATGATGTATACAGATATATGTTCTGATGTTTGCTTGCTCACTGGGCTCCCACGCCGATGGTTCAGGGCTCGTTATGCTGTTCCTTCGCGATGGCCTTTTATAGTATCATATCAGCATCATATCTGAATGCCTGCCTTGTGAGTACATCTGTTCGCCATGTATCTGTAATTTAGGCTTAACAGTTGCGTTATCTTCAACTGATTTCAGGCCCAACCTGACTCAACTCATATTTACCCAACGTATAAGCAACTCTTAAGAACTCAAAATACAACAAGATAACGGTTTATTCTAACACATTAGTTCTCTTTTGGTAATTCATATTATACATTTACAAAGTCGTTTCAAATTATTATACACTTATACAATCAGCCACTCCTACACTAAACCAATATAAAACTATAAAACATCGGGGATGCATTCGCCATCGCTTTTTCGTTGCCTGATCTTTAACTCGCGATATCGTCTCGCAAACACGCCTTTTGTCTGTTCATCTCTTGCGTTAATCATAACGTGATTCTTGTAGAATCACGTTTTATCAATGCGCCACTATTCGCTCATTCCCGACATGGGCCTAACTTGGCTCAATAAGGTTGAAAATCACATACATTAAAAAAAAAAATTTCTATTAACTACGTACATGCACTAATTTATTAACTCATGTATACTACTATTACTACGTTAACTCTATACATATTTTTGTGTCCCTCGCTGTCGACAGGGAACAAACACTTGGGACAAATCTGAAATTTACATAAACGTATAAATAATAACGTTTTCTATTAATCATGTATACTGTATCAGCATCATTCAAAGATTGCAACTGTATTTGTATATCTATAATATAAACTAGTTGAGTGTAATCATTTAGCAAACCAATGTTAGGAATTTTGATTAAATATGATTATACTTATAGCATGATATGGCATGTTGTGTATTCACAACATTTAAGTAGTTTAACCACATTTAAGGTATATTTAACTATACGCCACGACTCAATCCAAACTGCAATAGTGGTAATTTACGCGCATTCTCTAGAGCAGAGGTCACCAAACTACGGCCCGTGGGCCGGATCCGGCCCGCGACGTCAGTTCTTCAGGCCCGTCGACGGTACCCGAATTTGCTTGATAAAACGTATGGAACACAAGACGTTGTGGTACACTTTAAATTTAAATATTATATTTTTAATACTTGGAGATTTTCACACGTACAGAGACCTGGCTGCTATGTTCCTTAAATTTACTATTTTCAATTTTAAATTATTGTATCTAGATGTTCTTTTGTATTGTAATATTTGCTTATTTCGCGCCATCCCAAGTCTTTCCCCAGCTCGTGGTAGCTCCGCCTACACTCTGACGTTACCATGGTTTCCATGGCAACACACACAAACATGCAGCTTTCTCGCCCCAGATGCGTTCGGCTGTCCACACAGCTCCGAAGCTTCAGAAATATTTACTTCTTTTTTGCCTGTCATCCATTTTATAGGTATATAACAAGGATTTCCTTGTTTGACAGTGATAGGTAAGTGAACTACAAGTGTGAATAGAGGCAATAAAGTAGCAAACTTCATACAATGCCATATAAGCCTCGTGTTATCCCAGCTCAGAAAAATTCCACAGTCAAGGTGTTAATCGAGCTAATCTCTAGGCCAGTGTTTTTCAACCTTTCCGCTGGAGCAGACCCTTACGCAAATGTTTACGTTACTCATGGAATTCTGTATGATGATAGCAGTGTCTGTCTTACTTTATGTAATAAACCAGATGGGCAGAAATGTTCCATTTAGGCAATTTCAGTCTGTTTCGGCGGAATCCCTGGCTGCCACTCACGGAACTCCGGTTGAAAAACACTGCTGTAGGATGTTTATATAGGCCGGCCCTATTTATATATTTTGCAAACCTTATTATGTGATATATTCTATTACCAAAGGTACCTATAAACTGCGTATGTACCTTTGGTGAGCCGTAACTTCAACAGTGACCCCTAGTCCTCTGCTTTTCTTGTGTTTCAATAGGATTTCAATTATGTTTCTAATTCAATGTCCTTTTCATTTTCAGATACCGTTGACTTCACCTTTCATTATGGCTACTATGAAAAGAAAAGTGGACGCAGAGTGTCGCGTTTTCAGCGAAGAATGGGGAGTAAAGTACTTCTTTGTGGAAACAAAGGTCCACATAATCTGTTGCGTAATATGCGGCGAAAGTGATGCCGTTTTGAAAGAGTACAATCTTCGACGTAACTATGGAATAAAGCATCTATCGACATATTCAAAGTTTTCTGGATTGTTACGGTCTGAGAAATATGAGTCCATGAAACGTGGTTTAGAAACACAAGGAAATCTCTTCACGAGAAAGTTTGCTGAAAATGAATCTGTCACTTGTACAAGCTACAAAACAGTGCATAAGATGGCAGAACCAGGAAAACCGTTTACTGATGGCAACTTCATCAAAGAGTGTATGATGAAAGCAGCAAATGACTTGTGTCATGAGAAAGCCGATTTGTTTGGAACTATCAGTCTTTTGGCAAGTTCAGTTGTGCAGAAAACATAATAACTTGGAGAGAATATAGTGCTACAAATACGCGAGAAAGGTATGAACTTGTTGTGGTATTCTCTGGGCTGAATGAGTCTACTGATCTCTCGAGTACGTCACAACTTCACGTGTTTATACGTGGTGTCAGTTTGAACTTTCAGATACCAGTAGAGTTGGCATCCGTTTGCGGCATGTATGGAACAACAACAACTGGAATAAGCATTTTCGTGGAAGTGCAAACAATTTTGCACAACTTATAACCTTAAGTTGAATCAGCTTCAAGATGTTACAGTTGATGGAGTAAAAAAACATTGCTGGAGTGAGGAAGGGTCTGGTGAGGCAGATCAGGGCTCAGTTAGAAGATTTGCAAATTCTGGGTGCTCTGTTTATACACTGCATCACACCAGCAAGCACTCTGTGGGAAAGACTTAGATATTTCTTTTGTACCGAAACCAGTCATTTCTGCCGTGAGCTTAATTCGGGGACATGCACTCAATCACTGTCAGTTCCAGGCTTTTCTTGGAGAAATTGATTCTGAATTCTGTGTCTTGTCTTGTCACACACCAGTGAGGTGGCTCAGTTGCAGTAAAGTTCTGTTTCTATTTTACAGGCTCCGAAACAAAATATATGTTTTCCTCACTGAAAAAGATAAAGCTGATGATCCACAGCTGTCAGATCCTACCTTCTGTCAAAATTGTCATTTTTGGTCGACATCAAGTCCCACATGAATGAACTGAACTTGAAACTTCAGTGAAAGGATAATTCGACAGAATCATCAAAGGATTTCGGAGAAAGCTGTCACTGTTTGAAGTATAACTGGAAGGAGGAAACTTTTCTTTCTCACTTTCACTGTTTCAAGGAGTTTTGCGCTACAATCGCCGAAGATTTCAACCTCGATGTTCAGAAAAAAAAATTATTGGTGACTTGAAGAAGCATTTTTGTTGTTGCAGATAGTTTCAGATCTTGACTGAATTGAGAATGAAATTCTTCTGTTTCAGAATCCGTTTGATTGTAACCTTGATGATGTGCCAGTTGAGATACAATTGGAGCTAATTGAATTGCAAGCAAATGACTTGTTGAAAGAGAAGCACAGAGAAGGAAAACGTGTTGAATTTTATTGTTGCTTACCTGATGTTGAGTTTCCGAAGCTAAAAAAATTTGCCACTGGCGTGGCATCAGTATTTGGAACAAGCCTGTGAGCAAACATTTTCAAAAATGAAGTATGTGAAGTCAACACATCGAACAAGATTGACTGATGAACATTTGAAGGCGTTTATCTTTATTGGATGCAGCAATTCCAAATAAAACATTGATGATATCTTGAAAGCCAGTCAGTTGATTTGTGAAACACAAATCTCACGAAAAGTTTTTGCTGCTTAGTTTATGAGATTCGGATATGTGCATACTAGGTCTGATGTAACTATCTTTTTGCTAACGTGGCCTTCATTGATAACTTGTTTTAGTAAATAAATATGTTGTTTGTCTTTGTTTTGTGTGTATGTGTGCATTGTACGCAGTGTCGGATGTATGGTTGGGTAAACCCCAAAGAGATAGAGGACACTCAAGTTCCTCCTTCCCAATGTTATTCTGCCCGTTCTAATTAATTTAGCTGCTACTGGCTCTGTGGATTGAAACCATAAATAGAGTTTCTGAGAATCAAGGAATACCTCCAGGAAACCAATGATAAGTTTTCTCTGAATACGCAAAATATCCTTTTTGGTGGTTCCTTGCCTCTCCTCTCTCAACTAAATAATTATTAATCTAGGGTTGTTAATTAAAACAATTTTACTACGACAAGAGAACTCTCAAAAGAGAAAATGACCCTTATTTTTTTCATAATTTATTACACATAAATGGTGCTATTGATTATTAATGTCATAAAATTACAACAATCAATTCATTACAAAAAACAAGATCATGTACATGTACGTCTCTAACTATACATATATTATGGCTGTGCTCAATATAATATCCACCGCCACCAGCGATGTATCAGTCTTCGATTATATTTATTGTGTCTCTTCTTGTGGCCTATGTATAATCTGGGGCAAAAAAAAAAAATGTATACACTCTGATTGGTCAACCGTCAAGTTCTTGGACCTCTGCGGCAATCATTCAGTGCAAAATATATGTGATAATTTGAGTGTTTTTTGTGTGTTCCAAGATAAGGTTTTGGCTCAATGGTTTTTCCACCTATATGAATAGAACTAAGTTATCTGGGATACCTGTCCTATATTGGTAGAGAAAATCTGCAGGAAGTTGCTTTGGAATAGTATTTGGCCTCACTATATCAGCTGCCTCACTCAGACAAGCTGCTATATTCACAAAGTCAGATCTGGATCTAGATGGATCTAGCCACTACCTGAAATTTCAGCATCAGTTACAAAACTAATGATATCATCACTATGAACATCAGAAACGAAACGCTGGTCACTGTCAAGAAAACCACAAAGAAAAATACATAAAAGAACTGTGACACTAGGAAAATAAACTGTGGAAGGAAAAGAGTCTTGGTGCTCTCAAATAGTTATCCACAACATAACTGGCTGTTCTCAATCCAATCCATCTTTATATTGCGCTCAAGGTTTAGACTAGCAGATAAGCAGAGTCGTCTTCTCCCATGCCTGTCCTCCATGGTCTGCAACCTTGATTGATTTGGAATTAGACAACAATGTTCTCCCTTCTCTTCTGTACATAATTAGTTTCTCTAGATCTTCCCTTACAAGAAAAATGTCTCATACATTAAGGGTTTTAAAGGTTCCAAATGTTGCTGTATGTAGCCGGGGCGCAGTGTTGGGGTGAGCGCCCAACATTGCTTAAATACCCCAATGGCTCGTGAATACATAACCTATGCAGCAAAAGTCCAACTCCTGGCCTTCACGTGGCGGAACTGTTGCTACTAACAGGAGAAGGGGCGACGGCGAGTATCTGGCGCCGGAAAATAACCAGTGTGCTCTAGATGTGTATACACATACATGCATGTGCAGGCACGTGTGTGCGTGTGTACACATCTAAACTCGAGTGAGACCACAGTCTGCTCTAGCAAAGGAAAGGTGCTGAAGACGGAGGCAACCAGCCAGGAGGTGCACCACATAAATCAGGATGCCACGCAATTACGCAAAATGGAATATATCGACTACTGCTAAAAGTTATGGTGCTCGCCCTGCTTTGGACCCCCAGGCAGGTGCAGTGCCGGGCCCTATGTCTCGAAAGGGTCCAACACCAACTACTGGAGGTCCTTCTCAGATGCCCTGTGGAGCCAGGGGACATGAGAATAGAACGGCTGGCCATACTAAACAAAGACTTTAAAATAATGCACTGGAATGCAGAGGGAGTCAGCAAAAAAAAAAAAAAAAATAAATAAATAAATTAGAAAACATCCTGGACCAAGAAAAAGTAAGCATATGTTGCTTGCAAGAAACTCACCTCAACGAAAATATAGCCTTCAAAATCAGAGGCTACCAGTGTTACCGATCTGACCAAAAGGACAGGCGAAAAGGTGGGATACTTACCCTTGTAAAAAATAACATCACTGCTTCCAAATCGAAGTCTATATGGAAGGGGCTGAGTATCAGACACTTAAACTTAAAACAGGCTATACAGACCTACATCTGATCAATTACTACTGTCTAAGTGACCGCCCACAGGCACTGGACACACTACCATTAACAGAAAAAAATGATTGTGTGTGGCGATTTCAACAGCCACTCGCAGAGTTGGGGCTATGATCACATGGACCAGAGAGGAGAGAGACTGGAAGACTGGCAGGATGAGAATAGATTCATCTTGGTTAACAAGCCGTCCGACCCACATACTTTCTACTCGAGATCATGGCACTCTACAACTACACCTGACCTGGCTTTTCATTCACCAGACCTGGAGTGGAACATTACACGAATTGTTGGGAAACAACTTGGTGGCAGCGACCATCGGCCAGTCTTTCTAACTGTAGAAAATGAGCTTGTAAGTGAAAGCAGCACCCTCTCGAGGTGGAACTACAAGAAAGCAGACTGGGTAATGTACAGGAATCGCACCAGCTTACTGGTTAGAAACCTGAACACTGAGAAAGACATAAATAAAGTAGTTTAAGAGTTTGGGAAATGCATACTACAGGCAGCGTGAGAAACAGTACCAAGAGGAGCCCGTAAACAATATAAACCCTACTGGAGTAGTGAACCGGAACAGTTGCATAATGATGTGGAAGTATGTAGATAGCAAGCAGAGGCCACACCCAGCCAAGAGCACCACAATAAATTCCAGCATGCAAAAGCCAAATTTCAAAGGGCCAAGCTGCAGGCTAGACGGAAAAGCTGGCAGGAAAAAAACAGAGTCTCTGACCTTTGAAAGAGACACAAGGAAATTGTGGAAGCTAATAAAACACCTTAACGATGAGGGCACAGGGAGAAACTCAAAAATTGCACTACATAAAGATGGAAACATTTTAACAAGAAAGCAAGCAGCTGACCATTTTGCGGACTCATTCGCACAAGATAACAATATCAAAATTAGTCCAGAGAAACAACAAGAGATTCGAGAGAAACTGCAACATACAGGACAGAAGGAAATAGTACATGAGGTTCTGGAGGCACCCATCACAATCAGCGAACTGGAGCTAGCCATATCAAAACTGAAAATGAGAAAGTTACCAGGAGCTGATGGTATCTTCAATGAAATGATCAGGAACCTAGGAACAGAGGCCAAAGCAAAGCTGATGCAGATCTTCAATAACAGTTGGACCTTAGGCAGTATTCCACAAGCCTGGAGAGAAGCAATTATTATACCCCTCCTAAAATCAGGGAAAGATAGTTCCATTGCCTCTAGCTACAGACCAGTTAGCCTCATCAGCTGTCTCTGCAAAACAATGGAGCGCATCATCAATCACAGACTGCATTGGAACATTGAAAGTAAAAACATCCTGGTGCCACAGCAGGCTGGCTTTAGGCAGTGCTACTCTACGGAAGATCAGACAACCTACCTCTCTCAAGAAATTGAGGATGCATTCCAAGAGAAGAAGCTGGTGCTTGCGGCATGGATAGATTTGAAGAAAGCCTTTGACAAAGTCTGGAAAGAAGGTCTCATGAATAAACTGAGAAACTGCAAAGTCAATGGAAGGATGTACAAATAGGTAAAAGCATACTTGCACAACAGAAGAGCCCGAGTACAGATAGACGGACTAAAGAGCAAGAAAGTACTACTGCGTCACGGTGTTCCCCAGGGCGGAGTCTTGTCCCCCACACTTTTTCTAATCTTCATCAATGATCTCGTTGCTAATCTACCACACGGAATTAAAGCGGCAATGTACGCCGATGACCTGGTTCTATGGAGCACAAATGAACATGCATCAGTGGCCACCAGATTACTACAAAGAGCTGTAGATACATTCGTTGCATGGGCAAATAGATGGTGTGTCAGCATAAACACTGACAAGTGCAGCACCACCCTATTTACCCTCTCTCCAAAACAAAAGGCAGGGACCATCCAGATAAATGGAACACCCCTAAGAGAAGATAAAGAACCAACATACCTTGGAGTAACATTTGATGGCAGGCTAACATGGAGAAAGCACATCAACACAGCAGTAGCAAAAGCCAGAAGGAAAATAGCCATCCTGAGAAAACTAAGTGGAACCACATGGGGAGCCAGTGGGAAAATACTTAGCAAAGTTTATCAACAGAGCATACGACCACACCTGGAATACGGGTCAACTGCGTGGTGTTCGGCATAAAAAACCACACTACAAGAGCTTGACAAAGTTCAAATTAAGCACTTAGAGTCACCACAGGAGGGATGAGATCAACCCCTATAGTGGAAATGGAGAAGATGGGGAGGACACAAGCACTGAGTGAGCGCAGAGATACGAAAACGCTAATACAAGCAGAAAAGTTCCTCAGCTTACCAGGCCACCCTATGAAGAATAGATTTCAAAACCTAGCTATGGGGCGGTTGAAAAGAAGTAGTTTTATCCACCAGGCCAAACGACTCTGCAGAGAAACCACCGATCTGCTCACAGATGGTATCCCCCTAACAACTATTCCAGAGCGAATTCCATGGAAAGATGAGCATAGACTATCATTACAAATCCAGACAAAAGTGAGAGGAATATTTGACAAGGAAGAACAGAACAGTGTGCAGCGCAGAACAGCCACTCTCAGCTTCCTTGATGAAGAATACCCACAGGACCTCTGGATCCGAGTCCACACAGATGGGTCAGCACAAAATGCTGTTCGAAATGGAGGCGCGGGAGTGTACATAGAATACCCAAATAATACCAGGGACACAGTTAGAGTACCGACAGGAAAGTACTGCCATAACTACGATGCTGAAGTTGAGGCAATCAAGATAGCAACAGAGAAATTACTAAATACCAGCATTGGTACACAACCTGTGGTGCTATTGACAGATGCAAAATCAGTACTCGAGGCGCTCCTGTCTGGGAAATTGCCAGTACTAAGGACACTACTTTCTGAACTTAGCAAACCTTCTGGTCTAGAGAGACGACAGTGGAAGATAAACTCTATGGGCCGCTGTTAAGATTCATTCAAGAGACAACATTGCAGTTATAGACATATTTCAAGCGAACGAAAGAAGAAGAATCGGACCGAAACATCTTTCCTCCCAATGACTCTTTGAGTTGTCCAGAGAGGTGGATAATCACTTGAGGCAAGGTCTTTCGAGTACGGGCGACGTGGTACACACTGAAAGTGGAGGTCTTCGATGTTTTCAACAGTTATACGGGCATTATGGGGCCAAGCATTGTCATGTTGCCAAAGGACACCTTTACCCAGAAGTCCACGTCATTTGGATTTGACTGCGGGTCGAAAATTATTCCTGAGAAGATCTGTATATGTGACAGTTTTCCCTATTGGCACGTAGTGCTCTAAAATAACGACTCGTTCATCCTAAAAGAGAGTCAGCATAACCTTCCCTGCAGGTGGCTGCGTGCGAAACTTCTTTAGTTTCGGTGAGGAGGGGTGGCGCCATTCCGTGCTCGCTCTCTTCGTTTCCGGCTCATGGTAGTGAACCAGGAAACCATCTTCTGCTTCAAAGCACTGCAAAGGTTCTTGACAAGCATGAATGCGTGGTTGTTTCAATTCTGGATTAAGTTGCATGGCATCCACCTTGCAGACACCCTGCGGTACTGTAGCACGTCTTGGAAGATGTGGTGTGCTGAACCGTGACTGGTGTCAAGATGTGCGGCAATGTCACTCACAGTCAATGGGGGGGGGGGGGGTGCATTCCTGGACCAGGCCTTCAACGGCTGCAATCGACTCTAGGGGTCACTACTCGGTGTGCCTGACCCGGTCGTGAACAGTCTGTCACAGAAGTCACGCCGCCGTTTTGAAATTTCCTACTCCACTCATACATATGCTAGACTGACTGGCATGCTTCACCATACTTGACCTTCATTTGAGAATTTCTATAGGTTTCACTCTTTCATTGATTAAAAAGAAAACGGATAACAGAACGCTGCTCATCTTTGGGACATGTCAAAAGTGGGGTGGCCATCTTTAAACTGTCTTTATGATGACACAGTGTTCGTCTGAACAGTGATGTCATGTGCTTAACACTTAACACACTGAACAAAAATATTGACAGGTTACAAAAAAATTGCATGGTTATTTAATTTATATCACACTTTTAAAGTTTTCGATTGAAGCCCCATCGTAATTTGTATCATCATCTTGACCATGTTGCTCCAGAGCAGGGGTCACTAAACTTTTTTACAGTATGCCGGATAACTGACAAAATGATGAGCGAGGGCCGCATGAACATTCTGTACAATACTTGCAAGACAGAACGAAAGCTCTGGTGGGAAAGATGAAAAACTAAGTTTAGCATTCCATATTAATCATGAGTGAGTTTCGTGTGATATAATTCTTACAACCGTCAAAAGCGCAATTGATATTTTCCCCACTACAACCCCATTTTACAACAACACCAACCAACAGCGACATTGAGCCGAAGAGAGGATGAAAGAAGACTTTGGATTGGCTGTGACGTCACAAGCCTAAGCAGAATGAAACGGCGATAAATATGGCGTTCAAGGCGGAAAACGGCATGTTTTACACCAACCTAAGCACGGGGCAGGAGAAGATCCGATGTATCTGACAGAGTGATATCATCTTCCAAGTCAACTAACAAAGGATAACTTAGTCTTATTCATGAGATGAGGAAAGCATCAGCCTACAAGCAGACATCGCGTTTGGAAAACCGAATCCAAGTCAACCCCGAAACCTGTCGTCGACGTGTTTGAAGCCATTCAATTAACATGAAGGTAAGCACAATGATATATTTTATATTACGTTAGTAATTGATCCATCCTTTCCCAAGAAGAAGTTGGTAAGTGGATGTGTTGTAACCAGGTGGTTAGTCCTTAAAAAATTAATTGGGAGAGACTAATTTCTTTATTCAGATGCCGTAGTTCATTAATAAATTGTACACGAGGTTAAACCATGAGGAAGGTTTCTTCTGGGTAAACAACTTATTTAATGTGTAAGCATTAGACCTAGGCTGTACAATTTATTTCTTAAGGAGTTAAACTAAATCGGCAGTGATTTAGAAGTTGTGATTAATTTAAGATTTAGGAAGCTAAGAATACTTAGTTCAATAAGAAACTATTTTACATGTGATAACACTGGTAAGAGAAAATAGTGTAATGTGTAACAGAAAAGTACATGAGCACATGAAATATAAATAGACTTCTATATGTATCCGAATTTTGTGTGTTGGGTGAAAGCATCCATGTAGTGAGTCAAATGTATTTTTATTGTTGTTAAACATGAGGATTTATCATTTGTGAGGCACATTATAATGCCTAATCATCACCCATGCAAGTGTGGTTATAATTCATGATGAATGAATGTGGAATGTGGATGAGGTTATCGCATAATTCTATGTATTTGATGAGAGCATGCATGTGGTGATTCATGTGTAATTTTAAAATGGTTAAACATGAGGTATCATCATTTGTGAATCTCATAATTATGCCTAAGTATCATCCATACAATTATTTTGTCTAATGAATGATGGTGGAATGAGTGAGATTCCATTGTAATTTCATTAATATCAATTCTGTCAATTTACCATTTGTAAAATCACATCAGTATGCTTACTTATCATCCATGCATATATGAATATTATGTCTAATGAATGATGAGAATGAGTGAGATGAAGAGACATGCTGAGAAGAAGTATGAACAATCAATCAATCTCATGATGGAAGGCACTTTGGTGAACAATGTCGTCTATCAGAAGAGAATATGTTAATGATAACCATACACTAATTAATAATTTAGTGCATTCTGACGCATGACACCCCTCTGTATTCCATACAGCTCATATTACAATCATATGGTTTTGTGTCCTGAATGACACCACTCTGTATTACACTCAGGTTACAATCATATAGTTTTCTCTCCTGAATGATGATGATGATAATGATGATGATGATGATGATGATGATGATGATGATGATGATGATAAATGAGGTAAAGGCATATTACATACATGGTGAAGAGGAGGGAATATTCTCGCCTTGAAACTTTTCATTAGAAAAGAATTCACCTGAACGTTATACAAGAGATGTTACTATAATGTACTTACATTGTTTATAACCAAATACTCATTGCAATGGGGAATGATTTTAAAACCCTTCTTCTTCTTCTTCTTTCGTTCGCTTGAAATATGTCTATAACTGCAAAGCTGTCTCTTGTATGAATTGAACTGCCTTTTTCAGTTCACACAGCGGTCCATAGAGTTTATCTTCCACTGTCGTCTCTCTAGACCAGAAGGTTTGCCTAGATGTGTTATATTTTGGGCAGTCTTGGAGTATGTGCTCTGCTGTCTGCGACGCCAATCCACATGTGCACATGGCTGAGTCACCAATCTTGAATTTTGTATACATGTAGTTGCGTAATCTATTGTGCCCTGTCCTGAGGCGCAGAATAATGACCTGTTCTGGTCTGTCCATAACGTGATAGTCGTCTTGAGTAGGGTTTGGTCGCCTTCTGACTGATTTGATCATTCTTTCCTTTTGGTGGAATGTAATAGGCACATCAGGTTGTTCTTCTTTTGCTCCTTCCTTAGCCAATCATGAGCTCTGTCGTTTCAGGGTACTCCACAATGGGATGGTATCCACTGTATGGTGACCTTATGCTGGCTGCTAAGTTCAGAAAGTAGTGTCCTTAGAACTGGTAATTTCCCAGACAGGAATGCCTCTATTACTGATTTTGCATGATGAAGAAGTACAACAGGTGGTGCATGAGTGGTTGGTTATAAACGCCGCCAAGATAATTTTTTTTTTTCTATAGGAATCTAAGCACTTTATCTGCGCTTGGGGACTTTCATTGAACTCAGCGGTGATTACATCAAAAAATGATATATTTGGTCTTTACTTTTTCAGAAAGCTTTTCATTTGAAGCCTCCTTGTAATTATACATTTGTGGTCAGTTATATCAAGGCCCCTCACGACTCCACTGTCAGATTATGCAGCCTCGGTAATCTGCGGTGAACCAATCACCTGGGATTCAAGTTCTACAAAGGGCTCCCTTATTTATCAGCCAACTCATAAGTCCAGCCCACATCAGGTCCAGACATCAATTATTAGGCTACTCTTTCAAGTCTTTATCCGTCCTGTATAAATTGACATCACTCCCTCTCTAAGACCCTTAGTCTCTGAAGTGACCTTCGTCATCATTTCTCCTTTTCAAAGTTCTTTCAAGTTATGCTCATAGGTTCGCCGAATCTTGAATCATGATGTTTCGGAATCTGTGGTTGTTTACCTTTAATGTGATTTTTGTTTGTCACGTTTCATCCACGCGGCACGACTCGCTCATTGCTGACATGGGCCTAACTTGGCTTTTAAGTCTTAACTGACCGGCGTGTGAAACTAACTCACTACACTTCGTCAGAATAGAAAATGTAAGTACTACACTTCCCAGCCACACCTACCTCCATAGGCTGGACCTATGGTTTGGCTATTGTATAATAGAAACCTCGTGACAGAGAAAGCGTTAAAGAACAGCTGTCTGGACAGAAGTAAGCAGAGCGGATTGTACAACAGCTGTTTTGGGCACAATGAGCTAATTTAGTAGTCTGCAGCGTGTGAAGAACTGCCTGTGCGGACATTACTGTGCTTAAAATGGCAGTTAGTTATAATTTATTTACAGGAGACTGCCGAGCTGTAGATGTTGTCTGGGTGAGTTCGTTGACACAGCTTGATTTCCCCGCAGCGCTCTGTAGTGGTTGTCTGTTACTGCGGATGATTATCTCTTAGTATACAATTCGCACAATTGTCATGGGTTCGATCCGTATCGATGCGGATTCGAATTTTGAAAATGTATCTGGGATCCAGGATCGAAGCAGTCTAAAATGAGTACCAGGAAATGTCTTGGAAAGTAAAGGCCACCGTCGTGATACTGGCGTGATACATTTACGGAGTGCCGATTGGTCTTTAGAAATATGGGTCTGGCCCCATACGCCTAGTGCACCTAAAAGGATAATTTGGTCAATTAACTTTATATTTATACCATGTGCCACATGAAATAGCTAAAATGGCTCCATATTCACCAAACGCTACTGAGTTGCTACAGTTGTCGAGACTTTGTAAAAATATATGCTCTTAATTCATTCCAGTATTTCTATAAGTTACTTCTGGTAATTAGTGCCTTCACATGAGATGGAATTTTCACTTAAAAGTCGATTTAAAGCAATGCGCTTCACAATACTATTGCCAATCATGGTCTGGACTATAGTTCTGAAAATGAGCTTGTGCAAAGGCAGCATTTGAGCGCGTTCATTAGAGCGACGTTCTGCAAAGGTTGCGCACCCCCCCCCCCCCCCCCCCCCCCCGTTGCCATTAGTTAGTTATTTAGTCTTTCCTGTTGAGCCCAAGGCGGCGTATAGGGCAGAAATCATGGCTCTCCATGCCTGGCGGTTCGCTGCTACCTGTTGTAGATCCTGGATGTTTACTTGGCCGTTGAATGAGCCTTCTCTGATGATGGTTCTACGCAGGGTCTCTCTTGGTCTTCCCCGTTTTCTTTTCCCTACTGGTGACCATATGAGGGCTTGGTAGGGGAGTCTTGTCTTGCCCGTTCTGAGTACATGGACGATGTAGTTCCAACGTCGTTTTCTTATAAAATTGGATACAATATCTTGCTTAGTCTCTTGTCTTATTTGCTCATTGGTTCTGAAGTCTGTCCAGTGGAGGTTTAGAATTCTTCTAACACATTTGTTCTCAAAATTATCTAATTTTTTTATCTAAATCTACCGTTGATTTTCAACTCTCACATCCATACGTTAACAATGGAATCACACAAGAGTTAAAGATTTTAAGTTTCGTGTGTTTGCTGAGTGTCTTTGACTTCCAGATGTTTGACAGTTTATTTAAGGCACCAGATGCCAGTGCGATTCTAGATTATATTTCTCGTGTTGAGTCCCCTGTAGGTGTCATTTTGCTTCCTAGGTATGTGAAGCTGTTGACTTTTTCAAGAACGAGGTTGTTTAATTTGGTGTCGTCTGGACTGTTGGTAAGATCGATAGTTTTTGTTTTTGCGGTGTTAATTTGGAGAATGCTGTGATGTCGATTCCTAAATCAATCAATCAATCAATCAATCAATCAATCAATCAATTTGGAGACCAATGTGTCCTGAAACATTTTGGAGATGAGTTATTTTCTCTTGGGCATCTTAGTGTGTTGAACTCAAAAGCACTATGTCGTCTGCAAAGTCTAGGTCTTCTAGAATTTTGTCAACCCAATGGATACCCATATTTGAGTTGTTTGTGTATTTACGCATGACTCAGTCGATAGCTATTCAAAGAGCATCGTTGATAAGACACAACCCTGTTTCACTCCTGTTTCCACTGAGAACCAACCGGAGTTGCCTGATTCTGTTCTTACGCAGCAACGTGTCTCTTTGTAGAAAGATTTTATGACGTTGGTATATTTGGTAGGTAAACCATAGATTTTAAGTAGGTTACAAAGTGAAGGACGGTGGACACTGTCGAAGGCTTTATGAAAGTGGAGAAAGTTGGTGATTAATTTCGACTGGAATTCTACGGAGTCTTCAATGATTATTCTGAAGGTGAAAATGTGGTCGTTGCCATTCCTGATTTATATTTTGCATATTTTGAGCGTTGTTATAAATCTGTTTATGTCTTGTTTCTTGCTTTGCACTGTTTGTGCTGTTCATGAAGAAGTTCATTGGGATACCTTGTCTGTGCATGTTGTAGTTTAAGGTATTAATTATATATTTCATTTGTGTTATTGGGACGCAGAGGTGTTTCCAAGGCACCAGGGCCGGGTTATATACTGGCCAAGACCTATTGACGCGTCCTCGTCGAGCGTCCTGGGCAACAGGTCCCTTCGGGGTCCTGGCTGAAGTCAATAGCATCGCCGATTCCTCCGAAGTCGGAGAGTGTCTGCCTGTATGGCGAGGAACCACCAGTCTGCACACCAATAAGCCAGACATGGGACACCGGATACTCACGCAAACTTCAGGTCCTGTATGACATCACACTGATGTTGGACAACAGGATGCCTTCATCCGACATACAGGACTTTGCGTTGGAGCTCAAGCCAACGAACACAAGCAAGCAAGCAAGCATTTGTGTTATTTATTATTATTATTATTATTATTATTATTATTATTATTATTATTATTTTACTAGCTATCATTTTTCCAAACTGTGCTTTCTGTTCACCCGAGTTAAGAAGGTATATGCTTGTTTTTTTTTTTTTCATCGGCGGAATCTGCACATACCAGTTTGTTTAATTATGCAGAGGCTATATGATAATTGCCAGAGGGTGAATTGCCGGACAAGTGCGTCCTAATTCTATCTAATCTTTATTATAGGGGCAGTGTCACAACGAATCACACAACATGCTGGTAATTCATTAATTAACCATATTCGCATCTACATTGTGTCCTTTCGTTCTGTCCCTTTCAACCAGATTCGAAATTATCGTCACGCCTGCTATTGCACTATTTTACACTCACTTATTGTTAACATTTACGTTGTATGTCCATAACTATCCTACTCACGCCACAGCTGCTTGTCGAACTAATCTCTAGGTATCTTCTCCATAGTCGGTTAACTTTGACAACGGCCCATCAATCCTGCTTGTGCTTCATATCCAATTCCTCCGCTATTAAGCCGTGTTTCGTGTCCTATATCCTTTCTATTGGTTCTTGGTAGATATCTTCTCATGTTCCTTCATCGTATACTTCAACTGTCTCTTCCTGATGTTGACAATTAACAATTAGCCTCTCAGAATTCTGCCGTGATGATCTTCCTTCTTGCCGTCCTTCCTTGATCTCTCCCCTCTGTCCGTTTTTCACGCCATCGTTTCTAATTCGGCGCGTGTGCGTTCAATGTGCGCTCTATACTTGTTCTTTTCACTTCCCGATAATCTATATCTGTACGTGCACTTGCTACATATTTTATCCTGCGACACATGGCATATGCCCCCCCCCTGCAAATTTAAAATGGTGCAAACATTTTACACTAATACCCCAGTCTTACCGTCTTTGACATGAATCGCAGTAGTCGAACACATCTGTCATATTGGGTCCATGGTCGCACATATTAGTCTTCATTGTCCTCTAAAAGTCGCATATATCAGTCCATTGACTTGGTCGCACATCTCCGTCCACGTTTGGCTGTAAACTAGAGCTTATTCACTATCATTATAGACCATCCCCTTGTGAAACGTTGATTTGCCATGAACATCATCACTAAAATAAATATAAGTCGGACACATCCTTCATCCACCCTGTAGACGATGTGTGGCTCCAAACTCCTTTGTATTTCAGAGAAATGAAGTCCAACATGACTGAGATCCAGTGTCTCTCCAGACATCCCCAGTAGCTCCTCAATCGCATATATTATGCAAGCACCCTACCCACTCCAAGCCCTCACGCTCTGGGTAAGGTATGTGTGTGTTCATCAAATCCAGCTTCCACTGACATCATTAGTACTTGAATCGTTCATGCCTTCCTTTAGACCGTGCAGCTTCATATTCGACCTTCATATAATCCATAGTGCGTTTGAACCTGACTTCAGTTGTCGTAAGGTACCCTGTGCTTCGACTGTCTCAGTGTAGTGTCTTCATCTGGGGTTTGCCGCCATAGCATATGTGCATTTCCTTTCCGTATCTTTATAACGCTTTTTTCTGTATATTCATCTGTTGCTCATGATTCTCGTTGCCTATTATGTACCTGTAATATCGTTTTCCTATTCTACCAATATAATGATAGTATTAATAATTCAAGGACTTAAATACCTAATATTCCTTTCATTCCCATTCGTACTGCTCATACAGTAATTTAATACATATACATGTTAATGCAATGCATAAAAACACAATACATGTGTATTAACACAATTGAACTGGAATCAATGCATATTTAACTCAAACAAATCTCATCTTGAACAAAGCATGTCGTAACCCAATTACACTCCTTAAGTCATACTGTACGTTTTCTTATCGTTACTGTACTCTATTTCTTCCGGTACGTCCGTTATAATTTATTGTGATCATTACTCTGTGGTTCAGATGTTCTATTCTGATTTGATTTCCATGTAGTAGCCTTTGATTTATATGCGCTATCTATTATGTCATGGTAACGTGACTTGTCGTATTGAACCTGTGGAAACTGCATGGTGTGTACATAACATGTGTAGTGTCATGACAAAACGAAATAATAAATATTGCATGTGACAACTCAATAGTGAAATAAACGAAATAATGACAAAATCTTGTACTGAATTGTTCTTTTCTTTTGTTTGTCTTTTTCAATTGTTTTGTCATGTTTTGTTTTTCATTTCATTTCTTTTTTCATGATTTATTTTTTTCATGTGTATTCTTTGTTTTCATTATATATATATATATATATATATATATATATATATATATATATATATATATATATATATATATATATATATATTCATGTGTGTTCTTTTTTGTGATTTCATTTTTTTTTCATTCTTATTTTCAAGATTTCATGTTTTGTCTTTTTCTCATTCTTTTTTCATGATTTCAATTGTTTCTTTTTAAAAAATAGTGACAAATATCATGAATATATGTCAATAATTATCATAACTTATCTGTAGTACGACGATTTCACTCGTAGATCAACTTGTCACGTGTGGTTGGTTATATTTCGTACAACGACCGTCTTCAAATTTCATTTTGATGACGAGGCTTTTACTGAATGTTGCTGATTCTGTCTCTCACTGACGTAGATCAATTTGTGTACGTACCGATAATCATCACGGCAGAATTCTGAGATATAAGAGTCATGGTATCTGCCTGTCCAGGCGACACTATTGTACAGCTCATATTATAATGCATCTTTCAGTGCATGATGTGCATTATTAGAAGGGCAGTCGAGGCCTCTGCAACTGTAGCCCGAATTATGCAGTTAAAGTTCAAATGTTGTTTAAAGTATTTTGTCTTTTTCAGTTCGCTTGTTTTCGAACTCAGGCCTAATTCATATACGTGCTACTAGTTCTAGTGCATTGGATTGATTTTTGCGAGTGGATTAACTTTCCCTATTACCAGTATCCCTCTACAACCGGCGAACCCACTCCGACTTCAGAGGTACTTGTGTTTTACGCCCCTAAGTCAAAGATGAGAAGTCAACATTTTAGCAACTGATGGGTGTAGGGGTTGAACCCGCAACCTCGGCATCAGCTCACTGAATGTTTAAGAACGAGCGCTCTTATTCATTTAGAGATAGTATATAACTACATATTTTAGAATTGGCGAGAAGGGACATGCGGACGATTGGATGGATGGGCGGGCGATTGGATGGATGGGCGGGCGAGTGGATGGATGGTGGCTATATGGGGATTGGATGGATGGCTATTGAATGGACAGCTAGATAGCTGGCTAGCTGGCTGAATGATAAACTGACGGGGGAAGACAGACAAATTGATATTTGGAAATATGAATGGATAAATAGACGGAGCGAACGAAGAACGTGGGAGTGATTACTGACAAAATGTACAACTCAAAGAATTTACAAAAACTTAAACAAACATTGTCTGTCTAGAATGCCACACTTGCTGTTTGATTCTAATGACATTGTTTCTGTTGTTGTCTTTGTCAGAAGTGAACACATAGGGCTTTTGAGCTTCTGTTGTCGCTGTCGTGTGTGTGAAGAGAGGACAAGTGGATAGACGACAGAATAACTGCAGTTAGTGTGCATACAGCAAACATATTAGATTTTGTTTTTAGAATTGTGGGCTATAAAATACATCTTTCATTTCCGATCAGTCTCGCTGTGTCTGTCTGTTTTTAAAAAGTATTTTTCTGCTTCTTTATCTGTCTGTCCTTCCGCCAGTGCATCTATGCAACCTCCCTCCAGTTCGTTACCTCGGTTGATCTGCGTGTCTGTCTGTTCGTCTATCTCTTCTGAATGGACTGGTTAGCTGTATCTGGACTGGCTGGCTGTATCTGTGTTTCTGCCTACTTCTTCAATTTCTTCTCCTCCTTCATTTTCTCCCCCTCCTCCTTCTCTCTATAGGAGATGGGTGGGTGGGGGATTTGTCTCATAACATGGTAACATGCATTGTTTATGCTTACAACATTCATTTGACAATGTTTTTTTCCTATGTGAATGCACTATGCACTGATGAACGAAAGATGAGTGATTGGAAGGGCCGAATGTAAGACGGGCCTGCGTGCCCAATTTGTTATCCTTCGAAAATAAAGTTCGTTCGTTCGTTCGTTCTCTCACCCCTCCCTGTCTCTGAGGGCGAGGGAGTCTCTGTGGCGAAGTGGTCAAGCCGTTTGACTCGTGTTCCGAAGGTTGTGGGTTCGATTCCGGGCCGCGTCCTTCGGTTTACGAGTTAAATGTTTCGGAGACGCCTGTGGGTCGTCGCTAAAAGCTGCGGAGTTCGTGCTTTGTGCGACGCTTTCCGTGCTGCGGAAAGAGACCGAGCCATATGGGATAAAACCCGGTGCAATGAAGTCGACCCTGTCGACTTTTAAGCGACTTTGAAGCGACTCTCACTCCTCCCCTGTTCTGTTCCCCCTCCCCGATTCTTCTTATCGTTATCTCCAATGAAGTATAGCATCCCCCCCCCCCCTCCAGCTCTCGCCTATCTGTCCTATCTTTTGCTATGTCTTGCAGCCTCTGTCCATGTCGACCACACATTATTATTCTGTTCTTCACTTCTCTTCTCGGTGTCTTTTTAGGTCTCCCTGTATTTCTGGATCGTTTTCGTGAACATCTTATGGATATATGTAAGGTAGCTTCCAAACCATTCTTTCACCATTTCAACAGCCCTCAATACCCAGGTGAACCGGACATTTCTGCCACTGCCTCAAAATCGTGCTCCGGTGGCCACCCCACTTGTCTTGTTTTGGAAAATCGTCTCATTCATAGTTTAGATGTTCTTAATACAACAGGGATCAACATTCTGTCATTCTATCACCTTTCTCTCTTGCTCTGTCTGTCTGTCTGTCTGTCTGTCTGTCTGTCTGTCTGTCTGTCTGTCTGTCTGTCTGTCTGTCTGTCTGTCTGTCTGTCTGTCTGTCTGTCTGTCTGTCTGTCTGTCTGTCTGTCTGTCTGTCTGTCTGTCTGTCTGTCTGTCTGTCTGTCTGTCTGTCTGTCTGTCTGTCTGTCTGTCTGTCTGTCTGTCTGTCTGTCTGTCTGTCTGTCTGTCTGTCTGTCTGTCTGTCTGTCTGTCTGTCTGTCTGTCTGTCTGTCTGTCTGTCTGTCTGTCTGTCTGTCTGTCTGTCTGTCTGTCTGTCTGTCTGTCTGTCTGTCTGTCTGTCTGTCTGTCTGTCTGTCACACACAAACAAGCGCGCGCACAATACATACATGTGTGTATGTGTGCGCTCTCGTTTTTTTTTAAAGTTGCGTATCCCTTACAGGACGTTGCAGTCAACACCAGCATTTTTCAGTTGTTGTTTATGCGCTGTTCAGCTCTTTTAGTAAGTGTCCAGGTCTCACAGGCGTATGTTGCAATAGGAAAGATGCATATTCTTAAAAATCTAATTTTTGTAGTTCTATCTGTCCCACTCCACAATTTATTCAGTTGTTTTAGTCTTTGAAGAGCAACAGACATTCGTTTTTTAATTTCTTTCATAGTGTCACCATTGTTGGTAATAAATGACCCAAGATATTCGAAATTTCTTACCACCTCCAATTTTTCCTCATTAACATATATTTCTTTCTCCATAGTAGTTTTATCTGTATGCATTATCTTTGTATTTGCTATGTTGAGATATAAGTTGTGATTTTCACTATTCAATTGGGGTTGAGGCTATTAGGTTTTCTATACCATTCTGTGTTGTGGATAGCAATAGTGTATCATCAGTATATCGAATCTCTGGTACCACCGATATTTAGGGCATGATATTTCTCCCTGTTTATATCATTTCTGACATTTCTAATTATATATTCGGCGTACAGGTTAAACAAATATGGGGACAGCACCCAGCCTTGGCGGACTCCTTAATTGATGTCAAACCAATCTGATGTCTCGCCATCTATTCTAACCGCTGCTTGTTGGTCTAGAAAAGAGCATTTTTAAGAGTTGTATTACATATGACGGAAAGCCCATATTCCTCATGATTTCCCAACGTTTCTGATGTTGTACACAGTCAAATGCTTTTGAATAATCCACAAATTATGAGAATAGGTTTATATTAAATTCTCTGCACGTCTCTATTATTAAACACATGTTGAGTATGTGATTTCTTGTTTTTCTGTCTAAATCCAGCTTGAACCACGTTAATTTCTTCTTCCATTTTCTTACGAAATCTTTCCATTATACAGATGCTAAAAAGTATCAAGAGCCTATAGCAAAAAAAAAAAAAAAAAACAGTGAACAAGTCCTTCAAGAAACAAATGAAGATCGTAAACTGATTAGAGACATTAGATGTAGACAGTCAAAATTTTTTGGGCATGTTATGAGAAGAAATGAATTATCGAACTTGGTGACAACTGGCAAGGGAACAGACCAAGGGGAAGACCAAGATTTAAATACCTGGATGGCTTGTCCACGTGGCATGGTCGAAACAGAAACACAGAGCTGATCCACTACTCTGGTGATCAAGTGAGATGGCAGAACATGACCGCCAACGCTTATCGGCATGGCACATAATAAATGAATAGCACAAAATCAGCAAACAAGTTTAAAATATGTCCGAGAACACACATCTTTCCGATATTTACATACGGAAATGTGTCATAGAAGAAAATCCAGGCTTTTGAGCTTAAATTTTACAGAACAATGCTTAGAATATCGTTGACTGATGGAGAAGAGAAATAGATATTTCTACAAGATCTGAACATCCGAAATGATCATCATGTCTCAGAAACTGAAATGTTTCGGCCATATTAAACGGCACGATGGCATGGAAATAACAGTGACGAAAAGCATGGCTTGTGGAACAAGAAGAAGGGGTCAACCAGTGCAAAGATGTGCATTTTTGTTCCGCACCCCCCCCCCCCCCCCCCTACCCACCCCACCCACCTCTTCTAACTCATTCCGTTGTTCGTAACTCTTTCCGCCTTTCGGTATTTTAGTTTTCTGAAATTAGGACTTTGTCATATTCCTAGAAAACGCGTGGATATCTTATTTGTGATTGTGACGTGTCAGTTTTCTTGATTGTCTTCTTTGTCTTTTAGTTGACGAAGTCTTTGGTCGAAACATTGTCTTCTATCGGTTTGCCTTTCCTTCCATCCAGCTTCTTAGATATATTTTGCGTTCATTCCTTTGCTGTTTTTGTTCATTGATAAACACTGGTCCAAACATCTTGTTCTTTGATAAACAGTTTGGTCGAAACTTCTTGTTTATTGATAAAGTCTGGTCGAAACGTTCCCCTATATCTGTGTGTTTTTTCTCTCGTTGAGCTTCCTAGTCATAGTGTTTATTTGGGCTTTAGTATTAACTCCACAGAAGTCAACACTCTTTTTTATATTAATTTCAACATTAAATGAACACACGATGACATACCCGACCTGTTTAATCACGGTGTAATTACGGATACACATTTTAATGAGTCGTTTCATTTAAATTCCTATTATAGATCACATATAGTTTTAAAATCACTGTGCCATGTTTATGACTGTGAAACCACGCGGAAAGGTGTATGACTGACAAAGACGATAGGAATGCCGTCGACACGTCTTATGTATAGCATGTATGTTTAATAGCGTGTGCTTGAACAGGCAACATTTTTCGAATACATGTTAAAAGATTACATGACTTTCATATTAATGAGGCGTTGCAGGTTATTTGTTGAAATTTAATACATATAACGCATTCCTGTTGAAAAGAAAACATGACCAGGTAGAAATAATGCGACTGATGCAATGTTCAATTTTCAGTTAACTGAAATGAAATAAAATGAAAAACCCAACCCGTACAGTGCGTGGGCAAGCAGCTTCGGCTAACACTAGCGGTGATAGTCATGCTGAAATGTTACCTTGAGCAGTTTACTTCAGGAGAACCTGCTGTTAACAAAAATTCCATGTTCAACCTACACACACGTTCCATTTATATCATCACTAGCCTTGAAGTTTGTTTCCCTGTAAGGCATCCATCTGTAAACATCAGGATTACAGTGCTCGCTTCCCTTCTGAGACGTCCAACTCTTAACATCAGAATCCATGGAGCTCGTTTTCTCTTGTGAGACGTGCCACTCCAGATAGGCAACTATGAGGTTCGATTTGCTTCATGAGAAGTCTTTCTCTTGTCACCGGGATCTGTTGAATTCGGTTTCCCGTTGAGACGTCCCACTCTTATCATCATGAGCCATGGAGTTGGGTTTCTCATCTTAAAATAAACGTCCCACTCTTATCATCGGGAACCATCGCATTCGGCTTCCTTTCTGATACGTCCCACCCACTATTATCATTAGAAGTAATGTCCGCTTCCCCTCCGAGGTGTCCTACTGGTAATGTCTAATAGATTTTCATATTTTCTTGTACAAAGCAGACCCCCCCAAAAAAAACCATAGATAGCACAATGTATAGCCTGGCAAATGTGGCTCGTCAGGTGCACTTACAATGTTAGATATATTATAGTGAACGAATAGATGCATGCTTTTTGACTGAAATATATCATACATAGTCATACTTCTCGAATGTAACGAATATGTTACCAAGGTATCGCAGATTCATTATCGAGTCTATCTGCCTGCGCAGCGGGAGTTTACACAATAGTTTTCTATCTATTGTTTTTGTTTTCTTTGATCCAGTTTACCACCGAAGAGCATGTTTTTTGTTTTGTTTCTGAAGCAGTCTCATGTGTTGTATAACAAATGTACAAGGTCAGTTGCAGTAGAGCGACGACAGATATAGAGACGCAAATACATTTATGAGTGTTTCAGTACGTATTTAACTTCAGTTTTTCTTAACACATTCTATACCGCAAGGTATACGAAGTGACACTAATCCCTGTCAATTTCACAGGAAGCCATTTTGTGGTCTCACATGATAAACATCTGTATTCTAAAAAGAATTATAAATGTTATTGCTGCTTGTTGTTAACAGCTCTGTATTTTTAATGTTCATTATTTTACATTTTTAAACCAATAATATCACGACCTGATTCTAATTATCTTCCCAATGAGTTTTTGTCTCCCCGTAATTATTCTGCGCTTTCAAATCGGAAATGAAGAAAAGATGCTTACGTTGGATAAAACACACATTGAAAAAAATCTGCAGAAGAAATACGAGGAGACCCAAACTCACTGGGAAGATGATTGGAAACAAGGTCAACACGGAAACAATATGGATGGAGCTACATGGGTAGGTGGGCTTAACGTGAGACTGGTGAGGAACTATACTTAGCTTCGGGATAAACGCATTATAATAATGAAACAAGTAATAACACCAACAACAATAATAATCATCACTATAATCATTTCCATCTACGCATAAACAGGTCTGAAGGATTTCTCACCATCGTAAGTTAGGAATTTCAGTTACAGCCGATGCTCATGTATGAATGGGCGGGCAATGTGGTATCGAGGATTCTAAAACCACACCACTTATAAATTACCGTAGAGTGTTGTTAAGTGCACCACTTATAGAGTATATATATATATATGCGTATTCGGCCCATGACATTGATGCACGTGGGGGTGGGCATCAACGTGAAATCACCAGAAAGGGAACCGGGTTATTTTGAGTTGACAGATTCAATTCAGTGTTTGTTTTAGCTTTCAATTTGTTGGTCTTCTAGAGTGTTATGTGTTGCCAATCATATGAAGATTTGAATCTTAATCAGAAGTGTTGCTTTGTTCCCTACACTCTAGTGTTGTATTGTTTGTCCGATGCAGTGTTGTTTGGTTGCATTATCCATTGATATTTGGTTGTAAAATAAAAAATAAAGGACCTTTTTATACATCCTAAGGCGCATTGGGCACGTAGTGCTTGATCCATATTTTCTAGACCAATCGACACTCAGAGTGTGATGTGGTCAGTCTCATGCAGGCCAACTTTACTTCCCAAGACATTTTCTGGTACTCATTTAAGGATAAGCAGACCGCTTAGTGTATGACTGCGTAAATAAAGCTCGATTACCCGAGCAATCACCGTGCAGTGTGCACGCTTAAGATGTGTTATTTTACTTCCGGAAATAAGGTTCGCTTGTCTTACTAGAGACTGGGATAAAGCTTTCCTGATGTATCAATAAAACGCCACTAGTCCTGATCTAGGGGTTACACGACTTTCTCCGTAATCCTGTATACTCTCGTGAGTAACATGATGTGCGTGAGAATTGATAGCGGTTCTCTCCGCGTCGGTAACTAACGGGGTATGTGAGCCGGCCGCTCAGAAAGCAGTGGCAAACTACTGAGTGTAATCTTGCCAAGAAATCAACAATCAGCTGAAAGATGCTGATGTTGATAGCGATGTCCTGTAAAGGATATGCGAACCAAAAAAAAAAAAAAATTTAAGATATTGATAGTATTAGTAATAATAATAAATTTAGTAGTAGTAGTAGTAGTAGTAGTAGTAGTAGTAGTAGTAGTAGTAGTAGTAGTAGTAGTGTGATCTCCGTGGCTAAGGACTCATGGACGCGATTCGTAATCCCGCTTACCCACGTTCGGAAGGCAGCTGCAACCGATTTGATAGCAAACATCGTTGTGCTGGGTTTTAATGTGTTGGTATTGGAGCCGGTCGTTCAGAAAGCAGTGGTAAACTACTGAACGTAAACTTGGTAAGACATCAACAACAGCAGTAAAATGCTGGTGTTGAGAGCTATGTCCTGTAAATAGGATACGAAAAAAAATGGCAGCAGTAGCAGTAATAGTAGTAGTAGTAGTAGTAGTAGTAGTAGTAGTAGTAGTAGTAGTAGTAGTAGTAGTAGTAGTAGCAGCAGCAGCAGCAGCAAAAGCAGCAGGAGTAGCAGCAGGAGTAGTAGTAGCAGCAGGAGTAGTAGCAGTAGGAGTAACAGTTGCAGCAGGAGTAGTAGTAGCAGCAGCAGCAGCAGCAGTATAATAAGTAATTTACACATGGGTAAACAAGTTATGACTCATTCTAAGTGATAAAAAGTGCATTTATATTTTAGCGTTACCCTTGTCCAACCACGTTTAACATCCGGAAAGGCTGCGCGTAGGCGGTTTAATTTCCGCAAATTTCAGTGTATTGATATCACAATTTGCAGGTAGATGGTTTAACGATTACCTGTCGTGCTGCCTCTAGCGCAGCGTTGTTTGCTCGCATTTCTGGTAGCTGTCAGCTGCAATGGTCGGTTATAGTTGATGGCATGTGGGATGGACATATGCATGAAGTAGCTTGAATGTTCATTGTCTGCTTCGCCAGGGAATGTGTCTTGTCTGGACCGCTAGGAAATCTGTCTTGTCTGCATGAACGTGTCTTGTCTGCCCCGCCAGCAAATGTGTCTTGTCTGCACCGCCAGTGAATGTGTCTTGTCTGCACCGCCAGGGGATGTGTCTTGTCTGCAGGAATGTGTCTTGTCTGCATAAATGTGTCTTGTCTGCCCCGCAAGTGAATGTGTCTTGTCTGCATCACCAGTGAATGTGTCTTGTCTGCACCGCCATTGAATGTGTCTTATGTGCCCGGGCCGTGAATATGTCTTGTCTACACCGCCAGTGAATGTGTCTGCTCTGCTCCACCAGTGAATGTGTCGGTACTTCATTTTTAATTCATCGCAAACAAAGGAATTCCGGGAGTGACGTCAGGGTGATTCCATTGTGAAGGTAGGGGTGTGTTGTGACTGCTAGACCGATGGATGGGTGCAATAAATGTTTCTGGGCTCTGAGGGCCCTCGCTGTCTTCGGAGTGTATATCCATATCTTGTGCTACTCGTCTTATCTTGTGTATGTCCCATCTGTCTGCGCTCATCTCTTATGTATTTGGCGGTCAGTTTGCGAAGACAGTGGACATGCGGTTTTGGGTACATCTTGCTGCAAACACACTTGTCTACTGACCACGAAGTGAATCCCGATATCCCTATTCTGAACATCAACGATCCCACCAGATCTAGGTCAGTGCTAAAAATAACTCTGCGGTTTGTTTGCGGTGAATTAAAAATACAGCACCAATGTGTCATGTCGGCATGAATGTGTCTTGTCTGCCCAGCCAGTGAATGTGTCTTGCCTGCATTACCAGTGAATGTGTCTTGTCTGCATTACCAATGAATGTGTCTTGTCTGCATTACCAGTGATGGTGTCTTGTCTGCACTGCCAGTGAATGTGTCTTGTCTGCACCGCCAGTGAATGTGTCTTGTCTGCATCGCCAGCGTGTGCTAGGCGGGTGGTTAACTCATAATCACTGAGGAGACAATATGTATAGCCAGCAATCGGGGCTAGTGATTTTAATACACTTTTTTGTTTAGTGTCGCGTGCCCCTCCCACACCCCGATTTGTAGTTGTAAACGTTCCTTTATAAAAATACGTAACATCAACGAATCATCTTCATTGAATGCCAGAAAGAGAGTGCTTAAATGCTATATCAAACATGAGAGTAGCACTCCATGGACTATGTCAGAAATCCAAACGAATTGGAATACAATGCCATCACATTGGAAATGAAGAGGCCTGCAGATTGGCAAGGGAGGGCGGACGATTACCCCAGCCTGACATAGACACAACCTACAATGAGGCAAAGAGGTTTACAAAAAACCACTTACAGAAGAACCAAGTAGAAATCAGAGGACCCAGGCCATCAGAAAGATGATTCATATTACCAGCTTTACCGAAGTGAACAAGTAACAATGATCAGATTCCACACAGGACATAACAGACCGAAATACCAATTGTTCAGTAAACTTAAGATAGAAGATACGGTTGCATTTTATTGCAGAACTGCTAAAATGGAAGTCAACACATTTGCTTCAAGGGTATCCAACATATGCGGAGTAGAGAAAATGATTTTGGCTTACATCCGCTCTATTCAAATGTCAACAAGGTAAAGTTGATTGCTGCTTTCTTTAATTATATTCAGGTTGACTTTTGAAGGTGCACGAAGAAGAAGAAGAAGAAGAAGAAGAAGAAGAAGAAGAAGATAAAAGAAGAAGAAGAAACGAAGAAGATAAAGGAAGAAGAAGAAAATGAAGAAGAAGAAGAAGAAAGAAGAAGAGGAAGAAGAAACGTAGAAGATAAAAGAAGAAGAAGAAACGTAGAAGATAAAATAAGAAGAAGAAATTGAAGAAGAAGAAGAAGAAGAAGAAGAAGAAGAAGAAGAAGAAGAAACGTAGAAGATAAAAGAAGAAGAAGAAAATGAAGAAGAAAATGAAGAAGAAGAAAATGAAGAAGAAGAAGAAGAGAAATAAGAAGAAGAAGAAGAAGAAGAAGAAGAAGAAGAAGAAGAAGAAGAAGAAGAAGAAGAAGAAGACACAGGAGAAGTTCTAATGTATGGCAGTGAATATCGGAATGCGAACAAACTAGGAAGAGCTTGGAGGTAGCGAATGTGTGATTTCTAAGACGGATATTGCGAATACCTCTCACGGCCAGAGACACTAACAGCGATTGCCTGGAAGATGCTAATAAAACTGAACGTTATAAATAACTGTAAAATAGAGACAAGGTTCTATAGTCATATAATGAGAAGAAAGGAAAAACAAAATTTCAGTAAAGGACAAAATATAAACTTAAACTATACGAAAACTCCAAAAGATAGATAAATCTTTCTCCACCCTTGCAAAATTCCGCTTCCTTTGATCATTTAATACAGTGGTTCTCAACCTTTTTTGGCCCGTGCCCCCCATCACCATATTTTCAGAACGTCATTCCCCACTCTTCCTATCAAAAATTTGGCCTGCCCCCCCCCCCCCCTTTTCACCGTATTTTCAGAACGTCATCCCCCGCCCCCCTTTCATATTTCCTATCTAAAAATCCCCCCACCCCTATACAGTATACGTAAAAATGTAAGGTAAATTTAATAGCACATACTAAAACAAGTCTAGACATCCACATAAAACATGATTTGTGGGTCTACTGACTTTATAAAATGAATTTTAGAAGGATGAGATGCACTTAACTGTAAAGTATGAAGGAAAATACAATATCAGGTAATCGGTTCTTGTATTAACGCGATCTTGAAATGGTCTTCACCCCCCCCCCCCTGGAAACCCTAAAATTCCACCCTGGGGGGGGGGGGAATTCCCCACCGGTTGAGAACCACTGATTTAATAGTTAACTGACGTAAAATGAAAACAGACCATCACTGTAACAAACCAGTTGAACATCACTTGCAGTCAACAATGTCTCGGACTACGAATATGTGTGTGTGTGTGTGTGTGTGCGTGCGTGCGTGCGTGTGTGTGTGTGTGTGTGTGTGTGTGTGTACTAGCTGACGACCCGGCCCGGCATCGCCAGCTTCCCGCCAGATGAACGTGCTTGAGTAGTGCGTACTCGATTGGTTTCCAGTCATACTTCCCGTTGCTCGTCTGTTTCTGAAGCTCGTAATACCTTTTTCTTTCGTGCTTGAGGAAAAATTGTTGATTTTAAACTAACTAACTATTTCAGTTGGATCCGCGGGAGTGAAAACAACATCTGTACACAATTTCATCTCAATCGGATGGACCGTTCGGGAACGCATTCAGGACACACACATTCTCTTTTATATATATAGTATATATATATATATATAGGATATATATATCAAGCCGAAGACATTCTTCAACAGGTGTGTTCACTTGAGGACTTAGAACCTGGCGAGTAGTGGGTGCAAGTGCCAACAGACTTCTGCACATCCTTTTCAGTTTGCATCCAACTAGATAGGAAATGCAGACAAGAAAATCCGGCTGCTGTTGAGGCTGAAGTACAAGCGTTGATTTTCGAGAATTCGCTAGACGGTGACGCGGTCATCTACACAGATGGGTCGGTCGTCCGACATGTGAGAAGCTCATGGGTCTTTACGGCTCGGGCCGGAGGGAGAATTGTGAGGGAAGACTCTGGTGCTTTTACTGAAACCACAAGTAGCCTGACTATGGAAGTCATGGCAGTAAGTAAAGCGATAACATGGCTCGAGACACAGACATTCACTAGGGCTTGTTTCCTTAGCGACTCAATGAACATGATCAAGAGGATAGAGGAGGGGTCGATCCGATGAGAATGGTTTCTGCCTCTGGAGCGGTCTCGGCTGGCAAAGATTAGTTTCATCTTCGTGCCAGGGCATGCGGGAGTACAAGGAAATGAGCGGGCTGACAAGCTCGCAGGTGAGGCTACTGTGGAGGGCGGACGCGCCATGGACCAGGCCGACATTCTGAATGCTCTACGAGAAGTAAGACTTTTGCGAGAACCAAGTGATGACTGTGAATCTACAACAATGGCCAGACTGCGAGAGCAGCAAATTAAAAGAGGTGTGGCCAAACAAGAACACTACGCAGGAAGCCAAAGAAGATTTATAAACCAACACAGAACTGGCGTCGTTAGCCGCTACACGTTGCGGGATTTGCTGAGGAGGGGATCCGAGCACTTATGGACTGAATGGTTCGATGTGCAATGAGGATGATCTGTCGACTAACTAACTAACTAACTATATATATATATATATATATATATATATATATATATATATATATATATATATATATATATATATATATATATATATATATATATAAGAAGGGCATGATCCAAAACTTGAGGTCGCACACATAAAGTTAAATATCGGACCAGTGTTAGGTCTCATAGTGGACAATTGTAAATATAAAAGCAGAAATAACAAAAAGCGCAATCTACAGAATTTGAACATATGAATTTCCAACGTATAAAACGTGGAAATGGTGGGGAGCTTTATATGGACATAATAATTGCCCGAAAGACAAATAAGCGCATCTAAGTTAACTGATCTGAAATAGAAGTATACATATTTGGTTTAAGGATCGTCTTATTGCACACGGGTATCTCCATAAGGACCATAGTTTCCTTCCATAGATCACACAAGGAGCATCTCATTACAGTGCAGAACCGCCATGAGCACCGATACAACTTTGTTTATACTAGAACCACAAATGCTATAAACATTATTTTGTGGGTTAGTTTTCTAATTTTTAAATTGAACCTGGGCAGCGACCTATTCGGCCGGCTCTTTGGATTCGGCGTTATTCGGCTTGCCCTTTCCTGCTGAGGGATTTGTAACATGCGCAAGTGCACACAGGTCCTTTGAGACGTTCACCTGTATCCGAGAAGATTAGACGTCCGATTCACTATCCCAAGGTAAAAGACAAAAGTGAAGGATGAGGTTAGTATACCACCCCTTTCTTATCTTGTAAAAATCCACACAATGTGCACCTTAACTCGAATCAAGGCTGCTCGATATAGAGGCGAGCGTCTTCCACCTAAGCCACTCCACCCCGAGAGGGTCTTTGAACGCACCTGTAGTCTGGACATGGTCAGCTAATAAAGGGGAAACACAAATAGCATAACCATACAACAATCGACGACGAAACAACTAGTCAGAAACATCTGAAATATGAAATGTAAGGTGGACATCTTTTACAGCCTGCGACACAGTCAGTTGGAACCATGGCTAACTAACTGCTGCAGATCCACACTTCCTGTTCTAAATGGCTTGATGTTTTCTTAGCAAACTGAAAACATATCATGGTCGGGTGCATCTTTGCGTGTCGTGTCACTGTG
>OY992882.1:94526368-94603868 GCA_963921405.1 Cepaea hortensis | reverse complement strand
AGAAAAAAACAAAATAAACATTCCCGTATGTGTGGCACGTTACACCCACCTTGGGTATTTATAATGCCCATGTTAAACACTGCCTCAACGAGTCATGTATTATTGATTATTTTTCATGCGTTTTAATGCTTATTCGTTTGTTGTTAAAGAATTGCTTCATAAGAGATGTTGAATGAAAGAGAATGTATGAGAGGAAATAGAGACGAGGGCAGAATGTCAGACGGGCCTGCGTGCCCAATTCTTAAACCTTTGAAAATAAAGATTTTCGTTCGTTCGTTCATATTATATTAACCCAAATCAACGGTGTATAATGATCTGTAATGTACTGGAAACATAGGTTATGTAAAATGATAAAAAACATCATTGTAATTTTCGTTAGTATTTTCATTACAACCCAACTGAAGCAGCTACCGATATTTGGTCTGAAATATGTCCGCATAATATGATTTACCACACATAGTATTAATTAACAACCATTTATGCAGTCCCTAATGTCACACGTATATATTGTTCACAGAGGCGCTTTCTCAGAGGTCGTCCTGGCAGAGAACAAGGTGGAACGTGGCAAGTACAACGCTGTCAAATGCATCAACAGACGAGGCCTCCGTGGCAAGGAGGAAGCCCTGGAGAACGAGATATCTGTCCTCCGTCGGTAAGCATTGAGCCATGTTTGTCTGAACATAATACACAAACATATCATTCAAAAAGCGGAATCCTTGAGGCCATCGAAATATCTTGAGACAGACATAGAGAAATAAGTTAAAGGGTATTGATCGGAGCAAAGGATAAGGTTGAGAGCAGAGGGCAGACTAACAATAGAAAAAGTGAACCTCACATTTTACACAGCATAATGTGCCCTCTTATCTCTGCTGCCTTTCCTTGCGTCAATGAGTACAGATTCAAAATGTTGCACATCAGTTGAATGACGTTGCCATCAACACCCAATCTCCGATTCCAATTCCAATTCCAATTTTCAACACAAAAATTCCAAATTCGGCCTCGTTCAACCTGCCTCTTCAGCTGTGGTTATTGTTGAGGTCCGTGGTTTTTGTGGGTTCATTCACCCTAATTCTTGTCTTGTGCGCTCTTATGAGTGAGTCGTTCCTCGGACTGGTTATGTTGGTTTGTGCCTGTGATGTCAGCAGAGGGGATCGGTCGGCGGCTATTCTTTGGGCTAGACTGGTGATTTTGTTTGTCAGTGTTGGCTTAGTGGTAGTCCTTATCGCCCGGATAGATACGTCTGGCGCCGCATTGTGATGCGTAGATCCACATTCCGCGCCGTATTCTTCTTTGTCTTTCCCTCTCGAAGTATTTATCCTCCCACTCCTGGTTGGCAGCTTCCTGGTCTTTCTCTTCTTGGCTCCGGTTATCTTCACCTGTGTCAGTAACATCCTCTTGGCTTTCTTCAGGTGGCTGGCTGGATTCTGGTTTTCACTTGAGTGTCTTGGGCATCGTTGCTGGACTACTGTCTTCAGCTTTCTGTTTCTGATTGGTCTGTGGCTTGGCTCCATCTTCTGTCTTTTTGCTTCCTTTTTTGTGAAGTGTCTTGATAAGCTTTCCGATGTTTTCTTGTTGATCTTTATCTTGCGGTTTCTCTGTGTTCTTTTCTGTGTCATTTGCTAAATTAATCTGAGTTGAATCCCTTTCAGTTCTTAGCAGTTCTCTCTCGGCTTTTATTACGTGTAAGATCTCTTCATTCTTCTTTGCCGTCTGGGTCATGAGCTCCACCTCTTGTTTTATGTTTTTCTGGATCTCCTTTATTTCAGCAAGCAGCTTTTCATTGGCGCTGGCCAGTGCCTTGACTTGTTTCTTCAACTCGTCTATCTGCTTTTGCAGTTGATCTCTTTCAGCTTGTGCTATACCCGTGGCTGTCTCGTCCCTCCTTATTGCTTCCTTGAATGGTGTCTTTAAGGATCTTTCTTTCTTCTTTGCCTTTTTGGATCTTTAAGGCTTCTCTGTGTCGTTGCAGGTACGGACAGCCCAAGTATCTTGCTCCATGCTTGCCCAGGCAGTTGGTGCACTTTCGTTTGTTGTTGGGTGCTCTGAAGTACGTGTCCAGCTTGGCCAGTGGACACTCCTTGAAGGTGTGGTGATCGGCGCAGTACCAGCAGATTTCCGTCTTACAGCGACATGCTGCTTTTCTGTGGCCGTCCCTCTGACATCTGGAACATGGGTGGTTCTTGGGATGAATCTCTCTGGCTGCTGCATTCTCTTGTTGATTGATACTGTGATCGGCTTCTTGCTGCCAATCTCAGATTGATATACTAGGCAATTTGTATGATCGGTAGTTTGTCATTGCTTTCTGAACGAAAAGACATTGTTTAAGTCCAACTGACTGACTCGGTTTTGCATTGAACCCACAACCCCGCCGTCAGCATACCGGAAGTTTAAACACAAGTGCATCAAGCCCCACAGCCATGCTGACCTCCGAGTGCCCGCTAGTAGCTGTGAATTTATTTCTTAAGTTTGTCTTAGTGTCTTTCTTTGTTCCGAGTGCTGTGAGCATTGATGGATATTGTACCAACTGCTCAGAACAACGATTCGGTGTTGAATCCCCAATTAGTTGTTTGCTGTACAGCTTTAGTTTCCATCCAGACTACCATGAGTAGAAACGACAAGACAGAGCGACAAGAAAGTGAACTGGCCATCTCAGCTCATAGTACTATGAACTAATATATGTTACGTTCTTACACTTCACAGCATTTAGTGATGTATCCGTTAAAGTTACTTTGACCCTGTGCCCTAGGGATTTAAGAAAACTATAAAATAAATGGTTGGCATTAATCTGCTTTCATTGAAGACAGCGTGGAGGTAGACTATATATAGTCATACTAGCTGACACGGCCCGGCTTCGCCCAGTCCCTGGTGGGGAGCATCTCATTTAATTCATATAAGTAGTCATATAAGTTCTCGTTCCCGTTACCGACTATCTGTCTGTCTGTCTGTCTGACCCGGCCCGGCATCGCCCAGCTCCTGGTGTGGAGCATCTCATTTAATTCATATAAGTAGTCATATAAGCTCCCGTTCCCGTTCCCGACTATCTATCTGTCTGTCTGTCTGTCTATCTGTCTGTCTGTCTGATCCGGCCCGGCTTCGTCCAGCCCCTGATGGGGAGCATCTCATTTAATTCATATAAGTAGTTACATAAGTTCCCGTTCCCGACTGTCTGTCTGTCTGTCTGTCTGTCTGTCTGTCTGTCTGTCTGTCTGTTTGTCTGTCCCTCCCTCTCTGTCTGTCTGTCTGTCTGTATGCCTGTCTGTCTAATCATTTATTGGTTGCAGTTAGAACAACCTTAGATAAATGAAGACCAACTTACAAAAAGCATTAGAAAGAGCACTTGAAAGATCTTAACATCTTCCCCAACAATTAACTTGGGTAAATGGAGCGGCGGCAGCAGCAGCAGAAGAAGAAGAAAAAGGAGGAGTAGGAGCTGGGAGGAGGAAGAGGGAGGTGGAGGAGGGAGGAGGAGGGAGGAAGAGATAGGCGGAGAGAGGAGGAGGATGGAAGAGGAGGGAGGAGGAGGATGGAAGAGGAGGGAGGAGGAAGGAGGAGGAGGAGGGAGGAATAGGAGAGAGGAGGAGGGATTAGGAGGAAGAGAGAGGAGGAGGAAGGAGGAGGAGGGAGGAAGGAGGAGGAGGGGAGGAGGAGGGGGAGGAGGAGTAGGGAGGAGGAGGAAGAGAGAGGAGGAAGGTGGAGGAGGAGGGAGAAGGAGGGAGGAGAAGAACGCAGGAGGAGGAGGGGGAGGAGGAGGGAGGAGGAGAGGGAGGAGGAGGGAGAAGGAGGAGGGAGGAGGAGGAGGGAGGAGGAGGGATGTGGAGGGAGGAGGAGGAAGAGGGATGAGGAGAGAGGATGAGGAGGGAGGATGAGAAGGGAGGAGGAGGGAGGAGGTAGGAGGAGGAGAGGGAGGAGGAGGAGGGAGGAAGAGGGAGGAGAAGGAGGGAGGAGAAGATGAGGGGGAGGATGTAGGAGGAGGAGGGAGGAGGAGGAGGGAGAAGGAGGAGAGAGGAGGAGAATGGAGGAGGAAGGAAGAGGAGTGATTGGGAGGAGGGCGAGGCGGTAGGAGGAGGAAGAGGGAGGAGGAAGGAGGAGGAGGAAGGAGGAGGAAGAGGGAGGAGGAGTAGAAAGAGGGAGGAGGAGGATGAAGGAGGGAGAGGGAGGTGGGGGAGGGGAAGAGGAGGAGGGGAGAGGAGGAGGAGGAGGAGGATTATAACGCATATGCCTGTAGATAACTGCAGTGAAAAGGTGGGTCTGTCTATTTATCTGACCTGGCGTGGCTTTGCCCAGCTCCTGGCAGGGAGGGTCTCATTAAATTCATACAACAACAAAAAAAGTTACTTAAAAGAATGTCCTTCCTCACATTATCCATTATATTTAATGAGAACTGTTTTTAATCACCGACATGACTGTAGGTAACTCTTTAAGCATAAAAAGATGAGTTACAGTGTTATGCATTGTGCATTATTTTTATGAAAACTTTGAAAATGCCTGAAAGATTATATCATTATTTATTACAACTCATATGCCGGTACATAACTATACAAAAAGAGTTTATAAATCTTTGAAAACGATGCAACAATATGATTATAAGGTATACAGAAAAGTTATTAAAAGTTATGCCCCTTGAAATAACTTGTATAGAGTTAAGTCCTTCGCAATATAGAAATTATAATAAAAAATGAAATATTAAATAATATTAAGTAAGCAGCCGATTTCACATATAAGCTCCCGTTCCCGTTCCCGAGAGGAGGAGGAGGGAAGAGGAAAGAGGAGGAGGGAGGAGGAGTAGTAGAGAGGAATAGGAGGGAGGAGGAGGAAGAGGGAGGAGGGAGGAGGAAGAGAGAGGACGAGGAGGGAGGGGGAGGAGGAAGAGGGGAGGAGGTGGAGGGAGGAGGGAGGAGGAGGAAGAGAGAGGAGGAGGGAGGAGGAGCGAGTAGGAGGGGGAGAACGAGGGAGGAGGAAGATGGAGGAGGAGGGAGAAGGAGGAGGAGGGAGGAGGAGAACGCAGGAGGAGGCGGAGGGAGAGGGAGGAGGAGGGAGAGGGAGGAGGAGGAAGAAGGAGGAGGAGGGAGGAGGAGCGAGTAGGAGGGGGAGGAGGAGGAAGAGGGAGGAGGAGGAGGGAGGAGGAGAATGCAGGAGGAGGAGTGGGAGGAGGAGGAAGGAGGAGGAGTGAGAGGGAGGGGGAGGGAGAGGGAGGAGGAGGGAGAGGGAGGAGGAGGAGGGAGGAAGAGGGAGGAGGAGGGAGGAGGAAAAGGGAGGAGGAGGGGAGAGGAGGAGGATTATAACGCATATGCCTGTACATAACTGCACCGAAAAGGTAGGGAGCATCTCATTTAATACATATACGTAGTCATATAAGCTCCCGTTCCCGACTATCTGTCTGTCTTTCTGTCTGTTTGTCTGTCTGTCTGTCTATCTGTCTGTCTGTCTGAACCGGCCCGGCTTCACCCAGTCCTTGGTGGGGAGCATCTCATTTAATTCATACAAGTAGTCATATAAGCTCCCGTTCCCGACTGTCTGTCAGTCTGTCTGTCTGTCTGTTTGACCCGGCTTCGCCCAGCCCCTGGTGTGAGCATCTCATTTAATTCATATAAGTAGTCATATAAGTTCCCGTTCCCGACTGTCTGTCTGTCTGTCTGACCTGGCCCAGCCCTTGGTGGAGAGCATCTCATTTAAATCATATAAGTAGTCATATAAGCTCCCGTTCCCGACTATCTGTCTGTCTGTCTGTCTTGGGTAAATGGAGGAGGGAGGAGGAAGAGGGAGGTGGAGGAGGGAAGAGGAGGGAGGAGACAGGGGGAGTAGGGAGGAATAGGAGGAAGGAGGAGGGATTAGGAGGAGGAGGGAGGAGTAGGAGGGAGGGGGAGGAGGAAGGAGGAGGATGAGGAGGGAGAGGGAGGGAGGAGGAGAACGCAGGAGGAGGAGGGTGAGGAGGAGGGAGGAGGAGGGAGGAGGATGCGGAGGGAGAAGGATGAGGGAGAAGGAAGAGGGAGAAGGAGGGGGAGAAGGATGAGGAGGGAGGTGGAGGAAGAGGGAGGAGGAGGAATGTGGAGGGAGGAGGAGGAGGGAGGAGGAAGAGGGAGGAGGAGGGAGAAGGGAGGAGGAGGGAGGAAGAAGGAGGAGAAGGAGGAGGACGGATGAGGGGGAGGAGGAGGAGGAGAAGGGAGGAGGAGGAAGGAAGAGGAGTGATTAGGAGGAGGGAGGAGGGTGAGGAGGTAGGAGGAGGGAGGAGGGAAGAGGAGAAAGAGGGAGGAGGAAGAGGGTGGAGGAGGGAGGAGGAGGGAGGAGGAGGGAGGAATAGATAGGCGGAGAGAGGAGGAGGAGGGAGGAGGAGTAGGGAGGATTAGGAGGGAGGAGGAGGGATTAGGAGGAGGAGGAGGGGGAAAGAGGAGAAGGAGGAGGAGGAGGAAGAGGGAGGATGAGGGAGGAGAAAGGAGGAGGAGGAGGAAGGGGGAGGAAGAAGAGGCAGGAGGAAGAGGGAGGAGGAGGAGGATGGAGGAGGGAGGAGGAGAACGCAGGAGGAGGAGAACGCAGGAGGAGGAGGGGGAGGAGGAAAGAGGAGGAGAAGAGAGGAGGTGGAGGGAGAGGGAGGAGGAGAGGAGGAGGAATGATGAGGAGGGAGGAGGAGGAAGAGGGATGTGGAGGAGGGAGGAGGTAGAGGGAGGAGGAGGGAGGAGGAGGGAGGAGGCGGGATGAGGAGGAGGGAGGAGGAGGGAGAAGGGATGGGGAAGAGGGAGGAGAAGGAGGAGGGAGGAGGTGGAGGAGGAGGGAGGAGGAAGAGGGAGGAAGGAAGAGGATTGATTAGGAGGAGGAAGAGGGAGGAGTAGGGAGGAAGAGGAAGGAGGAGGAAGAGGGAGGAGGAGGAGGGGAAGAGGAAGAGGGTATGAGGAGGAGGTGGAGGAGGATTATAACGTATATGCCTGTATATTTAATAATGGCTGAAGTTGTTCCATGTCTTCGTAGAGTTGGCGACAGTGTAAAGAAATATAAAATCTTCAAACTTGATAGAGATAAGGTAACTATTATTTATTTATTATGTTGTTAATCACCGACATGACTGTAGGTAACTCTTTAAGCATAAAAAGATGAGTTACGATGTTATGCATTATGCATTATTTTTATGAAAACTTTGAAAATGCCTTAAAGATTATATCATGATTTATTACAACTCATATGCCGGTACATAACTATAGACAAAGAGTTTATAAATCTTTGAAAACGATGCAACAATATGACTATAAGCTATACAGATAAGTTATTAAAAGTTATGCCCCTTGAAATAACTTTTATAGAGTTAAGTCCCTTCGCAATATAGAAATTATAATAAAAAATGAAATATTAAATAATATTAAGTAAGCAGCCGATTTCACACTAAAAAAATTTCACAGTTGGCTGCGCTGGAATGAAAGGAAGGCGTGTAGAAAATTTCATCTCAATCGGATGGGCCGTTCGCGAACGCATAAAGGACATACATACATACGGAGATCCTATCTTATATATAAATTAGGATGTATGTATCTCTGTATGTATTTATGTATCTCTGTCTGTATGTATGGCCTTTATTTGTTCGCGAACGGCCCATCCGATTGAGATGAAATTTTCTACACGCCTTCCTTTCAGTCCAGAGCAGCCAACTGTGATATTTTGTTAGTGTGAAATCGCCTGCTTACTCAGTATTATTTCATTTTTCATTTTTCATCATAATTTCATATATTTCAGGGGATCTAACTCGTAAAAGTTATTTCAAGGGGCATAACTTTTCTGTATAACTTATAGTCATATTGTGGCATCGTTTTCAAAGATTTATAAACTCTTTGTCCATAGTTATGTACCGGCATATGAGTTATAATAAATAATGATACAATCTGTAAGGCATTTTCAAAGTTTTCATAAAAATGATGCACAATGCATAACATTGTAACTCATCTTTTTTTGCTTAAGAAGTTACTGTAGTCATGCAGGTGATTAGAAAGAGTTTTCATTAAAAATAATGGATGGTGTGTGGAAGAACGTTCTTTTAAGTTACTTTTTTTGTTGTATGAATTTAATGAAGCCGGACAGGGTCAGGCAGACAGATAGACAGACAGACAGACAGATAGACAGTCGGGAACAGGAACTTATATGACTACTTATATAAATTAAATGAGATGCTTCACACCAGGAGCTGGGCAATGCCGGGCCGGGTCAGACAGACAGACAGACAGACAGACAGACAGATAGTCGGTAACGGGAACGGGAACTTATATGACTACTTATATGAATTAAATGAGATGCTCCCCACCAGGGTCTGGGCGAAGCCGGGCAGGGTCAGCTAGTTTTATATATAAGATAGTTGGTCCTTTGCAGAACGTCACTCTCTTCACAGTGTTTCGGTAATATTCCGGAGTTCGATCCCGGGTCCAGTCAGGGATATGCACCACTGACGAGCTCAAACGAGAGCGAAACTCAAGCCTATTTGTGGATTGTGCTCAATCTTTAAATATTCTCGGTCCTTAGCAGTTACCCTCCTTTATGCAATTTCCTTTCCAAACCATTTTTAATGACATTTGTTCGTCCACGTGTTGGCTGATCCCCGCCTCTTCTTCCAGGTACTGTGCTTTCCATCCCTATTTTTTCCAGATGACTGCCTTTGAGAATATGGTCAAAGTATTTAAGTTTTCAAGCATGATGTTGTTTATGAATGAGCTAGTTTTCTTCGGTGTTCAGATCTCGTAGAATGAAATGTAGACTAAACAGCCGAAAACATTTGTGTTCTCTGGCAAATAAGCTATTGGTAATATCAACTTGTCACTTCCAAATGATAACACGATTTTGCTGAAGGAATATGTTTATTTCAACACTCGGCGCTTACCACTCGACCAGCTCTTCCCTAAACTGAAAGATCCCAGTTTCCTTATCTATCAGCCACATTAGCAACTGTTGAATGGGTCATAATTCTAATCTAATCACCGAATTAGACTATCTCTAATTAGCTGGTATTGCTAGTGTGTTACTGGAGCCCACAAGGAAAGCAAATAATAGTGACACCATAATCTATCATGGGTGTCATAGAAGAGATTGGCGTGAGCGTGGCTACCTCATCCTGCAAAACCCAAACAACCATGAGCAAGTCTACAACCGGTCTGCCTGGTTAAGGGCCTATGTTCTGTCGGGAAATGACAGGCAGGAGATGAAGGCATTTCTTCTTTTATCCAGATGTTGTCTCTTGGAGATAATCGGTTCGAATTATGATGTGTTCATCTTCTTCATCTATCTGGTTTGGAGAAGACAGTTGCGATCATGAACCTCAGTCGCTCTGTCATTTTATATTGTAATGGATTTGGTGTGGCTTATATTATTACGAGGGGGCTTCAAATGCGAGCCATAAATGATTTTTTCTGGGGTGAATATATTCTGAAAAAGTAAAGAACAAATGTATCATTTTTCGATGTAGTTACAACTGCGGTCAATGCAAGTCCTCCAGCGCCGAAAAGGTGCATGGATTCCTGTAGAAAATACACTCTTTTGGTCGCGTGTGTTTGATTGATTGATTGATTGATTGATTTTTATTTTCGAAGGGTTACAAATTGGGCACGCAGACCCGTCGTACATTCGGCCCTTCCAGTCACTCATCTTTCGTTCATCAATAGTGCATGATACATTCACACAGGAAAATAAAACATTGTCAAATGAATGTTTTAAACATAAACAATGCATATTACAATGTTATGAGACACATCCCCCACCCACCACACATCCACACGCACACACACTCACACTCACACTCACACACACACACACACACACACACACCCAAAGTCACACATATATCCCCTCACCCACCCACACACACACACACACATCCCCCAGCAATCCCACATGCACACACACACACACACTCACCCACCCACACACACCCACCCACACATTCTCCACCCACCCACACACCACAACCACTCGGCCAAACATCCCCCAACCACACATTCCCCCAACCACGCATTCCCCCAACCACGCATTCCCCCACCCATACAAACATCCCCTGCCAATCCACACATCCTGCACATACCCACACACACTCCTATCCATACTTCCCCCACCCACACATCCCCCACCCACACATCCCCCACCCACATACATCTCCCCACCCACACACACACACATCCACACCCATCCCCCATACCACACAGACTCACCCACCCACGCATCCTCCACCCATCTACCTACACACCCCCAATCACCCATCCCCAACCACTCATCCCTCAAGCATACATCCCCCACTCACACACATCCCCCACCCATACACACCCCACCAACCCATACATCCCTCGCCCACACATATTCCCCATCCATACACACATATCCCCCACCCACGTACTCAGCCCTCAACCACTCACACCCACACACCCCCACCTACACTCACACACCCCAACCACCCAGCCAAACACCCCCACCCTCACACACATCCCTTACCCACACGCAGATCCCACACCCAATCACAGCACCGCACCCGCCCACACACACATCCCTCACCCACACACATCTCCCCTCCAGCACACACCCCTACCTATATATACATCCCCACCCACACACACATCCCCCAGACACCCCTCACCCACACAAACATCTCCCCACACACCCCACCCGCACAGACATATCGCTACCCATCCACACATCCCCACACCCATCCCCCAACCCACACACATCCCCACACACCCACACACACAGACATTCACCACCCACCCACACAACCCCCCACCTACCAACACACACAACCCCCACCTACCAACACACACAACCCCCACCCACCAACACACACAACCCCCACCCACCAACACCCACGCACTTCCAACTATCCACCCAAACAACCCCCACCCACCCACACATCCCTCGCCCACCCATACATCTCTCGCCCACCCATACATCTCTCGCCCACCCATACATCTCCCCACCCACCCACACATCTCGCCACCCACCCACACATCTCCCCACCCACACATCTCCCCACCCACCCACACATCCACACTTACCCGCACATCCCCCACTCACACCCGCATCTCCCCACTTACTGACACATCCCTCACTTACACTCGCATCCCCCCCACACACACATCCACTACCCACACAAATCTCCCTACCCACACATACATTCCCCCACTCATACACACATCTCCCACACACACCCTAACCCACTTAACCACCAACCCCCACTCATCCCACAACCCCCACACACACATCCCCCTCAGCACACACACACACACACATCCCAGACACACCCACACACATCCCCCCCCACACACACACCCACACACATCCTCACATCTAGTGTAACCCCTTATGCACTGTGTAACCACCGTGTAACCACCTAGTCACCACATGCTGTACTTCTTCATCATACCGAAGTCTTCCCTCCCAATGACTCTTCGAGTTGTCCAAGCAGGTGAAAATCACTTGGGGCTAGGTCTGGCGATATGGGCAGTGTGCTACATACTGAAAGTGGAGGTGTTCGATGGTTTCAACCGTTGTACAGGCAGCATGGGGTCGAGCATTGTCAAGTTGCAAAAGGACACCCTTTCTCAGAAGTCCACGTTGTTTGGATTTGATTGCGGGTCGAATATGATTCCTGAGAAGATCTGTATACGTATCACAGGTGACAGTTTTCTCTCTTGGCATGTAATGCTCTAAGATAACGTCTCATTCATCCGAAAAAAGAGTCAGCATAACCTTCTCTGCAGGTACTGCGTGCAACACTTTTTTGGTTTCGGTGCGGGGGGGGGGGGGGGGGGGAATGGCACAATTCTTTGCTCACTCTCTTTGTTTCCGGCTCGTGGTAGTGAACCCAGGTTTAATCTTCAGTAATAATTCTTGATAGGAAACCATCACCTTCTGCTTCAAAACACTGCACAAGTTCTTGACAAGCATCAGTGCGTCGTTGTTTCAATTCTAGAGTTAACTGCCGTGGTACTCACTTTGCAGACACTTTGCGGAACTGTAGCACATCATGGATGATGTGGTGTGCTGAATCTTGACTGGTGTCAAGATGTGCGGCAATATCACTCACAGTCAATCGGCAGTTATCCTGTACGAGGCCTTCAACAGCTGCAATCGACTCTGGGGTCACTACTCGGTGTGCCTGACCCGGTCGTGAACAGTCTGTCACATAAATCACATCGTTTTGAAACTTCCTACTCCACTCATACACTTGCTTGATTGACAGGCAGGCATACGGGACCTTCATTCGCGATGAATTTCTATAGGTTTCACCCCTTCACTGATTAAAAAAAAGGGATAAATAAACCTGCCCCTCGTTGGTGCATGTCAAAAGTGGATCGGCCAACTTTAAACTGTCCTTAGGACGTCATCGTGATTGTCTGCACTGTGATATCACGTGCTTAAAACTCTTGATATCCTAAACTACAATATTGACAGGTTACAAGACAATGGCATGTTTATTATAATTTCTATCACACTTTTAACGTTTTCAGTTGAAGCCCCCTCGTATTTTGTCTTCCAACAGTTTAAGTTTTTCACATGCATCTTTCATTGTCTTCTTCTGTCTCTCTTTCCTCATCTGTATCACACTTTCATTTCTCATATGTTGAGAATTCGCATTCATACGAAACAACAGGCCAAACACAATTTTTCACCAAGTGGATTTTGCTATTTCTGTTTTATGATGTGACTTATTCTGTTAAAATAGTATTTGGATATGACGATTCCTTTCGTTATCTATGTGTCACATCTTTCATCGGATGTTAATTTGTAGTCTAGGTATCTTAAAAGGATGCTCTGCCTGATTTTTACACCTTTAGCATATAAGTAGAAGTATATGACCTCTCTACATGCCTTGTTATTTTGGTGTAAATACACACCTATTATAAATTGTCGTGATTTGGCAGCAGGGCATGTTCAGTGTTGCGGTACATTGACAGGCGGCTTTGCACACCAATAACAGTTGGAATCTGCGGTGTCTCTTTGCATTGTAGGTGCCTTGCCGTTATGAAATATTGTACAATATTGTATGGCTTAGTGGCTTGCTTGTTTGCTGATACAGTTAGTGGTCTGCGATCACATTCTGTGTCGGGGTGGTTGCTGTTTCGACCAGAACTAGTCTGGGGTTGACACAGCTTAACGAAGTAGGTACTGAATAATTTTCTGAATTAAATAAAAAAAAAACCTAAACATGTTCTGAGAAGGAAATGTGGCGTGGAAGAGATCGGGTCACCCGAAATCGTTATTCCGTTATGCAGTATATGTAAAGATCTGAAACTTCATTCACTCATGTGATGTCTGGTGATGTCTGTTCGCATACTATCATGTGTTAAAACCAGCTAAGATAACAATCACTCATTGTTTAGTTTTTTTTCTCCCATTGCATGTTAAAGTTAGTTGCGTTTATTTTACAAGACGTTGCATCGAACCCCAATAGTTATTGGCTGTTTGTGATATACTATGCAAATTTAGTTCAGTAGTTTTCCAATGCTTTCTGAACAGCCGACGTCTCATAACATCCAAATCAAAACAAAGCGGCCTGCTTCCAGAAAACCTCCTGCTGATTTAGAACCGTTGACTCGGCATGTCGCGGAATTATGCAAGTGCGTCTCATTATCCCCTAAGTCACAGACGCCGGTTATTGCCTATTATTTACCACTATGTACTACTAGTGTCGTATAGCACCTTTCTTGCTATTCGTTTGGGCAGAGGTGTTGTGTAAAAAGATGAAAAACACGAATATTGATCCGACTGGAAAGAATCCCGAGGGAAAGATTGGCCACCTATTCCTCCGTACATCCAGGCCTACAAAATGTGATAACTATTATATTACAGAAAATGTGATAACTATTATATTACAGAAGTCTAGCAGGAAACTGCTTCAGGACTAATGTATGTGCGTATGTGTGTTGAGTCTCCTGCCCATCCTCTTGTTCACATTCGAGTGTATGTAAGACTTATTGCTGCAGACACAACCCCATCTGTTCTCTTTACCCTCGGTGATAGTTCTTCAGTCTACGACCTTCAGTCACCTTTTTGATCTTGTTCTACACAATCCTACCTTCTGATTCTTTGATGTCTTCTTGATCGTGTACCTTGCATAATTGTTCTGTTACGCTGTAAGTTATTGTCTGGACCAGTGTGCTTTTCACAACCAGATCATCTTAGTCTGCCGTATTTCATAACATAGAATAATTGATGGATGAATACTAGTTATCTTATTTTTAACCTCCATAGACGGTTAATTAAATGAGGAATGCATCTATCTCCCTCTCCCTCTCCCTCTCCCTCTCGCCCTCTCTCTTTTCTTTATCTCTGTACGTGTAACTATGTACATGAACGTCCCCACTTCAGGACACGACAATCGACATTGTATGGTCACATGATTGTATGGTCACATGAGACATGGAGGTCTTGGTCAGCTTGTAACAACCCGAAAGATCGAGGAAATGAGAGTCAGGGCTGGACAGAGGGAGAAGATGCTGTGTAGGTTTTCAGAGTGGCGCGGAATAAGATAGGTGGTTGAACTGACCAAGAATACAGATTACCGATGACTGAGGAGGAACATAGTCCTCGCCACACGGCATGGCACAGAATGATAGTGTACACAGCTAAACAGTACATGGCATACACGAAAATGCCCGTCTTGGAGATTATATATATATATATATATATATATATATATATATATATATATATATATATATATATATATATATATTGTGAGGTTTTTTGTGGGTTTATAGAGAATTACAGAAGTTCTAATGAGTGAAGTTCTATAAAGTATATCTCTCTATAAAAGATACAGGTTAGTAACAGCAAGTGTTGTCTAGAGGTATTGATATTTATTCTCGCCTAACCCTTGTAGAGAAACCATTCAGAATTTTGGCTCATCGAGTATCCCCCACTGTGAGAAATTAGTCCTAAGTTAAGTTCTACACAGAATTATTTATAGATGATTTCTCTTCTAGGCCATATATATATATATATATATAGATCTTGGCAGTTAGCCACAGTAACCAATGAAAGCAGTTCTCTCATCTTCCAGCTGACTGTGCTCTGATCGCCCACCTCATTTTTGATCTCATTACTTATTTCAAGTGACACAAGACACTTGGACAAATGATCACATTGACAATTGTACCATTGTAGTGAACATAAACAACAACAACTGTATTTTACACTGGTTGAACAAGACAACATGAGAAGATCTTGACAACAGTTGGACAAACATTCACAAAGAATGATCACACCAACAGGTTAGACAAGTCATACATCATGGAAGATACTTGACAACAACCACACAGACTTTCACAATCTCTGTAACCAACAGCAACAGTAGAGTAACAGTCACCATGAAGATGCTTGACACCAGTTGGACATTTCTTTCTCAACAATGTACAAGACAATCACAGAGACATGTATCTCAAAAACTGTTCTCTTACTACTAATCTTTTATTAATGTTTGATGAGGTCAAGTGAAGACTCAGGCTTCATATTCTGCCAACAATTTACATCTCAAATATGTTTATATGCAAATTATAGTGACATTATCTATGAAAACCCAAACACATCACTCAATATCCCCACAGAAACATCAATCCAAATAAACCCTCCTCCTTCACTTCTCTACTCCATAAGTTATCCTACACCACACTTTAGACTTAAATCCTTTCTTCGACTGTTACTGAGGGAAACACAAGATAAGCCATAAATTGGGGCAAGCATAGGGACGTTCTGCTCCACTGGTCTGTTTCATCCTTTTAGCACCTATGATGGTGTTGGACAGCTCAGGTTACAGTTCTCCCCATGATGGTTTTCCAATTCAGGCTATTCCCTGCTGTCACAATCTTGAAAGAAATTTTAAAGCTCTATCTTTTCACTGGTGAGTTCATGAAGTTGACACTTAGGACTGTTCATCTAAAAAGAAACAATATGTCCTAGCATTCTTCTTTCTGTCTATCTCACCTAAATTTGACTGTTCATGAAGTTGACACCCAAGACTGTTCTTTTGCTTTTCCAGTAGAGGAAGATCTAAAAAGAAACAATATGTCCCAGCTGTCTTTCTTCACAGTCTATCACTCCTAAGATTTCTGATGGAACTGAATCACCACACCGACTTAACACCAATCCATTTTTGGGAATTTGCTCTATGTATTAACTTCTGCTCCTTTAGCTTTCAGCCAATATTAATAATAACTGTGATATAGTCTGCTCCAAGTGCACCTTTAATGTCCACTCTTAGCCAGTAGTGACATGCTGAAAACCAGGTGATCTCTCCTCTTAAGGTTTCTTCTTGAATTTCTTGAAGATATAGCCTGGGCTTTTACAAAATTGGAGAGTATCCCTGTCTTAGGCTTTTAAGAAAGACTTTTCTTCAGTGCCATCTGTATAGGCCAGAATTAGTGGATTCAGGCTGAATCTTTGCAACCTGTTGTTCATTTTGGTCTTTTTGGAGTCTGACTTTTCAGCTGGAGTTGAAGACTAGAGCTCAGGACTTCCCTGGATTTGTCCTGGTAATCGAAAAGGGCCTCCTCCATCCTCCTCATTCTCTGTTAATAAACAAAGGCACAACATGTGTTTTACATCTATTGAACCATTGTCACAGTTATACAGTACTATCACAGATTCAGAGAGGAATGGAAGGGGAAAGGGGAGTGTGATATTCGAACACCCGCCTCTCACTGATGATGAAGTGCAATTTTATTTGGGGGTTTGGGGTGATATCCTTTCTCCAGGTTCATCCCCAAAACCGTGAAGTCATAGGCACATACTCCTAATCAGAGGCAGCTTCACACAATTATCTTGTAAATTCTCACAATGAGTAGATCACAGGGACCGGTGTACCATGAGAACAGACAGTGTGATTAAGCACCAAGAAGTAGGCATTGTATGGCAGAAATCATGCGCTAGAATTGCCTTCACATGTGGAATACACATAATGAAAGAAAACATGAATTTTCCCTGACAAATAGCATGAGCCTTCCCATGTATTCATCTGACAGACACTGTAGGTTAATTTCTACAGTGCAATGCAGTCCTGCAAACATGGATATAATAAGTGTATTTACTTTTACAAATATGAGAAGTTAATTATATAATTATCATCTCATTCATTCAAACATTCTCAGCCATTATAAGGGAGAAATTACATGCAGTATATAGCATCACACATTCTGAAACATAACTGCCAAAGGTAACTCTCAAGAGCAATGTACAGTTTGGTTAAGAATGGTCATGATAGGCACTCAATGAATGTTCAGAGCGCACAAAGGTTTTGCCATATGCATTGAGCGTGGTTTACAGTCATAAGCATATGCAAATCATCAAATCAGACAGACAATAGACATGGTAAGAATGTTTCACTGCGGTAGACATGACAGGTTTTGAGCGGCAGTTTTAGAGTCACTGTACCGAAGTCCTGTCTTCTTTTTACATTTTCTCAAGAAAATACTCGGCCATTCGTCTCTCTCTCACTTCATCAGGTTTACACATAACATATTAAATGATTTAGGTACCTGGAGTGCAGATGACCACATCCTAAAGAATGCTTTTGGGCAAATTTTACCACTGCATCTTAAACACGTCCTTACGGGATGGAATCAAGGCTTTGACTGGCGGGCTAATTATGTATTAAGGAGCGTTACCAGCCCAAGGGTTACCCAATCAAATTGAGACCCCACCATTCATCTACCCTCTCTCGATCTAGAATCTACGATTCTATGTTTAGTTAGGGCAGTGGTTCTCAACCGGTGGGGAATTCCCCTCCAGGGGGGAATTTCATGGTTTCCGGGGGGGAATGAAGACCATTTCAAGATCGTGTTAATACAAGAACCGATTACTTGACATAGTTTTTCCCTTCATACTTTACAGTTATGTATGTCTCGTCCTTCTAAAATTCATTTTATACAGTAAGTAGACCCACAAATCGTGTTTTATGTGGATGTCTAGACTTGTTTTAGTATATGCTATTACATTTGCCTTCCACTTTTACGTATACTTTGTAGGGGTAGGGGGATTTTTAGATAGGAAATATGAAAGGGGGGAAATGACGTTCTGAAAATACGGTGAAGGGGGGAACGGGCCAAATTTTTTATAGGAAGGGGGGGGAAATGGCGTTCTGAAAATATGGTGAAGGGGGGAATGGGCCAAAAAAGGTTGAGAACCACTGAGTTAGGGTATCACAACGGCTTACGTGGTTAACTACTGAGTATTGAGAAATGTAAATGGACTGGGGATGCGAACGTCTGAAGACATCATGCGACATAGCCTCCCCATAAAACTGTCATGGATACCATGACTGATAGGTCAGGCGTTCACAGTTCCCAGATCCTTTAAGTGGTGTCATCATTTACTCATCTCCCATTACTCCAACAAGAGCTGTGCATATGGAACCAATTGATTCTTTCCCTGAAAAATCTGCTCCAATATTCATCCATCAGTCATGAATTTGGTGGCATCTGCAAAGACCATGAAGTTAGTCTTGCATGAAGTTCCATTTAGTCACTGGAAGTATGAAGAGTTATGACCACACTCAGTGAACTGCTCTCCAACTCATTTCTGACAATGCTCCACAGTCAATCTCCATGCTATTTTTCCTGTCCATGATGAATGATCTCTCAGAGTCCCACACTTTCAAAGCATGAGTAGACCATTGAGATTCATTATGAGAAGTTAATGCTTTGCAATTAAGTCAACTTCTATATGTCTGATGAGAGTGGTATAATTCCATATGTCTCTCACTCATTTGTCTTTATCAGAACTTCATTCTTCCCTTCGCCTCTGGAGAATGATAATCCTGTGAGAGTATTTAACTGAACACTTTCTCCAACAGTAATCTTGGCATTTGGAACTGGGTTAAAATTTTTGATCATCACCGGAGCAAAAACAATCACTTCCGGGTGAACTGTATAGCAGCCGCTGCAGAACTTAAGACTAAAATCTACTAGTGCAGATTTGGTTAGCGTTGGACACAGGGTCTACCTTTCCAATAAGCCTCTTGTGTTTGCAGATGGTAGCAATTTCCCATTGTATTTCCTTGACTTATTTATGTAGTCTTACCATAGATTTAGAGGTGCTTGTCGGTTGAGATTCTCTCATTCCGTTATGCCTCTATTTTGATGTGTTGTGAGAAGTGACAGCATTTTCTCTCCTTAGTTGCTAATTAAGCTGTTTCCAACGCAGCAACTGAATTTGTAGATGCAGCCAGACTGTGACATCTACTACAACCAATATAGAATTCCAACTAGTTGTCTTCAGCCATGCTTGAGCTAAATGCTTTTGAGTGACTGGAAAGTATCCGTTCTTTCTCTCCCACATGAGCAAATGTTTACTTTTGGCGAATAAGGCGTTTCTTCTCAGCCATAGAGAAGTCCGTCATTATCACAGCTACCTTTGAAGGTGTGTGATTATGTGGGTTAGCTTCTTAGTTACCAATATTGACTGGAAATTTGGAAGCCAATTTTTACTGACTTTGAGGATAGGCCTGGCCAGGTCTTGTGAAGACATCTCGCAGATCAGTAATAATATAAGATTCCACTGCGGAATGCATGGTTCTTATTGTATAAAGAGTCGACTGCTGAACTTGCAGAGATCTTTATCTTGAAAGGAGTCAGCTGTTTGAAACTGATCTTTCGTTGTGTATAGAGTGTCAACTGCTGGAGTTGCAGTGATCTCTACCATATAAGAGTTAACTGTTTAAGAACAGTAATCCTTATTAGTCCATTCCATCACAGACTTTGCTCTTGTCTAGAACCGAGCTACATTCCTACCATTTTTCCAGGCAGAAAAGTCTTCCCATTGAGAATGAAAAAGGAGAAAGACATCAGTTTTTCCAACTTTGTCCTTCCTTTAATCTCCACCATTTCGCAGGCAGAAATGCTTTCTCAACTGAGGATGAATTGACGGCCGACGTCGGAGACGGATCCTGTTTTATCTCTTCGTGAAATTTTTCAGGTTGTCCACGTTATGCTCCTAGTCGTATGATACGCCAATGACATCAGGTTGGTTATCCATCGTTTCCTGGACACATAACTTTGCGTACGCTCTCCACTTCCATATGAATGGCTAGGGGTCCAGTTATTTTGATGGCCTTCCTGGAGATTCAATGAGTTCACTCCTAGTGACTTGGATCCTAGTACACCAGAGATCACACCATCGAACAATAGACTAATGTCTTATAGACACCAGACTGTGGTCGGGTCATGCGTGACTGACCATGACATCAGGTAGAATCTTCCCTTCATCTCGTCCATTACGTATCAAGTACGCTTAATAATACCACTACTTCAGAAATGGCAAGTGACTGAGTTGATAAGGATGTTTCTCCTGGAGATTCAATCGTGCTTACTTTCTCAGCAGCTTGATCAGGGCTACCGACAAGATTACACAACTGAAGAATAAACCCAACGTCGAATCGACACTGGACTATAGCCGGTACGAATAATGACTATACTGAGAGAGATGGTTAGTGAGGTGTCTTAATGGTTGCCCAATTTTTCCATCAGGGTTCACACTCTCTGCTCTCAGTGTTGCCAACATGTTATGGGGACTGAGGAATTAAGTACCCATTATATGATGTGATGCAGTGATATTAAAATGTAAATACACTAATTCCCCTTTCTCCCATGCTAGCCAATAAGTTAGAAAATGGAGTAGGCCCCCTATTTATTCCCTGGATCAAGTGTCTTAATTTATCTCAAGAAAAATCAAATTTATCCTGAAATTAGCTGTCTATGTTATTTAAAAATAATTTGTGTCTTCTGGTTCTCAGGTACCTTTGATACTCATAGTGAACACAGTATGCACAAAATTAAACAACATTATTGACAGTCCATTACATCAGCCCATCTTGAAACACAACATTATCATGGGTATATCAAACATGTTGACCCATAAGATAATTAACATTTTTTGTTCAACTACATTGTACAATGTGACATTTGTGAACAGTGATACATGCAATATTACCACCATTGATGAAACAACCACCACCCGAGATTTACTTGTGGGTTTAAACATCTGGACCTTTTGTCCACATTTATGTGACGAGATCCATTAACCACATCATAAAACTCTAAGCAATAGGTTTAATTTTGCGAGAGGTTACTCCCTGATTCTAATACAAACATAGATATTCCCCCACAGGAGTCCCAGACAAGGTATACCCATAGTTTACCTCCCGAGTCATCAGACCTCGTGATGTGAATCCCATAAAAGGTATTTCCAGGGTTCAATTAGTGCACAGAGCACTCAATATGTGATTACCTTGAGGGGTGTTCCCAGGGTTCTAATTGCCTATATTAGTCCACAATATGTGATCCCCTTTAGCAGGTTATTCCCGGGGTCCAGTCGCGGATACGGGTCCACAACATGTGATCACCTTTAGGGGTGTTCCCGGGGTTCAATCGCGGATATGAGGCCCCAACATGTGAGGTTTTTTGTGGGTTTATAGAGAATTACAGAAGTTCTAATGAGTGAAGTTCTATAAAGTATATCTCTCTATAAAAGATACAGGTTAGTAACAGCAAGTGTTGTCTAGAGGTATTGATATTTATTCTCGCCTAACCCTTGTAGAGAAACCATTCAGAATTTTGGCTCATCGAGTACCCCCCACTGTGAGAAATTAGACCTAAGTTAAGTTCTACACAGAATTATTTATAGATGATTTCTCTTCTAGGCCATATATATATATAGAGAGAGATCTTGGCAGTTAGCCACAGTAACCAATGAAAGCAGTTCTCTCATCTTCCAGCTGACTGTGCTCAGATCGCCCACCTCATTTTTGATCTCATTACTTATTTCAAGTGACACAAGACACTTGGACAAATGATCACATTGACAATTGTACCATTGTAGTGAACATAAACAACAACAACTGTATTTTACACTGGTTGAACAAGACAACATGAGAAGATCTTGACAACAGTTGGACAAACATTCACAAAGAATGATCACACCAACAGGTTAGACAAGTCATACATCATGGAAGATACTTGACAACAACCACACAGACTTTCACAATCTCTGTAACCAACAGCAACAGTAGAGTAACAGTCACCATGAAGATGCTTGACACCAGTTGGACATTTCTTTCTCAACAATGTACAAGACAATCACAGAGACATGTATCTCAAAAACTGTTCTCTTACTACTAATCTTTTATTAATGTTTGATGAGGTCAAGTGAAGACTCAGGCTTCATATTCTGCCAACAATTTACATCTCAAATATGTTTATATGCAAATTATAGTGACATTATCTATGAAAACCCAAACACATCACTCAATATCCCCACAGAAACATCAATCTAAATAAACCCTCCTCCTTCACTTCTCTACTCCATAAGTTATCCTACACCACACTTTAGACTTAAATCCTTTCTTCGACTGTTACTGAGGGAAACACAAGATAAGCCATAAATTGGGGCAAGCATAGTGACGTTCTGCTCCACTGGTCTGTTTCATCCTTTTAGCACCTATGATGGTGTTGGACAGCTCAGGTTACAGTTCTCCCCATGATGGTTTTCCAATTCAGGCTATTCCCTGCTGTCACAATCTTGAAAGAAATTTTAAAGCTCTATCTTTTCACTGGTGAGTTCATGAAGTTGACACTTAGGACTGTTCATATAAAAAGAAACAATATGTCCTAGCATTCTTCTTTCTGTCTATCTCACCTAAATTTGACTGTTCATGAAGTTGACACCCAAGACTGTTCTTTTGCTTTTCCAGTAGAGGAAGATCTAAAAAGAAACAATATGTCCCAGCTGTCTTTCTTCACAGTCTATCACTCCTAAGATTTCTGATGGAACTGAATCACCACACCGACTTAACACCAATCCATTTTGTGAATTTGCTCTATGTATTAACTTCTGCTCCTTTAGCTTTCAGCCAATATTAATAATAACTGTGATATAGTCTGCTCCAAGTGCACCTTTAATGTCCACTCTTAGCCAGTAGTGACATGCTGAAAACCAGGTGATCTCTCCTCTTAAGGTTTCTTCTTGAATTTATCTTGAAGATATAGCCTGGGCTTTTACAAAATTGGAGAGTATCCCTGTCTTAGGCTTTTAAGAAAGACTTTTCTTCAGTGCCATCTGTATAGGCCAGAATTAGTGGATTCAGGCTGAATCTTTGCAACCTGTTGTTCATTTTGGTCTTTTTGGAGTCTGACTTTTCAGCTGGAGTTAAAGACTAGAGCTCAGGACTTCCCTGGATTTGTCCTGGTAATCGAAAAGGGCCTCCTCCATCCTCCTCATTCTCTGTTAATAAACAAAGGCACAACATGTGTTTTACATCTATTGAACCATTGTCACAGTTATACAGTACTATCACAGATTCAGAGAGGAATGGAAGGGGAAAGGGGAGTGTGATATTCGAACACCCGCCTCTCACTGATGATGAAGTGCAATTTTATTTGGGGGTTTGGGGTGATATCCTTTCTCCAGGTTCATCCCCAAAACCGTGAAGTCATAGGCACATACTCCTAATCAGAGGCAGCTTCACACAATTATCTTGTAAATTCTCACAATGAGTAGATCACAGGGACCGGTGTACCATGATAACAGACAGTGTGATTAAGCACCAAGAAGTAGGCATTGTATGGCAGAAATCATGCGCTAGAATTGCCTTCACATGTGGAATACACATAATGAAAGAAAACATGAATTTTCCCTGACAAATAGCATGAGCCTTCCCATGTATTCATCTGACAGACACTGTAGGTTAATTTCTACAGTGCAATGCAGTCCTGCAAACATGGATATAATAAGTGTATTTACTTTTACAAATATGAGAAGTTAATTATATAATTATCATCTCATTCATTCAAACATTCTCAGCCATTATAAGGGAGAAATTACATGCAGTATATAGCATCACACATTCTGAAACATAACTGCCAAAGGTAACTCTCAAGAGCAATGTACAGTTTGGTTAAGAATGGTCATGATAGGCACTCAATGAATGTTCAGAGCGCACAAAGGTTTTGCCATATGCATTGAGCGTGGTTTACAGTCATAAGCATATGCAAATCATCAAATCAGACAGACAATAGACATGGTAAGAATGTTTCACTGCGGTAGACATGACAGGTTTTGAGCGGCAGTTTTAGAGTCACTGTACCGAAGTCCTGTCTTCTTTTTACATTTTCTCAGGAAAATACTCGGCCATTCGTCTCTCTCTCAATTCATCAGGTTTACACATAACATATTAAATGATTTAGGTACCTGAAGTGCAGATGACCACATCCTAAAGAATGCTTTTGGGCAAATTTTACCATTGCATCTTAAACACGTCCTTACGGGATGGAATCAAGGCTTCGACTGGCGGGCTAATTATGTATTAAGGAGCGTTACCAGCCCAAGGGTTACCCAATCAAATTGAGACCCCACCATTCATCTACCCTCTCTCGATCTAGAATCTACGATTCTATTTTTAGTTAGGGTATCACAACGGCTTACGTGGTTAACTACTGAGTATTGAGAAATGTAAATGGACTGGGGATGCGAACGTCTGAAGACATCATGCGACATATATATATATACTAGCTGACCCGGCCCGGCTTCGCCCAGTCCTTGGTGGGGAGCATCTCATTTAATTCATATAAGTAGTCATATAAGTTCCCGTTCCCGTTACCGACTGTCTGTCTGTCTGTCTGTCTGTCTGTCTGTCTGTCTGTCTGTCTGACCCGGCCCGGCTTCGCCCAACACCTGATGGGGAGCATCTCATTTAATTCATATGAGTAGTCATATAAGTTCCCGTTCCCGACTGTCTGTCTGTCTGTCTGTCTGTCTGTCTGTCTGTCTGTCTGTCTGTCTGTCTGTCTGTCTGTCTGTCTGTCTGTCTGTCTGTCTGTCTGTCTGTCTGTCTGTCTGTCTGTCTGTCTGTCTGTCTGTCTGTCTGTCTGTCTGTCTGTCTGTCTGTCTGTCTGTCTGTCTGTCTGTCTGTCTGTCTGTCTGTCTGTCTGTCTGTCTGTCTGTCTGTCTGTCTGTCTGTCTGTCTGTCTGTCTGTCTGTCTGTCTGTCTGTCTGTCTGTCTGTCTGTCTGTCTGTCTGTCTGTCTGTCTGTCTGTCTGTCTGTCTGTCTGTCTGTCTGTCTGTCTGTCTGTCTGTCTGTCTGTCTAATCATTTATTGGTTGCAGTTAGAACAACCTTAGATAAACGAAGACCAACTTGGTAATATATTAATTTGGGTAAATGGAGCAGCGGCAGCAGCAGCAGAAGAAGAAGAAAAAGGAGGAGTAGGAGCTGGGAGGAGGAAGAGAGAGGAGGAGGGAGGAGGAGGAGAAAGAGAGAAGAGGAGGATGGAGGAGGGAGAGGGAGGAGGGGGAGGAGAAGAGGAAGAGGGTAGGAGGTGGAGGAGGGGAGAGGAGGAGGAGGAATATAACGCATATGCCTGTAGATTTAATAATGGCTGAGGTTGTTCCATGTCTTCTTAGAGTTGGCGACAGTGTAAAGAAATATAAAATCTTCAAACTTGATAGAGATAAGGTAACTATTATTTATTCATTCTTTAAGCAAAAAAAGATGAGTTACAATGTTATGCATTATGCATTATTTTTATGAAAACTTTGAAAATGCCTTACAGATTGTATCATTATTTATTATAACTCATATGCCGGTACATAACTATGGACAAAGAGTTTATAAATCTTTGAAAACGATGCCACAATATGACTATAAGTTATACAGAAAAGTTATGCCCCTTGAAATAACTTTTACAGAGTTAAGTCCCCTGAAATAGATGCAATTATAATGAAAAATGAAATAATTTTGGGTAAGCAGCCGATTTCATACTAAAAAAATATGACAGTGGGCTGCGCTGGAATGAAAGGAAGACGTGTAAAAAATTTCATCTCAATGGGATGGGCCGTTCGCGAGCGCATTAGGGACATATAGACAGACAGACAGACGGACGGAGATCGCCTTTTATATATAAGATATACCCATCCATGTTGGGTTTTCCTCTTGTCCGCTTACTCGTTAGGCCTCCCTCCATATACATCTTTTCCAGACTCTACACGCCCAAAGTATTTCATTTCCCTCACTTTCGTTTGTCTTAATAACCACATTTCTTTGACAATGAATCCCTGTTGAACGGTTCAGTGTGTTCTCTATTTCGCCCATGCAGGAGGAGGAGAGGGAGGAGGAGGGAGGAGGAGGAGAGAGTAGAGGAGGGAGGAGGCGGAGGGAGAAGGAAGAGGGAGGAGGAAGAGGGAGAAGGAGGAGGGAGAAGGAGGAGAAGGAGGGGGAGGAGGAGGGAAGAGGAGGAGGGGAGGAGGAGGAGGGAGGAGGAGGAATGTGAAGGGAGGAGGAGGGAGGAGGTAGAGGGAGGAGGAGGAGGAGGGAGGCGGAGAGAGGAGGAGGGAGGAGGAGGAAGAGGGAGGAGGAGGAATGTGAAGGGAGGAGGGGGAGGAGGTAGAGGGAGAAGGAGGGAGGAGGAGGTAGAGGGAGGAGGAGGGATTAGGAGGAGGAGGGAGGAGTAGGGTGGAGGAGGAGGCGAGGAGGAGGGAGGAGGAAGAGGGAGGAGGAGAACGCAGGAGGAGAAGGGAGCAGGAGGAGGATAGGGAGGAGGAGGGAGAGGGAGGAGGAGGGAGGAGGAGGAGGGAGTAGGAGGAGGGAGGAGGCGGAGGGAGAAGGAGGAGGGAGAAGGAGGAGAAGGAAGAGGGAGGAGGAAGAGGGAGAAGGAGGAGGGAGAAGGAGGAGAAGGAGGGGGAGGAGGAGGGGAGGAGGAGGAGGGAGGAGGAGGAATGTGAAGGGAGGAGGAGGGAGGAGGTAGAGGGAAGAGGAGGAGGAGGGAGGCGGAGAGAGGAGGAGGGAGGAGGAGGAAGAGGGAGGAGGAGGAATGTGAAGGGAGGAGGGGGAGGAGGTAGAGGGAGGAGGAGGGAGGAGGAGGAGGTAGAGGGAGGGAGGAGGAGGAGGAGGGAGGAGGCGGAGAGGGAGGAGGAGGAAGGAGGAGGGGGAGGAGGGAAGAGGAGGGAGGAAGAAGGAGGAGGAGAAGGAGGTAGAATGAGGAGGAGGGAGGAGGAGGAGTGAGGAGGAGGAGAGGGAGGAGGAGGAAGGAGGAGGGAGGAGGAGGAGGGAGGAAGAAGGAGGAGGAGGGAGAAGGAGGGATGAGGAGGAAGAGGGAGGAGGAGGAATGTGAAGGGAGGAGGAGGTAGAGGGAGGAGGAGAAGGGAGGAGGAGGGATGAGGAGGAGGGAGGAGGAGGGATGAGGAGGAGGGAGGAGGAGGAAGAGGGAGGAGGAGGAATGTGAAGGGAGGAGGAGGGAGGAGGTAGAGGGAGGAGGAGGAGAGGGAGGAGGAGGAAGGAGGAGGGGGAGGGGGGAGGAGGAGGAGGGAGAAGAAGGAAGGAGGAGGAGGAAGGAGGGAGAGGAAGGAGGGAGAATGAGGAGGGGAGGAAGGAAAGAGAGGTGGAAGGGGAGGAGGAGGGAGGAGGAAAGAGGTAGGGGGAGGAGGAGGTAGAGGGAGGAGGAGGAGGAAGGAAAGGGAGGAGGAAGAGGAGGAGAAGGGAGGAGGAGGGTGGAGGGAGGAGGAGGGAGGAGGTAGGAGGAGGAAGAGGGAAGAGGGAGAAGAAGGGAGAAGGAGGAGGGAGGATGATGAGGGAGAAGGAGGCAGGAGGAGGAGGGAGGCAGGAGGAGGAGGGATGAAGAGGGAGAGGGAGGAGGAGGGAAGATGAGGGAGGAGGGGGGAGGAGGCGGAGGGAGTAGGAGGGAGGAGGATGGAGGAGGAGGGGAGAGGAAGAGGGAGAAGGAAGAGGGAGAAGGAGGAGCTAGGAGGGAGAGGGATGAGAGGGAGGAGGAAGAGGAGAAGGGTGGAGGGAGGAGGTAGAGGGAGGAGAAGAGAGGGGGAGAGAGTTCGCCATTCCGAATTCATACTCGTCTAGTTCTTCCCTTCTACACGACTGTAGATAACTTCCTTACACATAAAAAGATGAATTGTTATTGATATTGCCGTGGCATGGAGGAATATCAGCAGCAGAGTTGATCCAAAAAACCAAAGACTGAGATCTACGGAGAGCCATGAACGCCTACGCCAGCCGGCACGGCACTTGATGATGATGATTGCCGTGTGACGATTCTGTGTAGTCACGTCATTTTCTTCCCTTTCCCTAGCGTTTTGGTTCGGGGATTCTTTCATCATCATCATCATATATTTACGTACGTATTTTGGGAGGGGGAGGAGGGAGGAGGAGGAAGAAGAAAAAAAAACTATGACAGTTGACAGCTCTGGAATGAAAGGAAGGCGTGTAGAAAATTTCATCTCAATCGGATGGGCCGTTCGCGAACAAATAAAGGACATACATATTTACATACATACATATATACATACATATTTACATACATACACTTTGTTTTATAAATATATATATATATATATATATATATATATATATATATATATATATATATATATATATATATATATATATATATACACACACACACACACACACACACACACACACACACATACAATATGCATAATGTACACGAAACATAGTAAATAGGTTAGAGAGTTAGTTGCATTACCTTTATAGGGCGTCGCAATCAAACCCAGCTTTTATTGACTTTTTTATTTTATTTATTTACTAGATAGTTTCACATTCAGTAGTTTGCCATTACTTTCTGAATGGTAGACGCTCGTGCCGCTCAAACAGGGGCAAACACACGCACACGCACACACAGGTATAATGCATACATACATTGATACACCCACACGGACATGCATACCTGCTGCGTAATATTTATTCACTGAGTAATTTACAACATGCTTATGATGCTATGCGTTCTCGACCGAACTGAACAAGTAGCAGTGTTCAGACTCCACAACGGACATAGCAGGCTGAAATATCTCTTGTTTAATAAACTAAATATAGGAGATACTGTTGCTGGGGTGTCCAGAGAAAATCGTTTTGGCTTATACCCGCTCCATTTGAGAATATGGGTATGGCAATGTCAGTACACTCAAGTTGAATGCTGTTTTCGTTAATTATATTCAGGTTGACATCTGAAGGTGTACGCAGAAGAAGAAGGAAGAAAAAGAAGAAGAAGAAGAAGAAGAAGAAGATAGGTGCATAGACACTATGTTGTTACAGATTTCTCTTTATTCTCTGACAGACTGAGTCATCCTAACATTGTTCGCCTGGTGGATGTATTCGAGGATAAGACACACGTATACCTGGTCATGGAATTGTGAGTACATACAGCTTATTATTATTAATTGATAGGTTAATCAACTATGTATGCTTTTTTAACAGTTGTGGTTACTATAGCTCAACATGTGTATACTGTCTAGTGTGTCTCTAATATCTATTTCTTACTCATACTTCTGTGATTTTCAATCAAGGGGTACCATCAATCTTTATTGACGACGCCGAACTGGAGACAGTAGACCATTTTACATATCTAGGATCAGAGGTAAATAGCAGATTATCCCTAGATCAGGAAATCAACATCAGGATTGGTAAGGCAGCAACACCAATGAATATGTTAGCAAAAAGAGTCTAGGAGAACAGGAAGCTTACTGTCAAAACAAAAGTCCTCGTCTACCAAGCCTGTGTCATTAGTACTCTTCTTTATGGCAGTGAAACCTGGACAACTTACTCACACCAAGAGAAACGTTTAAACAGCTTTCATGTGCGGTGTCTGCGAAGAATACTTGGTATTAAGTGGCAAGACAAAATTACAAATACTGAAGTATTGGAAAGATCAGGTTGTGTGACGGTGTGTTCCATGCTCAGTCTTCGTAGACTTAGATGAATAGGACACGTTAGGAGGATGGATGATGGTAGAATACCAAAAGACATCTTTTTTGGTGAATTACAGGTGGGTAGGAGATCTCAGGGTCGGCCTCTACTACGATAAAAATATGTGTGTAAGCGGGACATGATTGATACAGGCATTGATAATGCACATTGGGAGCAAGCCGCCGCTGAACGTGTTGCATAGAAGGCAACTATCAGAAATGGAATGAAGACAAAGGAGAAAATTAATGCAGATAAAGCACACACAGAGCGTGAGAGACGTAAGATGGTGCATTATGGTGAAAATGACCATGTGTTCACATGCATCCACTGTGGACAAACATTTTCATCCACACTCGCCACCGCCATGGCTTGTAGTTATTAAACCTTTTTGAAGCACAATGTACCAAACTATCGTCTGTCAAGACGGAAAGGTGCCAATGTATTTCCTTTACCTTATCGTATATCAGTGCCGATTAATACGCGAGAAGTTAGTTTTCAGAATCTTAGTAGACACTGTTAGTCAGGTCTTAGTCAGATATGACTGAGCTACCGTATGACAGTAGACGGTACTACCTGCTTTCTGTCAGCGCCGAATGTTGGGCGGCGCTTACCAAACCCGACACCCCACATTGTGCCAACGGCTTCGGGCGGAAGAGCGCAATTGGGAGGGTACTAGCCTTATCCTGGTGCGAGGAAATGCAACCCAAAGACAAAATAAGTCATGGCAGGGCAGACCAGGCCCTAAGCCTTGGTTGGCAGCTGGTCTAGGATCGAAGCTCCGACAGGCGGACAGTTAGAGCATTGCTTTGCTGATCCGGCAGCTTCTGCAGCTTGTCTTGTTCCAGATGTATAGGTGTTAACTTTCCTCTGGAGTGAACTAGGCAGGCCGAGAGAGGGATCATGCTGCATGGGCAACACATGGTTTCTTTATTTTAGCCCAGGCTTTGTGCTATGGAGAGGCAATAACTCCATCCCTGGTCTTAACCGGTCTCGGAATCAAAGCGAGAGGCAACTGTTACGGGTTATAAGTCCTTGTCAGTTGGCGTAGACATGGGGCGCCACGTGTTGCCTCTGACGGTGGGAGACACCTACAGGTGTCACTGATCAGCTACCGCCCGCCTCAAGCTGGGCAGCCCCCGGCCAATTGGGTGCTGATCCGCCACAGCCTGCCTGCTTCAATGGGTGCTTGGGGCTAGGACAAAATCTGAATTGCAGGCTGTAAAACCAATGCACCAGGTACTAATAAAAAGAATAGAAACCTCAAGCTACGGCTTGCAAGCTGGAACGTGAGAACCATGTGTCCAGGATTTTCCACTGACTTGACAAATATTGACGATGTGAGAAAAACGGCTGTGATTGATGCTGAACTCAATCGTCTTAACATTGATATTGCTGGCCTGCTGGAGACTCGCCTCGCCGAGGAAGGGTCACTCAGGGAAAACAATTACACCTTTTTTTGGAAGGGAAGAGGGCAGGCAGAAAAAAGGCAACACGGTGTGGGCTTTGCAGTGAAGAATTCGCTACTGGGAATGATTGATATCCCAGCTGGAGTTAATGAAAGATTATTATCACTGCGCTTGGCAACCTCTTGTGGATTTGCCACCATTCTCACTGCATATGCACCGACACTCACTTCCTCTGATGATGTGAAGGATACGTTCTATGAGCAGCTAGACTCTGCGATCAAGGCAGTTCCAAAATCCGACTACATTTATATGCTCGGTGATTTCAATGCTCGTGTGGGCAAGGACTCGAGTTCATGGCCAGTGTGCCTTGGAAAATACAACATCGGTCGCATGAATGATAATGGGCAAAGGCTGCTGGAGCATTGCACTAGAAATGACCTATGTATTACAAACTCCTTTTTTAAAACAAAAGAGATGCATAAGGTCACATGGAAACATCCAAGATCCGGCCATTGGCATCAGCTGGACTTCATTATCACACGGAGACAACATCTGAACCATACATCATTAACTCGAAGTTACCACAGTGCTGACTGTGATACAGATCATTCTTTGGTTGTTGCAAGGGTTAGACTGAGACCAAAGAGAATCTACACAGCTAAACACAAGTCTAGCCCCAGGATTAATATTATTAACACTCACGATCCTGGAAAGTGCTTTGAATTTCAACAGCAACTTGATGACGCTTTCAATGATACATCAGAAAATTGTATAGTAAATGATAAATGGAGTAAACTTAAGGAAACTATTTATAAAACAGCGGTAGGGGTTTACGGCACTGTGGATCATAAGAGGCAGGAATGGTTTGCGGCAAACAGCCAGATACTGCAGCCCTTGATTGATAAAAAGAAGATAGCTCTCTTAAGAAACAAGGAAAGACCAACGCGTAACACTCTGAGTGAGCTGAAGCAAGCGAGGAAGGATGTACAAAAGGCTGCCAGGCAGTGTGCGAATGACTATTGGATCAAGTTATGTGAGTCCATTCAAATCGCAAGTGATAAGGGAAACATCAGAAGCATGTATGAAGGGATAAAGAAAGCCTGTGGTCCAATGATCAAAAGAAGTGCACCGCTGAAAACCTTGACTGGAGAAATCATCACTGATAAGAAACAGCAGATGGATAGATGGGTCGAGCACTATTTAGAGCTTTACTCAAGTGAGACCAAGCTGGCGGATGATGCCCTCAACGCCAGAGGCCCTGCCAACTCTTGACCACCTGGACACACTTCCCACTATAACAGAAGATAAGTGTGCTATAAATGAGCTTGCATCTGGCAAGGCTCCAGGTAAGGATGGGATTCCAATAGAGGTGATCAGGAGTGGGCAAGACACCCTCGCTCTACAGATCCACCAGCTAATAGAGCTATGCTGGCGAGAAGGACAAGTCCCACAGGATTTCAAAGATTCAAACATCATAACGTTGTACAAGAACAAGGGAGATCGGAGCGACTGCAACAACTATAGGGGTATCTCACTTCTGTGTATTGTTGGGAAAGTATTTGCCAGAATTGTCCTGCGCAGACTTCAAGTCCTGGGAGATCAAGTCTACCCCGAATCACAGTGCGGCTTCCGTCAGAACCGGTCTACCATTGATATGATATTCTCATTGTGACAGATACAAGAAAAATGCCGGGAACAAAATCAGCCACTGTTTATTGCCTTCATCGACCTCACAAAGGCATTCGATTTGGTCAGTCGTGAGGGTCTGTTCAAAGCACTAAAGAAGATTGGCTGTCCACTAACTCTTCTGTCCATTGTGGAATCGTTCCACACAGGCATGAAGGGTGTAATCAAGTTTGATGGCTCAACTTCAGAAGAGTTTGAAATCAAGAGTGGAGTTAAGCAAGGTTGTGTACTAGCCCCCATCCTCTTTGGGATATACTTTTCACTTCTACTGAAATATGCCTTTCGTGATCAGGATGACGGTATATACATTCACTCACGCTCAGATGGTGGCCTCTATAATGCTCAGAGATTGAAGGCCAAGACCAAAATTAGCAGGGTAGTAATCAGAGAGTTGCTTTTTGCGTATGATGCTGCGATTACGACCCACTCTGAGGTAGAATTACAACATCTACTATCTGCATTCTCCAATGCTTGTTCTGAATTTGGTTTAACAATTAACAAAAAGAAGACACGATTATGTCACAAGGTGCACATAGTGTACCATCAATCTTTATTAACGACGCCGAACTGGAGATAGTAGACCATTTTACATATCTAGGATCAGAGGTAAATAGCAAATTATCCCTCGATCAGGAAATCAACATCAGGATTGGCAAGGCAGCAACAACAATGAATATGTTAGCAAAAAGAGTCTGGGAGAACAGGAAGCTTACTGCCAAAACAAAAGTCCTCGTCTACCAAGCCTGTGTCCTTAGTACTCTTCTTTATGGCAGTGAAACCTGGACAACTTACTCACGCCAAGAGAAACGTTTAAACAGCTTTCATATGCGGTGTCTGCGAAGAATACTTGGTATTAAGTGGCAAGACAAAATCACAAATACTGAAGTATTGGAAAGATCAGGTAGTGTGACGGTGTATTCCATGCTCAGTCTTCGTAGACTTAGATGGATAGGACACGTTAGGAGGATGGATGATGGTAGAATACCAAAGGACATCTTTTTTGGTGAATTACAGATGGGTAAGAGATCTCAGGGTCGGCCTCTACTACGATACAAAGATGTGTGTAAGCGGGACATGATTGATACAGGCATTGATAATGCACAATGGGAGCACGTCGCCGCTGAACGTGTTGCACGGAGGGCAACTATCAGAAATGGAATAAAGACAAAGGAGAAAATGATTGCAGATAAAGCACACACAGAGCGTGAGAGACGTAAGATGGTGCAAAATGGTGGAAATGACCATGTTTTCACATGCACCTACTGTGGGCAAACATTTGCAGCAAGAATTGGCCTTACCAGCCACACTCGCCACCGCCATGGATCGTAGTTATTGCCATATGACAGTTATTAAGCCTTTTTGAAGCACAATGTACCAAACTATCGTCTGTCAAGACGGAAAGGTGCCAATGCAAAAGTAGACACTGACAATCACATTAACTACATTAAATAATGGCAGAGAAACTAGATATTCTTGGTGCATTGTTAATGAACTGGCTTGGTGACTTAGAAATTCCGTATTCACTTCCATAGAGTGTATATGGGAATATTGTTTCTGTTCCCATATTGGGCGATGTTGTCAGTTTTAAGTCAACCCTCGTATTTTCCAGAATGTTGATACTCATGCACTAACATGTTGTAACGGTTCCTACTGCCCATCATCATCGTATTGTGAATATGTATTGTAGAATGCATGGTTGTTCAGTTACATTGTTTAAGCACTACTTAGGTTAAGGTTGTCATCAGCAAGGCATCTTTGGCCACACACCTTGAGCATCAAGTATAATACAGTCTGTATTTATTAATCAAACAGGGGAAAAAAATACGGTCAGAGACAATAATAATGTCCCCAGACTAATAACAATTATAAATAATCACTTCTAGGTCGCGCTATAACCATGACGTTGTTCTAACCCTTGCACTCTGTGACAGCGACTGTCGTTGTCGTAGATTGTCAAGCGCACGCTTCCAGATAACAGCTGACTTAAAAGAATTAATGCTTGTGTATGGCAGGATGTCGTGACCACAAATCTTGGGCGTGGTTGTGTTGTTTCTGTTAGTGCACCACGGTATCGTTTAATGAGCCAGCGTTGTTTTCTCGCTCTCCTTATCCGTGTTGCATAAATGCCATTAAACTAGGAATGAACAGGGAATTTCTAAACGAGATCAGGGTTAGATACGTGCAGTATTTTGGACACATAAATGGGCGTAAATCATAATGTCATACAGTGTTATTATCTCCGCGTTTGAAGACAATCTTCAACACTCCTTGTCTGTCCACTGCAATATGCACTAAGTTGAGCTGCTTCCAGATCTTTTGATTTTGTCTGCAAGTGTACCAGACCGATAGTGGTTACCACAGATTTCGTTCATTTTGTTCTTTACGGTTATAATTAAAAAAACAAAACAAATTCTTGTATTCCACGTATTGCATTTATACGTATGCGCTCCCCCTCCTTGCTAACCTCACACCCCAACCGATCCTTCATGGTTAGCTGCCTAGTTATTGTGAATGATCTGTCTGGCCTGGGAGACTCTCCATCAGATCTTTCCGATTCTTTTTCGGCTGCTATTTTGAGTGTCTTGAGATGAACAGTTTGGTAGCTTCCCCTTACTATCCACTACCGCAAGAGTACGTTCTTAGCCTTTAGTAACCTATTTAAGTTGCCAGGGTAAGGGGTACCTTACTTCGTGGTACTGTTGTTATTAGCAAAGAGCGCTCCACAGGTTTCTACTCTCCTCGGTGGATACTCCGTCCCTAGGGTTGCGTTTTTCTTGCTGTGGTGTTTTCCCCCATCATCTATCACTGGGTAGTGTAGTTGGGATTTTCCCTTTGACGAGTTAAGAGACCATGGTGGCATTTCTCAAACTCTTGGCACTTTTAGAGGAATTCTTAATTTTTCAAAAATAAACATCGACATCTGAGCCCATACTCATTATTTCTGAAGCTAAAGGCATACCCCGTACTTCTAATTCCCTCCTCCTCTTTATAAAATACATTCGAACTGTCTCAACCAGAACGGAAACAAGATCACAGAAAATATTTTTTCAATCTGTCTCCAGCAATCGTCTTGGCCCCGAGACTCTCTTGATTCTCGACATGACATGAATCGATTTCTGGGTTTTAATATACAGCAGTGCCTGAACACAGCAACGTCTGAGTATAGTCCCTCTTTGTACCCGCTAGTCTGTTTATTTTTTGTCTCCGCGATTCCCTGTCTGTCAGTCTTTCCCTCTGTATAAACCTGGAGGAAATCAATCTCGTTTGTTTGTCTTTTCCTCCCACGCCCTCCTTTTCCTGTGGCCCGTCGTCATCGATTGTTTTTATCCACTTAACCCGGTTAACCGTTTTGACCCACTAATTGGGTAGCTGAAAACGAAGTGGCATAGAGGCACTGTGTCCGCCTCTAACGAGAAGAGCAATGGGCTCACATGTAGACGTCCACTATATTTGAAACAATAAGCAACCAGAAGTCTTCGTGGCCACATGGCTTAATGCGCTTGCACTTCCGGTGCGCTGATGGGAGGATAAGGGGCTCAAACCCTACGGTGGTAAGTAGGACTTCAGCGTTGACTTCCCGCTCTGAAAGCAGTGGCAAGCTATTGAATGTATACTGCCTAGGAAATCAACCTGGCGTTGGGGTTGAGCGCAACGTCCCGTAAAGGACATGCACTAATTCTTACAGCCACCACTCCTGCAGAAGTGGCTCCCATGTCTAGTCTTCACTTTTCGTCCTTGTCTTTATATGCCTGGCCTGGAGTAGCTATTTATGATCATGACTGTCCGTCCAGCCGTTTGTTAATTTAGTGTAGCTACTGTAAAATTTATTATTTGTTGCTCAGCTGTTAAAGTTTTCGACACACTTATTTCCCTGTCTTCTTTTGCTTCTTTTGTCAAGTAATTCCCCACATGATTATAATATCTCTGTTACACAACTTTTGTTGATGTGCCCTATACATGTAAGTTGTCTTTCCCTCGTGGTTTTGATGGGTGATCTAGTAACACCCGCATCCGTTAATACCTCATCGTTTGTAAATTCTTAGTCCACGGTATTCTCATTTTTCTAAATACAACAACCACATCCTCACAGACTCCCATTTAGTTTAGTCACCATTTTATTACTTCGTGTATAACTTTCCCATATTACAGAAGCTCAGATAACACACGGCATTTCAGTAATAGAAGTTTCGTGTTTGTTGTGTTATTTCAATTTTACCCGACGTCACTCATTCTAGCTAGAGTTCTTATAAATAAGGCGAATGTTTACGTTATTTCCGCGTCATATCGGATATGGATTTGTAGCCTTGACATTATTTTTACCCGTTTGATTTTTTGCACATTTACTTTACACAGAGCATATTTTAGTGTGTAACTTCTGAGAGAAACTACATGCATTCAAGTCTACTAATGGGGTAACCATAATCCCTTCATTTCGATCTTCTCGGCTGCCTCGTATAGAATGTTGTTCACATTGCTTTCTTATGTTGGTTGCTGTGAAAAGTACCATCTACCCATCTCAAAATTTGTATATTTTGTTCTCCGACTTTAATTCCCACAAGTTGTCTGATCTTTCGAGGTGTTCTTTTTCTCATTCATCTGCCTTGTATTCCCAGAGCACCATAGGCTCTCCACCAACTCACGCCAAGATTACCAATTGTTTGCTATCTCCTGCAGCCGCCTCCATTTCTTGCCCATATGATTAATTTCTTGCTCGAATACCTCGGCTGTTTTTTTTTTTTTAGGTCTCTCTCTGTTTCTTATGCCCTGTGTGTTTCAGAGGACTTATAGATTATCGTCTAGCACTATATAGTCAGTGACTGGTTCCAATTCTTAGGTGAAGAGTATGCCCCTTACTTTCTTCTTCTTCTCCTTCTCCTTCTCTCTCTCCTTCTTCTTCTCTCTTTCCCCCTCTCCCTCCTCTCTCTCTCCTTTCACCGACCACATTCTGCTCAGCTGTCAATCTCACTTACAATAAGTAACGACAATATCTCAGCCAATAAAAGGTGGAGATAAATAGAACCAGTCACCCCACCTAAATTAAGTCCTTTCACTTCACACCTACGGTTGTATCAGCAATCGGGTCGCCTTTCCGTTAGTTTAAAAAAAAATTACTTTAGAAATGTTGTTATAACCTTTCAGTGTCAAGTATACCCGCTCCTTGACGCATTGAAATAACTATTTGCACAGCAAATCAATGGGCGTGGTAGGCAAGCGCGATGATAGGTACTAGGATTGATGAGTGTTGAATGTCTTTCATATTATGTAACTAGATAAGATCCCTAGGCGGCACTAAATCCTGACGTATGGGAGACAAGTGACTCAGCGCCGCCTCGTGACAGCCTTACCTGTCTTGCAGAGATTTGATTTCCTGTCGGCATTATTTCAGACCGCCAACAGATAACTGTCACTGGTGCTGGATGCCCGTCACGCTACGCTGTCGACTCTCCGTGTTTGATATCTCTCTCTCTCTCTCTCTCTCTCTCTCTCTCTCTCTCTCTCTCTCTCTCTCTCTCTCTCTCTCTCTCTCTCTCTCTCTCTCTCTCTCTCCTCCCCTCGCCCAGTTTTAGAGAATCGATCTTTTCCCTGAACGACCAGAACAAAACATTCATCACAGTCACGGCAGCAGAATAACCACGTACTTGATGAGAAATAAATACGTCGACAGAACAGTACAATAAGGCTGTATCCCCGGATGTGTAGAGCATGTTACCATGATATGGGAAGCTATCCAGAGAGCGAAGACGAAGAAGAATCTCTACGTGATGTGGTTGGACTTGGCCGACGCGTACGGGTCAATGCTCCACCAGATGTGTGGCATGCTCTCAAGATATATCATGTACCCGAGGAGATCACAACAATGCTAAATGCAATACTTTTCGGGTTTCTCTCTCTGTTTCTCGACATCGACGTTCACTACTAGATGGATCGACCTCCAAGCGGGTATAGCTATGAGATGTACGATTTCGCCGATATTGTTTGTTATGGTTATGCAGTGATCCAGTTTTCGGCATCCGACTACACACAAGATTGGAAACTCAGCGAAGAGTGCGAAATGTCGCCACTGAAGGCGTTCATGGACGACATGACAATTCTGACACCGAAGGAGTAAGCGCCTCAAACTAGACAAGTTAGGAAACTCAACGAAGAGTGCAAAATGTCGCCACTGTAGGCATTCATGAACGACATGACAATTCTGACACTGAAGGAAAGCCATGCCCGGAGCAAGCGCCTCAAACTAAGACAAATTAGGAAATTCAACGAAAAGTGCAAAATGTCGACACTGAAGGCATTCATGGACGACATGACAATGCTGACACCGAAGGAGAGCCTTGCTCGGAGCAAGCGCCTCAAACTAGACAAATTAACCAGGTTGTTGCAGGATGAGCTTCGAGCCCAAGAAACCGAGAAGCCTGTCGATCGTGAAGGGCAAGATGGCGGGGGCCGTCTTCAAGTTTACTAGCTAGGTACCTCTCACCGTGGAGGAACCCGTGAAAGGTCTCGGCCGAATGTACGATGCCACCTTGACAGACAAGAACGCTGTGCAGCACGTACATGAGACAAACGGAGAGCGGCCTGCCTGCCATTGAAAAAAGGCAGATTGATGGGGGAAATTCAGGATCTGGTGTCTCCAATTCATGCTGATTCCAAAACTTCCATGGCCTCTACTAATTTAATAAGAACGAGCGCGGTATAGGCGGTAGAGAGAAAAGTGAGCATGACGACAAAGAAATGGCTTGGATCACCACCAGGTATGTTAGATATAACTATGTACTGCTAAAATGCAAATCTCATCCTACCGTTCAAGTCGTCATAGAGGAATACAAAGAAAAATCCAGACTTAGGATGATGCCGCGCGAGTACCCAGATGTAACATTCAGCAGCTCACAACCTGCACTCAAAACAGGAAGGAAGTGGAAGGTCGGCAGTGCAGTCTAATCTGCCCATAGACAGGGGTTCGGTCACCATGATAGAGTTCAATTTAGCTTCGCTGTCGACTTGTTATCACTTCTAGCTGTTTGGTTGCACGATACAATACGTGTTCGCACTCTTTTAAAATCTGTCTGTCTGCTTGTATGCATGTCTGTCTTTTCGTTCTGTTTAATGAGGGGTCGGGGGTGGGGGAGGGAAGGGAACACCCCGATCTGTATGTTCACTTTGTATCTATCAATCTATATGTCTGCACGTCCGCCCGCCTGTCTGTTTTCTTTTACTCCGTTCTGATTCGTCTGCTAATGTCTGAGAGCTCATAGAAGTGGAAGAAAGAAGCACACAACGTACACATTAGACAATATAACAGTTGAAAGTTCAAGTTACCTTACTAGACTTCGACATGGCCGAAGGGATAAGAGCCCTCTATCTCTTAAACTTCCGATACGCGATGACGAGGGAGCGGGATTGTTCCATACAAGCGTCAGCTTGGACTTCAACGTTGACTTCTTGTTTAGAAAGCAATGGCAAACTACTGAACGGAAAATTGCCTAGAAAATCAACCAGAGGTTCGGGTTGATCGCAACATCTTGCAAAGGAAATGCAATTTGTGTGTTACCATACTAGGATTGTTACCTCGAATGATGGCAGCTCCTTACTGCACGAGCAGTGTACTTAGACATGCAGTTTGTGTGTTACCATACTGGGATTGTTACCTCGAATGGTGGCAGCTCCTCACTGCATGAGCAGTGTACTTAGTGCTGCGACGTAATCTGGCATAACATCAAAACATAGGCTCGAACGAAACATCGTCTAGAGTTGCAGAAAACGATCCAGCAAAGAAGCATCAACGGATCATCAATAAAAAGGACTCACTCGAAGGCTGGCAATCTAATTGATGCGGCTAAGTTTATTAGCCCACATTCTTGAGATGTGATCAGTCAGACAATTTATGAATCTCAATAAGTTTCGATCGGATCTGTAAATGTCAGACGGGACGATCGTAAGACACCATCAATTATAAATATTCAACTGTTGACCAGCATGCTACTGAGAACTATCAAATTAGTATTGCAGTCCTTCTGTCCATCCAAGGTTACCGAAGTGTCCTTCTGGTGTGACATTCTCAATCTCATTCCTAGATTCCGCATCTGTCCCAAGGTCTTAATCTTGATAAGTAAAATGCCCTGCTATTCAGGTACTCCTTTCTAATATATATTAGCCACGAATAAAGTCGTCCTGCAGTGAATATCTTTATAAATTAGAGACGACGTGAACGTGCTGCTTCTCTAGTCAAGCTCTATGATGCGAATGTTTTTGTTGTTCTTAACAACATCTTCTGGCATATATGTTTTCCACGTCAGGGACTTAGTTTCTATTACTCTTTGGTTCGCGACTTTGTCGCGATTATTTGTTTACGTCAAATTTGTTGCGCTACTACTTGGCACTTAGTCATGCGGTTTGTGTGTTACCATACTAGGATTGTTACCTCGAATGGTGGCAGCTCCTCACGGCACGAGCAAAGTGTACTTAGACGCATGGCCAGCTCAACACCCTTGGAAATGTGTCATCATTAGCCAGGTCTATCATCCATCTGAACCCACAACTATGAAATATGGACAGAATTCGAATCGAACCATTGAAACTGCACTATCGGTCTCAGAATTGGATATTACCGAAGCATAGATCATGCAACAAACACATAACTCCATCGGATCGTAATACTTTGTCTAGTATATTATGAACATTTAAAAAAAAAGAGTCATGATCTGTCGGTTCCTATGTGGTAAACGTAATACATAGAAGTATCAGTTATTACGGAACCCTTGTGGCCACTAAGACAAGACAAACACATTCGCAAAGTGTTGTTCGTATCCTAGATTGCTTGTGATCTGCCCGGGTTTCATCCGTGTAGACAAGCAATACGCTAATACCAGGAATGTTCGCGAAATGCCCATGTGAGATGCACAGAACACGGGTGTTATCCATCTGCCATCATCAGGACTTTCTGTCACTCTCTTGCCGCCTGGCAGCTTACATACTATTCACTCTTCTACCGGGTCATCCAAGCGGATATCACAATAAGTCTTCTGCTTGTTAGCCAGACTATTGTCTGTTTCTAGGAATCGCTCACGGATAGGTGAAGACACGTGTAGGCTTGTATTATACTCGGTCCTGGTACATCCACGGTTTTTTATCCCACTTTCCCAGGTACACATCTTGTGCAAGTGTTATAAGACTGGGTGTTACCAGAGCCGTGATGGTCGTCTGGAAAATCGTGTCTGTACACGAGGGAAATTATGCTGGATTGATTGAGCCGGTGGCATGGAGGAATATCATCATAAGTGTTGATCCAGAACCTCAAGGACAAAGATCTATGGATAGATACGATCGCCTATGTCAGCTGGCAATGCACATGATGATGACACTGGACATTTGATTCCTAACCACGTGATTTGTAGTCAGCGCACTAAACCCTACGCTACCACCGTTCAGATATACTTGTAGAACTAACCAAAATTATAAACAGAACAATCAGGGACCCAGGGACAAATCGGCATGGTGATTTGTTCTTTTGCTCTGTAAGTATTGAAGAGTGGCAGAGATACGCGTTGTTATATGATATCTCAGAGGTATGAGAGGGAATGGAAGAGATCGCAGAGAGCAGCTTGATTGTATTTCCCGTGTTGTAAACGTGATTATAATGAAGCGGCAGGTATCGATCTAACATTTTATTTTACAAAGGTCTTTGCTGATGTCATTTGCCAAGAACATGTAATAGCTCGTGAGTGTCTTGCCTGAGATTGATGTGCGCTTGGCACAATTGGACCGTGGAACTTGAAGAGAGCTTGTATCTGTCTAATGTTGTTTGCTAGTAATAGTAATTGACATTTGAACGGAGCTGGGTCTCTGCGTGTGTGTGCGTGCGTGCGTGCGTGCGTGTGTGTACGCGTGTTTGTGTGCTGGCTTGGTGGGGTTCGTTACTAACGTTATAGTGCACGTGAAGATGTATGATTGAAAAGGGTTCACGGTAGTCGGGGCCGCATTGCGCAATATGAGTAATTGAATAAAAGAGAGGAGAGCGTCGCTTTATAAACATAGCGCAAAGTGGGTTTCAGATTGTTATGCTGCGGTCTGAGAATTGATTGTAACACTGAACATACACAGTACGAATGGGTAGTTGAGTACTTAATAGCCAGCGTTCGTGTTTTCATCTTTTCCTGCATTGGTTTTTAAAATTTCTTTTCTGTTTTCGCCATGTTCAACAGGATTGCTTGTTTCTTATCTTTCTGTAGCTTTGATATTCTTGGTGTCTCAGTTCGTGTTTCGGTTTTCAAAACACGCATACATACACGTATAGCCTATCTCTGTCTGCGTGTGTGTGCGCGCGGCATTGTGTAAAGTTAATGGGCTTATTTTACTACATACATATCCATGTCCTATTGATGACAGACACATACGCCTACCCATCTTTTGTCTCTCTTAATGTTGCATATCCCTTATAGGACATTGCAGTCAACACCAGCAATTTTCAGCTGCTGTTGACGTACTAGGCGAGATTTTACGTTCAGTAGTTTGCCATTGCTTTCTGAACGACCGGCTCCCATACCAACACTTTATAACACAACGCAACACGGTCTGCTGCACAAATCGGTCGCGGCTGCGTTTCGAACGTCTGGTAAACGGCTCACGAACCGCGTTCGCCAGCCTTCGGCCACGGAGATCATCTACCTACTACCTTATGAGTATATTTAGACAGGCAGATATAATGCACATATACATACACATACAAACATACACACGGACATGCATGTGTGCATATCTACCTACCCTCCTGCCTACACACTTGCATACAGGCTGGCAGATAGGCAGGCAAATATGCAGAGAAAAGGCCTTGCCATCATAGAATTGTGCGTTCTCTTCTCAACGCAGTAGACAAGAATTCAACTCCCATTTATGACAGGATTGGTACCCTTATCAATATCTAGACTACAGCAGGTGGTGGCGGTATATGGTTATTCATTACTGTTCACGATAACTGAATTTCCTATGGTTACGGTATATGTTTCCTTATTACTGATCACGATAACTGAGTTTCCTGTTGATGTAAGAAATAAAAGAGGCTATAACAGATCGGGCGAAGCAGAGATCTTTCCGGCACTAGCATACTCCAAAGGACGTGCCAAACAGATTATATCCAGTTTGTGAATGTATTAAGTTAACTTTATCTCTTTATATTTATTATGTATAGCCATTACGGACGCAGTTCGTTATCCCGCCTACCCGCGGTCGAAGCACAGCCGCGGGAGATTTGGCAGCAGACCACATTTCATTACTTTTTTACGAAATGGTATGGGTGCCGGTCGTTCAGAAATAAATGGCAAACTACTGAACGTAAGCTTGCAAATAGATCACAACAGCAAAAATGGCTGGCGTTTACTGCGACGTCCTGTAAAGGATATGCAACTAACTAACTTTTATTGTTAATATTTCCCGATTTTATTGCTGGTGTTATCTCCCCAGCATTCTCATACACTGCGTTAATTTTCAGCATGTTATTGCATACATTTGTGAAGGCCCACCAATACTTGCAGCGGAAGTTGAATATGTATTATCGCATGAAGAAAGGAAAGACACCCGGTCAAAACAACATTTCATTGGATGAAGTTGAGGCTCTATGTGATTTGGGAATCGAAATATTGACAACATTCCTAAATGACATCTACACTAGTGGTTATATTCCTAATGATCAATGAAAATCCATTTTTATAGCTATGATACTCCACAGGATTTATAAAGCGCCTCTGCCAACATCCCAAACCAAGACCAGACGAAACTACAGTCGCTATACTCAAGGTATTCTTCCAGCTTACCTTTCGAGGGGATGACGTAATACAACGTTTACAGGACCGGCTCATTACAGCAGTCCGCCGAACATTCTGTGCTGCAACTCCAGTCATTAGGTCCAGAACCACACCGATTCCCACCCCAGCAGTAAAAGAACCTGTTTCTCTGTACGCCAAAAACAATTGTATTTACCAATTCACATGTAGGTGCCAGTCTACCTACATCGGCAGAACAGAGCAGCAGTTGAACAAAGGAGTTGCTGAACACATACCTCAGTGGATCCACAGGATACTGCACACAGGCGATGGGAGCCTAGTAGGGCCGACACACCGGAAGCTTCCCGCTTCATCAATCGCTAGGCATGTGCTGAAAAGCCGCCATGTGATTGATAGAGTTTAACACACAAAATACTCGCTTGTTAAAGTTTGCAGAAGCCATAATTATTAATCTACACAAGCCAATTTTGTGCAAACAGAAAGACATGTTAGTCAGTTTAAAATTACCGTGGTAGATAATTGACATTACTGTGCGAACATGTGTATATTTCAGCTTGAAGGATTTATCTAGTTATGTTACCTTGTGTTGTGTGAATTCTGCAGTATGTACCTAATGAGATGCAGCGATATATGCCAGGCAATATATCGCGCAATCTATTGTTTGTGTCTTCGTTATTCAAATTCACTACGGCAAAACATTGTTTTGAATAATATAGCTCTGTCAAAGAAACCAGGCGCTTTAGAATGTGAAGAGCATCGCACAGTAAGTCTTATGAGTCGCATGACGAAGCTGTTACTGAGAATAATTATGAAAAGATTAAGAAACAGCATTAAACAGACGAAAATTAGGATGAACAGTGTGGATTTGTGGAGAGAAAGGGCACAAACAATGCTGTATATATTCTCAGAACATTATTGGAAAGACCTATATAAGTAAAAACAGATCTGTACTTATGTTTCATAGACTACACAAAAACATTTGACAATGTAAAACATGAGGAAATAATAAAATTACCAAAGCAACTCAATATTGACGGCAAAGATCTGCGAATAATAATAAAACAAAAACAAAAAACGTATATTGGCAGCAAACAGCCACCATAAAACAACTGGTATGAATATTTCATTGTATAAAGAATGACACCAGACAAGGTTGTGTTATGCCTCCTGATATTTTTCTCACTGTATAGTGAATATATAATGAGATATACATAAAATATGTCAGGGATTCCAGTTGGTGGTAATAATATAAATGACTTCCGTTACGCTGATGACATCGTTTTCTGGCAAGTCAGAAGGAACTACAGGAAATAATAGGTACAGTCGTTGTAGAAACGATGGCCTTTAGCTTGAATAATAGACAGGAGTCATGGTGATATCAAAGATATAGAGTGTGCCTATATGTGCAATTAAAGTAAATGACGTTAATTTGGCGCAAGTGCAGAAACTCAGACATCTAGGCACAGGGATAACATCAGATGGAAGATGCATCGCAGAGATAAAGAACAGAATAGGACGAGTAAAATCTGCATTCTATCAAATGAAGAACATGTCCTTGAAAGTTAGAAAAAAGATTTATTGCATGTTACATAGAAACAGTTTTAACATACGACTGCCAACCCTGGACAGTTAGTAAGCAGGCGAAAAAATTTCACGGAAGCCTTGGAGATGTGGGTTTATAAAAGAATGCTGACAATTATTATATTTTTTTTCCCGCGTTGCCATCCTGTTTCAGGATATTGCGGTCAACACCATCATCTTTCAGCTGTATGTTGATTCCTAGGCTGGATTACGCTCATCAGCACGCCACGACTTTCTGAGCGACCGGCTCCATACTCTCATAAGTCACTGGCGCGACTCGAACCATTTCTAATTATCGTGCGCTCACGTCAACCACGAGTGTATTCATGATTAACGGAGAACGCTGCTAACTCCTCGGCCAGGGAGCCGGCGAAAATTATTTGGACAGCCAAAATAAGCAATCTTGACATTTTGAAGGAAGCAAAGTAGCAAAGACAACTTATCACAATCATCAGAAAGAAGTAATCATCATTTGTGGGCCACATTATGAGAAGTTAAAAAACTAAAACAACTGAATAAATTGTTCAGTGGGACATTTAGAACTATAGAAATTAGATTTTTAAGAGCATGCATTTTCCCCATTGCAACATATGCCTGTGAGACCTGAGCACTTACTAAACAATCTCAATAGCGCATAAATGCCTTTGAATATAAATTTTATAGGCGGGTTCTAAGAATATCGTTGATACAGAAAAGAACAAATGCATCCATACGACAAGAACTGAATATTGAAGTTTGGCTACTAAAATATTTTGGTAACTTGAAACGTCATGAAAGTTTGGAGAGAACAATAATTGAGGGGTACAAGGCCAGGAAGAGAGGAAAAGGAAGGCCAAAGAGAAGATGGGTGCAAGATGTGGCAAATGATCTCCAGCTGAGTGTGTCGGACGCAGAACATCTTGCTAATGACCGAGAAGTTTTCCGGAAGGTTGTTATGGGAGCTATGTTCTGCGAAGAACATGCTACTGAATGGATGAATGATGAGAAGATTAAAAACTGGAACATGTGACAGCCGGAAAGATTTGTGGAAAGAGATATAGAGGAAAACAGCGTGAGACAATTCTTCACAGTCTTGTGTCATCCATGGACGAGAGTCAACACACGAATTGATCCTTGACGCCGGAGATCGTAATTTGTGGAGGGGCATGATACCACACGCAAGCTAGCAATGCACTGGATGATAATGATTGTATACGCGGGGCAAGCTAGCACAGTTGATTGCGAACTGCGTTGGTAACGTCGTGAGAATGAGCCTGGATCGTCGCTTGCCAAAGTGAGGAAAATATTCTTCTATGTTTTCAGGCCTACAAAATGTGATGACACTATGACATTACAGGCCCAAGGGTGCAGTCACCTGTGGAGCAAACGGAACTGCAAGAGCTGTGAAAAAAAGGTTGGACAGAAAAACCAATGCAGGAGATCCTCCTCCTGGAACGTCAAACATTCTTTGCCCACATTGTCAAAGAACATTTCGAGCCAAAATAGGCCTTACCTGCCATCTTAGAGCTCACGGCTCCATACTTTCAACCCCACTGGATGAAATGAATGGTCATCATCATTCTTGATGGACAAATAGCACAGACCCAAGCAGGATATTGCTTCGGGACAATTAATTATTGAAACTTGCCGCCCCTGATATCACGTTCTCAATATGTTGAGTGCATTGTCCTCCAGAAACCGTTTACACTCTATCTGTTGCTACTATTCTGATCTTTAAAACTGTAAGCGTTTGTTCTCCGGCTCTCATTCAGTCATCTTATCAACTACTGCAGTGGGTTGTGGTGATACACTACTTAATGTCAAATAATGTGATCTCGTATCCATTTGCAATGTAATACACTACTTAATGTCGTGTAATGTGATGTCGTATCCATGTTGAATAGCTGAATAAGTGCTATCTGAGATATGGCTTGCTGTTGTGCTGTAGATATGCGCACTCCGAAATGACCCCAAAGCTTGTATGCGTATCATATTTATGCAGTACACAAAATAAACAATCACTAGGGAACTCTAGAGGCTATTGAGATAACACTATATACACATTCACAGATGTTGATTGACACTCATAGAATACGAAGACAAGATGTTGAAATCATAGGAGGCAGCAAGCAGCAGGAAAACTAAACGCTATATGCACACCGTTATTAAAATCATCACTTCAGGGAAACTTGGGGAAATAAAAGCGACCGGTGTGATACTGACCCCACCACCCACCGAGTGCTGATTGATCTATAAGAATATAGTCTAGCACCATATGTCCAAAGCGCCTAAGGTGTGTTTAAAAAAAGTTAGTTGCTTATCCTTTACAGGGCGTCGCAGTCAACCCCCGCATTTTTTGCAGTTTGTAATATCTTGGCAAGTTTACTTACTTTCAGTAGCTTGCCATTGCTTTCTGAACGACCGGCATCCATACAATTTCCTTTAAAAAAAAACCAACGCAGGGCAGTCTGCTGCCAAATCGTCCGCAACTGTGTTTCGAACGCAGTATGCGGGATCATGATCTGCGTCCGTAACTCTTCGCCACGGAACCGGCTAACAGATGATACAAATCTCTATTTATGTCCACGACAATAGCGGTGATCGGATGAAAAGCCATGATATCTAAATTCAGCGTGCGAAGCTTATACATGGGAAATGCGTTTGTGGTATGTAAGAAAGATGTGGTTTGTGAACAGAGACCGTAGTTCTCTTGTGTTGAAATGAATACCTTTTGTCAGTGATAAAACATGTGTATGTGATGTGAAATGACAACCCATTGCTGATTATAGCTGGATCCAAACCGTTTAGGAATAAGATTGAAACTATGATTGCGATTACTGACATTGAAATGGCAGTCGAAGTGAATGTTTTGACAGATCACCGCCATCATCATGTGCCTCGCTACACTGTGTAGGCGTTCCTGTCTTTCAATAGATCTTGGTCCATGGTGTTCTGATAAGTTCTGCAAGGTCTATTCTCATTGTGCATGATTTCATGTTATTGAAGGAAAGTCCTTTCACTTTTGTTCGGTTATTACAATGTCATAGAGTCCCAGAATTTCACATTCATCCACTGGTGATTTCATGCGCCCCCTTCATTTGTTTCCATTCTTCGTATGTTTCATAGCATTAGTTTAATATTATTTGGTCTCCTAAGTTACTTTCTTCTGTTTATTCTGCTTTTTCTCTATCACATATTTTTGTAGATGGTTATTTCATGTCCTTATTTAGACACCAACTTTCTGCATTTGATTTCATACTTCCTGTGTTTAATCCAATTTTCTGGCCACTGATATGTCAGTGCATTATTTGGGGTCTCTTTACTATAATTTATTTCGGTCTTGTTGCGCTGCCCATATAACGACATTTTTTGGGTGCCTTTATGCATTTACCTTTATTTCTGTATTTATCTTATATTCTTCTTTGTAATGTTTAATTTGTTTTTTGTTTTCTTGCCACCAATTTTAAGATTGTTTACATTCATCAACTAATTCTTAACTGTTTGTCTTCTCTTTCCGTTGTCTTTTTGCTTCTTTGATGGGTGGTGGTTTTCAATATTTCCCATTATTCAGATATACTTTCTGTTGTAGATTTTGCTTTGTTCCTGTTTCTAACAGTCACTCTGTATTGTTCTTGAATGTCTTTATCTTATCTTATACTATCTTTCCAATGTTCTTAACCTCTATCAATATTACTGTTATTTGTCCACATAGTAGGAAGTGATCACTGTTGCAGTCAGCATAAGACATTGTCCTCACAATGTTCAGTATATTTGGAAATATTTTATTAATCAGTTTGTGATCAGTTTGGTCGCATGTGTTCAAATCAGGGCATGTCTATGCGCACCTTCGTTATTATATTGTTTAAACCAGGTATTTCCAAACATTAATTTTCGCCAAGTCTATCACTTTCTTTCCGCTTTAGTTTTTCTCCTTTTCTACTTTTGCGATGAAATCTCCAAATATTATTTTTACTTCTTGTGATTTGGTTTGAGAAATCGACGAATGCATTTCATTTTTGTATCTTTTTATTAATCCCACTTTACTGCTGGTTGATAGATGCGTATACTTGTATAATATTGCCTTTGATATTAATTGTAATAACCGTACATGAAATACTCCAAAAACCACATATTGATGTAGCCATTTACTTGTCAAACAGTAGTAACTTACTGAATATATTATTGTGTTTGCCCTTTATTATTTTACAAGATACCTTCCACACCATCTCTTTTATTCCAGGGTTACTAATCTTTATTTTTTACCGCTTCTTATATTAGATTAGCGTTACTATCTCTACCTCTGTGTCGACATTCCAAGTTTCTATACATTTAGTGGTTTTCGTTTTGCCATCAGATAGAAGATGGCGGTCCGTTATCACCTGCAGTTTGTGATAGTGCCAACCTAAAGATGTGCATATGACAGCCATTAGCTTCGTTCGTTGACTCAGTTGTCGACAGATCATCTTCATTGCACATCGAACCGTTCAATCCATAAGTGCTCGGATCCTTTCCTCAGCAAATCCCTCAAAGTGTAGCGGCTCACAATACCACTTATGTGTTGGTTTATTAATCTTCTTTTGGCTTCCTTCATTGTGGCCACACCTCTTTTAACTTGCTGTTCTCGCTTATCATTACTTGGTTCTCGGAAAAGTCTTACTTCTCGTATGTCATTCAGTATATCAGACTGGTCCATGGCGCGTCCGTCCTCCACAGTAACCTTACCCGCAAGCCTGTCAGCCTACTAATTGTACACCCGCATGCCCTCGCACGAAAATGAAACTAATCTTTGCCTGCCGTGACCACCCCAGAGACACCAACCAATGTCTTCGGATCCAACCCATCTCTATCTTCCTGAGCATAATCATTGTGTCACTAAGGAAGCATGCCCGAGTGAAGGCCTGTATCTCGAGTCATGTTATTGCCATGACTTCCATAGTCAGACTATTTGTTGTCAAGATAAAAGCACCCACTCTTCCTTCACAATTCTCTCCCCGGCTTGACCGTCAAAGCCCACGAACTTCTCACGCGTCAAATGTCAATCTGTCAACGCATCAATCCATCTGTTTAAATGACAGCATCACCCTTTAAAGAGTTCTCGAAGATCAAAGCCCGTACTTATGCCTCTACAACAGCCGGATTTTCTTGTATGCATTTTCTGCCTAGTTGAATGCAAAGTGAAAAGGACGTACAGAACTCTGCTGGCACTTGTACCCTCACCTCGCCAGGTTCTAAGTCACCATCCACGACATTCCTCTTTTTAATCTGCTACCCTTTAACTTCTTAATTTCACTATACAGTGGATGTTGTGTGTTTGCGTTGACTCTGAGATAGGCACGTGCTGGCAAATTTGTATTCTGTTCCCCCATGGTTGGAAAATCAAGTATAATACGCATAGTTTCGTTCTTTATCCTTTCCCTACTTTCCATCTGCTTATGGCTGAGAGTCAGGATCGTCATCGCATACTCAAAAACAGAAAGGATAAGACCCTCGTATAGAAGACATAGATGTCTCTGCTCACAGTTTGCCGCCGACATCATTATCACCCCAGCCAAACCCCGCTTGGCCCTTGTTATCACCTGGTCTATGTACTCAGTATAAGCAAGACTTCGATCAAATCGTATCCCTGCGTTCTCTCCACAATCACTGAGCTTAGATTTGCAGTTGGTGTAGGAGTGTTGACAATATGGTTGGTTATTCAAAGAGAACCATATCACTGCTGCCTTTGTTGGGTTGACCATTGAACCACCTTCATCACACCAAGTGCTTATGCGATTGAGTTCTGTTTGTAGTTCCACAGCAACTAATCTCTATCCTTACCCTGACGATACATTAACACATCGTCGGCATACGACAGTGTCCTCCCCCGTCCTGTGATCTACTCACCGGTGATTGTCACAGTGTATGACTTATCTTGAATTCAAGAAGCTGAACCATTAAGAAATCCAACGGTACTCTGTTGTACGCATCCTCAAAATCGATTACTGCGGCACGTGTTTCAATGCCTGAGTGGAAACCTTCATACACATCAAGGGCAACATCTGCTGCGTTGATCCAGGTTTCTCTGTTTAGACGGTATCTTCCAAGGTCAGGTGGAAAAATACAATGCCGGCTTGATATATTTTCCTGGCAATTAACTTCTCCAGCAGCTTGCCTATTGTATTTTGTATGTTGATACCCGATATCCTTGAATCTCTGTGTGGTTTTTTTCCAGGCTATACTCTTGTTGTACATATCTGCTACTTCCGTCAACTCGTTGTCGATACACATACTGATGTCACCATACCTTATACCATCTGGCCCTGGCACACTGTGTTTTGTTCCTCATACCACATCCTTGTTCTATTTCATTGTCACATATGTCTTCTGAAATTTTCTGGGACTTATATATAACTGAGGTAACCGACTTGGCAAAAGTTCGTTCTCTCATGTGCGTCTGGTTGGTCTGCTGCAGATAGTATTCTAAAAAGGTCTTCCCCTTATTCTCATCAGTCCTCTGCCAGGTGAGATCAGCACCCTGGAAATCAAGAATACTTTTATTCTTGAATACACTATTCATAATTTTATTTAGTCGCCAGAACAATCTCAGTGACTTTTCTTTGCTTATTCTTTGACACAACTCTGCCCATTTCACACTTTGAAACAGCTAACTTTTGTGTCCATATCTCTTTCCAAGTGCAAGATAAGACTAGGATGGGCAACTCTGTTCCTTTTGGCCTTTTGGCATTCCCTTTCAGCACAACGCTTATTCACCCAGACCTTTTACGCCTCTAAATTCCATCAAGGCGGTTGCTCCTAACTTTTTTTTTTCTTGCAATGTTGATTTCTGCGCTTGTCATGCCTTATTTCACGCACCACATCTTGCCCTGCACTGTCATACTTGAAAGTCTTGACTCAGATCTGCATTTATTAACAACACATTTGGGAACATAACGTGGCAGTGTCCCCTTGACTTCCACACACACCGGTAGACTGCTTCTGAGCCTTCGGCAGCAATTTCCGACCGTCAGGATAAATGATTGTCCTGCTCTGCGTAGTTGTGCGCCTATACCGATGCATAGCTGTGCATACTTCACAGCTGCGTCTGCCACACCACCAGTCTTCCACTACTTGGAGGTGCATTTGGGAGCTGACCTTCGTCTAGTATGAGACCATGGTGGCTTTTCTCACACTTTTCAGTACTTTTAGAAAATTAGGGAAGGGAAGGAAAGAGAAGGCATAGAGACGTTAGACATCGTCGAACTTAGCAACATGTAACAACTCCATGGGCTTTAGGTTTGTCTAAAGACACTTGCCTGTTTAACGATTGACCACCAGTACATGTCTTGTGAGAGCTACTGATTCATCCACGAGTTCACACGGGAAAATAATGAGCTTTTCGTGTGGTTTTCGCAAGCATAGGATTGGATTAATTATAGGTTGACCTGTTGCTGTGAAGTTGGAACCGTACAGCTACGAATACATGTATGGTTAGTTTAGTTTAGTCGACGGATCAACATCACGGGTGTAACCCATAAGTGCTCCGTTCTACACCTAACTCAAGCCTGAGTCTAGAGGATCTCAGCTCAGTGTACGAACTCCGTAGCACCGACGAAGATCCTGAAATACTTTGGGTAGATTTTTAAAACTAAATTTTTCCCGCATCGCCTTTAGGCTACTTTTTTTGTTTTTTGATTTCCAACTGGAAAGGGATTTTTTACGCGCGCAACAATACACATGGGCGTCTGATCTCACTACCCAGAGACCAGGGGAAATTTTGTTACTAGAAGTCCACGTGAAAAAATCCAGACCCTCACCAGGGCTTAAACCCGGGACTTCCAGCACTCGATGCAGACCCCATACCTCGAGACCACTCAGCCCCCTCCCCCCCCCCCCCACGAATACATGTATGTGTATTTCTAGTGTTACTGTAGTGACCTAAGAACTCCTCATCCCATGACATAATCGCCTCTTTGTCGTTTCTATTCCCAGATGAAGTGTTCATTTTGACATGATAGTACGTGGCAGCCACATTGTGTAATACACAGGTGGCATAACTGCGACCCGCCAGTAGCGTTAATTCCCACCACATCATAATGGTACACCATAAAGATCTTTGTCGTTGTACATGATTCCGGGAAGATGGGAGGCGGATCTGTAGAAACATGTCACGCTTGAAGAAGGCATGTTAAACCTGAGATCAATGTGTCACTGCGACCGCTTCCAGCAGGCAGGCTTTAAGCCGTCGTCTTTTGTGACGTCACACGTAATCCGGGTTAGCGCAATTGGTGTTTCAATGACGTTTTTGTGGACCTCACGGTGCGTCCGGTATTATTTTTGCCGTGTGGCACCAGGTGATCTAAAAGTCTATAATTGCGGAATATTGCATGTTTGCCGCGTGGTTTTTTCCTCAGAAAATTAAAGACCTGTTGTCAAGCATCCGCAGGAAGTGTGCAGGCTGAGGTTTATTACGTAACAAAGGGATGATTTATTCGATTGTAATTGAGTTGGTCACAGTTTTCCTTTTATGTCACACATGTCTGCACATTAGGCATTCCCATGCTTACTCTTCTCCGATGCAGCAACTATCTAAAATTATCTTTACTCACATGTATATTTTTGAATATGCATATTCAATGGAAAGGTGACTGTTTTCATATTTAAATATTAGAGATAGCTAAGCACGTTGGTGAAAAAGTAAATGAATGTATTGCAATTACAAACATTTAATAGCATAAAAAATAACAGCGGTGGGTTAACATGTGAACGTAGTAATCAGGGATAATGTATAATGTTAAGTATAAACAAAGAAGATCAAAGCAGCAACAACAATGCATGCACTCACAGGCGTTTTTGTTAATTAATTTGATAATTTGATATATGTCAGCAGACATTATACCTCTCGCAAAAGAGCCACAGAGCTGCAAAGAAGAAATTGATTGCAGCTTACATTCTAATTATTATGGATATATATATATATATATATATATATATATATATATATATATATATATATATATATATATATATATATATATATATGCCGGCTTCGTGGCTTAGAGGTTATGACTTTTCTCCGTAATCTCGTATACTCTCGTCAGGTAATGTGATGATGGTTCAAATCAGCAGTGGTTCGAATCGCATCGGTAACTTACGGGGTATGTGAGCCGGCCGCTCAGAAAGCAATGGCAAACTACTGAGCGTAATCTTGCCAAGAGATCAACATACAGCTGAAAGATGCTGGTGTTGACAGCTAAGTCCTGTAAAGGATATGCTAAAAAAAAAAAAAAAAAAAAAATATATATATATATATATATATATATATATATATATATATATATATATATATATATATATATATATATATATATATATATGTCTCCCGCCAAGGTGGGTTTTCAGTGGACCAAAAAGGTGGAAATCGCTAGGGGCTAAGTCGGGGCTGTAAGGTGGATGTTTCAGAACTTCCCACCTTAGTTGGTTAATTTTCTCCTGAGTTAATCGAGCCGTATGTGGTCTGGCATTGTCATGAAGAAGCCACACTCTGTAGTCAGCAGTTCTGGACGTTTTCCTCACCCCGGACGATCCCCCATTGTTGCCAGACATCTATTCAGGCTCGTTATGATGCACTGACACTCTTCACGAAAACACAACAAGTAATCACTATACAAAAGTACAACTTGACGTCCTAGAAACAGATCACTTTTGTTTTATTCATGACAGTGTTCCATCTTACAGTCGGTCACAGTCACATCATGCTCCTTTCTGTCGGAGGGTAGAAGGACTTCATAATTTACTCGTGCACCGACTGCTATTAATATTAGTAATTCTATGTGTCTGATGCTATCGTTTCGAAGCTGCTACGTCTTCACATAATCACTCAGTAGTTTTCTAAGTGACCAACTTACGTGGCTGGCTGGCCATTATTTTGGGCACACTGCACAACTGACCTTGGTAGACGAAGCGACGCTCAATTTGATCTGCATTCATCACAAACGCTTGATTAGTTGAGCTAGCCTGTTGCAGTATATCGTAGCAAACTTGCTGGTAGTCTTTTTATAACTTATTTGAGGTTTCAAACACCTGAATATATTTCTACAACCTTTCAAACGGACACCTTGGGCCTGACCGGAATCTAGACTTTTCTTGGTCGTGACGTCACCTCCGTCTCGTCACGTGATATTTCGATAGCATCTTGAGTGCTCTCACTTTCTTATGTTCCTAGTTCTAGTGCTGAGTTCTCATCACTATTCTTCGTGTTTGTCACGAGATCGCCATGAGTTAACCAGATAATGATAATACCGACGTTTGCTTGGCGTATATTTTCTAGGCCACAACAGTCGTACTAACAGAGTAAACACAGCTGCACGGGTTACATCGGGTCAGCACATATACACATTTGGTGGTGAGTGAGAGGAATGGATACACCGCGCTGGCAGTTCATAAACAGTTAGAATCACATAGCCTTGCCCGCTCAGGATATGGAATAGTTCCGTCTGTCATCTATAGTTCCGGACATCAGACGGAATGGCGGTTTTGACTGTCACCACATGACAGAAAGTTGAGGGCTTCTTATTGGAAACAGTGGAACACCTGCCGGACATCAACAACGTTACGTGCACAATGTAAGGTTGTTTGGGAAACCATGATTGGCAGCTTGGTATCGAAACCCTTTGTTGGAACTCTACAGTAACTCTCTAGATTGTTTTGGATGTCAAAACCAGTGATGACAAATCTAACATTGATGGAGCCAGGGGGGATGGATCCCTGACAGGGGATGATCTGCCCAAATGTGCCACCGGTGTGGGCATAAAGGATAACGTCACGTGGCCAACTTTGGGAGTTTGCCATATAAACCCGAGTTGGGGCCAACTGGGGGACTTGAAAATGTGGCTCTAGGCGGGAGTGCAAGGGCACTGTGGTTCTTATGGAATAATGTCTACCGTGTGTTAATTAGTGACTTAATTTTACACGTGCCTATCATGGCAGATGTAGATATGATTGATAGGACTGCAGTAGTGCCATTTAAGGTATAACCTATTATAATATTAGTTCTAATTAATTTAGGCATTAGCCGAGTTAAGAATAGAGTAGTGTAGTGGTGATACGCTATGCTAGTTAAGAATAGAGTAATGATGGATAACTGGGAGACGGGGAAATTGCCGCTGGGGTTTTGCACTCTGTATGGGTCTTTCCTTGTCATAGCCTGATTCGGCCCTAGGTGGGTAGCTAATCTACTCTATGACAGAGTTTAGTTAGCTAAAGATCACTGAGCAAGGCAATAGGCTTACACTCAGCCGGTAGGATCAGTGACTAGTACTATCACCAGATGTGTTGTTTCTATCCTAGGTTCCCTACCAGATCCGAGGCAACTCAACAAGGTTTTAGGAAAGGTTCAAATCCCATTCGGAAGAACACCAGTTGAACAGTCAATAAAGTTTCGTACAGAACGTAACTAAAGCTAGAAGGAAGATGATTCACCAAAGAGGGGTGATGATTGCTGATGCACCACACAGCATCAGACAGTAGTAACTAACCGAGAACATTAATTATAATAGTTACATAGTGTGATATAATCTCGTGTAATAGAACACAAGACATGATACTTGAGGCTAGATAGACACGAGTTAGGATCAAGTACATTAACAATTAACATTAATAACTGTGTACACACTACAAAGGACTTGTGCATTCTTTAGGAACGATAGGAACGTACATTGTGTAGGGTGCAACCGGTCCATGATTAACTGTTATTACCACCGGTGTCTATTTCGGATGATCATGAAATGGGATTACCAGAGGTCTACAGAGGCAAGTCAGTATCCGGCAAGATGGTTTCGGCACTGGGTGAGATGTACCTGTTCTGATGTAACGTGCTGTGGTCTAGCCTTGCTAGGATGAGCTGACTGGGTTGTTGTCTGAGAGTCCGATTCTACACACTTTATAGAACACGTCACACATTTTCTTCGCATACACGTCTCATATACGTTACACTTTTCTTTTAATAAATTAATCTTTATTAATTTTTAGAAGCAAGGGTTGTTGAGTATGTTGCGTTGGGGAAGTATGAGAGGGGGCATAGTACGACAATGAGAGAGTGATAGGAAAAGGTGTCTACGGGCTGATGGAGTGTGTTGGACGGAAGCTGGTGGATTCTCCAGGATATTGATAGGAAAAAAATATTATAATGTGGGTGTTGACTCTCTTCACTCCAGGGACGACACTTTAAAGGAGGACACGACAGTGTTCTCACCTATACCACGCTTCCGTGGTGATTGTAACTCTTCTATTGTTAACTCTAATCTAGCCTGCTCTTGTCGACTTAACTTGTACCATAAACCCTGTGTTGGTACATGGCGTAACCTTGAATTTTTGGACACAAGGTGAAGAAGGATGTTTCCATTGCATTGAAGCACGCTTTGATTCGGGTAGGTAGTGATGCACCCATGATTCTTCCCCAGTATAAACAGTAAGCATTTCCAGATGAGTGTCCTTTCTAGGCAGTCCTTTTGCCCCCCCCCCCCAAAAAAAAAAACAAAAAAACACGCACAACAGCACGTTGCTCTTTGGTTTTGTAAGTACAGTCGCCATTTTGTTTATGCGTTGTGCATGCGCATGGGACACATAGCGCCACCCGACGAACAGGAATATAAATTTCGACGTTGCTGTCACCTAATGACATCTGTAGAAAACACCAAATGCATTTACCTGTCATCCCACAGAACTGTGTGACTTACTTATTAACTCGCCCTCGTACAATAACCTAATGATAATGAAAGAAGTCAGATGCATGTCCCTTACAACACGTTGCAGTCAGCCCGGGTAATGGTTGTTTGTGATTTTCTGGGAAAGTTTTACGGTCATTAGTACGCTATTGCTTTCTGAATGACAGACGCTCATACCAGTCACCGGTCGGTCGGTCGGTCGGTTGGTAGGTCGGTCGGTCGGGTCGCGTTGGGTCGGTCCGGTCCGGTCCGATCGGTCGGTCTGTCTGTCTTCTAGTTATGAACCTCAGATATCAAGCCTGTGTGACCGACTTCGTCATGCATTTTCATGGATGAACTTTATCTAGATACCCGTAGGTGTGTTTTCTTTCCTAACATTTTTGTCAGAGCAATTAATTTGCAGCTTACTCTTAGCAATTTCCAGTTACCGTGCGAATTTAAAAATACATCGTTTGCTTGCGGGACCTCCTGTTTTCCACACTCGGGACCTCCAGTTTTCTGCCCTCAGGCGGAATACATGTTGTATTCGTCGGCGCATTTTGGTTATCCGATCTCGCTGCCCACGAGATGAGGGCTCTGTGTGATATTAGAAACGAATATCATCATCATCATCATCATCATCATCATCATCATCATCATCATCATCATCATCATCATCATCATCATCATCATCATCATCATCATCATCATCATCATCATCATCATCATCACCCTCGCCGCCGCCGCCGCCGCCGCCACCGCCGCCACCACCATCATCATCAGTAGTTTTGGTGAATGGTAGTGAATCTTGGAATGTAGATGTGCAAATTAGGAAGAACTTGGAAGCAAGAGAGATGTGCTGCCTAAGAGGAATGTTGCGAATCCCTTGGACTGCCAGAGTAACTAGCAATAAGTCACTGTCCTTGAAAGTTAGAAAAAGAGTTCTTGCATGTTATATAGAACCAGTTTTAACATACGGCTGCGAGTCGTGGACAGTTAGTAAACAGGAGAAAAAAATCCATGAAAGCCTTGGAGATGTGGTTTTATAGAAGAATGCTGAAAATTAATTGGACAGCCAAAATGAGCAATCAAGACAAAAAGGAAATCAATAAGGGAAGCTGAATCGCAAAGACAACTTATCACAAATATCAGAAAGAGGCAGTCATCGTTTTTTGGCCGCGTTGTGAGAAGACAACAACTGTGACATGGTGTGACAACCCGGAAAGATTTGCGTAAAGAGAGATAGAGAAAGACAGCGTAAGAATATTCTTGACAGTCTTGTGTCATGGCAGGGAAGGGAGTCAACACACGAATTGATCCTTGGCGTCAGAGATCGTAGTTTGTGGAGAGGCATTATCGCATACGCCAGCCGGCAAGGCACTGGATGATGATGATAAACATAGATGTCAGCATGTCACTTGTTAAATATCCACTGCTGTAAATATCATTAAACATTTTGGTTAATATTACTCCAAATTCTCCCAGTACTTCTAATTCTTCTATTATGATTCCCATCTGGCCCAGATGTTTTTCATTTCTTCATATGTTTGACTGCGTCAGCCATTTCTTCTTTTAGAATAGGTGAGCCTTTTAAGTTACTTTCTTCTAATTCTTTCCTTTCTCCATAATATAATTCTCTTATATACTCATTAGACCTCTTCATTATAGCCTCTTCCCCCAATAATATCTTTCCTGTTTGTGATTTTAAACACCCTGGATTACTCTTATTCTTCGTCCTGTGAGCTCACTGATTTGTCTGTGCATATTGTTTGTATCTTTAATAGAATTTACTTCAATTTTCATGCACTGCTCGATTACCAACTTTCTTTTGCCTTCACATATTCATCTATTTCTTTATTTATCTTATCATACTCTTGTTTGTCCTTTTTGCTCTGTTTTCTTTTGTCGATCAAACTTAAGATTTCTTCAGTCATCCATGTTTTCTTAGTTTTTGTTTGGCTTCTCCCCAGTAGTATTTCTTTGCCTGTTTGATTAATAGAGTCCCTTCTCATTTCCCATTGTTCATTTATACTCTTTATTTTAGCTATTGCATTGTATCTATTTTTCACAATCACTCTGTATAGTTCTTGAATTTCTTTACCTGCTTTCAGAACATTTTTTTCCTTTCTTCAATCTTATTTTCATTTGTCCACGTAGTGGTACATGATCACTATTACAATCAGCACCAGGCATTGTCTTAACATTAATTAATACATTTCTAAATCGTTTATTAGTAAGTATGTGGTCAATTTGAAAACGAATGATTCATGCAAAAATGTCCACCCAGTGTTGGAATTTGAATCGGTGAACTTTTGAACATGAGGCGGACACAGTAACTGCGCAACCACGCCTCTCTCCGAGGATTGATTGATTGATTGATTGATTTAGGAACCGACATCACAGCATTCAGGACATTCCCATAAGCGCTCCGTCCCCATCCTCAGCAGCCAGCGAAGAGTTCCAACACTAATAGTTCCAGTAGCAATCTGATTATATGTCCGTCTCGCCTTTCCTCCGAGCGCCGAGCGTCGGCCAGATCCTCTCGTCACACCTCGTTGTCTCATTCTTACCAGACTATGGTGCTCCATCTGCTCCTCCGAGGTGTACACGTGCTCCCACAAGGCCGCAACCACGTCTGCCCTGTCATGCATCAATACTCCACCAAATTTTGCAGAGCCACAGTTCCGAGGAACAGTTACCCATAGAATAAGGTTTATGTACTGCATTGTACCGCTGACTTCTCTCCGTAATCTCGTATACTCTTGTAGGTAACGTGATGACGGTGAGAATCAGCAGTGGTTCGAATCGCATCGGTAACTTACGGGGTATGTAAGCCGGCCGCTCAGAAAGCAATGGCAAACTACTGAGCGTAATCTTGCCAAGAAACCAACATACAGTTGAACGATGCTGGTGTTGACAGCGATGTCATGTAAAGGATATGCAAAACAATCAATCAATTGTACCGCTATACATGAACTAAAAGTCTTTAAAAAAGTCTTAACAGTCGAGAGGGTCGACTTCATTGCCACGGGTGTTATCCCATGTGGTGGCTCGGTCTCTTTCGGCAAGATAACGCTATATATGAACATTCGATTTCAGTCGCGTTATCACGACGAAGAACATATATACGTTTATAAAGATCCGCTTTCCCATAGAGAATCGCGTACAACGACAAATATCTCTATAGTGTTAGGTTATGATGTGATGTCAAGATGTAAGACTTTTGCTGTTTGCAGCTGATTTTTTATGAGTGGTGTGTGTGTGTGTGTGTATGTGTGTGTGCGCGCGTGCGTGTATATAGGTTAGTGAGCGAGAGGGAGAGGGGAGAGAGAAAGAGAGAGAGAGAGAGAGAGAGAGAGAGAGAAAGAGAGAGAGAGTTAGCAGCAGTAAACATGAATACCTCTGTAGACATTCCAATTACCCTCCATATACCACACAAGGAGAAGCACATTACGCTGCACGAACTCCGTACCAGAATTACACATGTTATAAATGTGTGGGTAGCTTTTCTAATTGTGATATTTTAGCACAGGCGGTGGCTTTTTCGGCCTGCTTCTTTCGATTTCCAACTGCCGAGGGATTTTCAGCGCGCGCACTGATCCTCCTAGATTTTCAACTTGATCCGGGAAGACTCGACGGTCGATCCTTTACTTTAGTATCAGAGGCCCGGAGTATACTAGCTGTTTCTTAATTTGTAAAAAAAATCCATGCCCTCTCTTCTTCTCTTCTCCACCAGCTAGCATGAATCGTACCAGAGCTGCTGGATTTAAAGGCGAACAACATACCTGTAAGTGTCTTGCTTCCCAACGTTGTCTACGCATAGTTCTATTTGCTGACATTTCTTGTGCGTGCATTGTTAGGCACACGGCGTTCTCGAGGCATACTTTAGATCTGTCCTTTTATTACGCAATAAAGACAGAATAAGGGCCTATCTTTCCGTCTGTTATGCCGTTGGTTGTAAAGTAAAATAAAATTCCGTTTTGTTCTGTTAGTAAAAGTTTGAAGCCACCAAGTTACGGATCGCGCCCATGACCACTGGGTTGGCGGGTGAACGACTAGCTGTTCCCTATACAGTTGGTTTGTTGATTCGTTGTGAATCCTTTGGAAGACTGAGTTTTAACTCGTTAAGTCCAATGCATTGATGTTCACATCGTCTGAGCCCGGAAAAAGAGTTGAATCTATTGGAGTGATGTTGGTGAAGACTCTTTATCCAAGAACCACTTCCACAGGGACGTCTTCTCTTCAAGTTCTGAAGCCAGCAGGGTGGGGAAGACTCGTACGGGAACTTTATATCTTCAAGGGTGTAACGATTCGGTACAGCAGACAGACTGGCTGAGAACCGGTCTAGGTTGGCAACGATTCCTCAACAGGTTATAGGTATTTCATTGTCAACTGACTCCATCGCAATGCCCAGGGGTGTGGTTATTCAGTAAAGAAGGAGTCCGGGCATGAGCTCTTGTATTCTTTCATTCCCGTGACTGTTATTCCATCGATGCACTGCTGGTATGCTGGCTGGGCACTTCTATTGGTTCCTTGAACTATTATCTCAGATCACAATATTTATGACTGCAGATTCTTTACCATTATTCTTACCCCCTTTACATTATCGTACATGACATCCAGAAGAATAATTACAATAGTTAGGTATGTGTGACTTTTATTAGAAGGTAGCAAGTCAAATGGTTTGGCCATAACCTTCGTAGGTTACCAACTCATAGTATACCACAACAAGCAATGATGTACAGACCAAAAAAAGCAGAGGAAGAAGCCGATCATGTACACGATGGATGCAGGGAATAACAGAGTCCATGGGAATATCGATCCATGAAGCCCATAAGTGGGCACTCTCCCGCTGTTTATACTTCACCTCGACACCGCAAGGTACAAGAGGAACATGATGAGATGAGATGAGATATGTGTGACGAGAGAGAGAGAGAGAGAGAGAGAGAGAGAGAGAGAGAGAGAGAGAGAGAGAGAGAGAGAGAGCAAACACAGGCACAGTATACGTACCTTACAATGAACTCTAATATGGTTAACAGAAATCACAGCGGGGAAAATAATAATAACAATAATACAGAATTAACGAAGTAAAAATGTAAAAATATGCTACACTTAACTCAACGAATCTTATGTTACGATCTTATTGATACAAACACATCTAAAGAAAAAAAAATAAAATTGAAAAATAACAATAAAAACGCAAACTAAACAATATGTATACAGAAAGTTATTAGGCCTTTGAGCATCCTCGTATCCAGAAAGACTCCGCAGGGGTTCAGGTGTTAAGGTGCCAAATACGAGGGGAAGTCAATAAGTAAGTCACAAATGGCTGTAGAAAAATAACTAAATGTGATAACAACTTGAAATCAGTTTCTTTTTATACATACATTGTCCCTTTATTTCTCAACATAATTTCCACCAACATTGATGCACTTATCCCATCGTTTTATCAGTCCTCCCAAACCGGCTGCATAGAACTGCGTGCTCTGTGTTCTAAACCACGTTTTCACTTCACATTCAATTTCGGCGTCATTCGCGAAATGTCTCCCGCCAAGGTAGGTTTTCAGTGGACCAGAAAGGTGGAAATCGCTAGGGGCTAAGTTGGGGCTGTAAGGTGGATGTTCCAGAGCTTCCCACCTTAGTTGGTTAATTTTCTCCTGAGTTAATCGAGCCGTATGTGGTCTGGCATTGCCATGAAGAAGCAACACTCCTCTAGTCAGCAGTCCTGGACATTTCAATCGATCATGCATTATGCTGTATGCTGAACCATGTGAGCTCCCAATTGCAAATACTACAGAGTCTATCGTTGCTCGCCTGTCACCTCTGATCATCTCCTCCACCCGTTGCATGGATGCTTCTGTTGCAATCTCAACAGGACGACCAGATCGGATTTCATCAACAATGTTAGAGCGTCCTAGAGAAAAGTTGTCTACCCAGTGTAACAATGCGTGTATACAGAGGATCAACAAGTTCTGCTGTGTTGTTTCAAATCAGGCTTTATTTATGCATGATGGTCGATACAAAATCAAATCCAAGTACAGAATATATGATGTTGTTTTCCCTTCTCTCGTTCTAGGTGGTAACTACCCAACTACCAGCTACGTCACGACTTGAGCATCTTTCTTACTGTTCTATATCGATGCTCAAGCGTGCTGTAGTCTTGCACCCCTAAAGCTAATACTGATATGATATACATTCTGCTACACCTCCCTGTCTTTTAAAAGACTTTTCTTCTTCAAAAGTCTTACTCCTAACCCCTTTATTCTCTCCTTACCTCCCATAATTTCTCTAAGCCGCCCCAAACTAACTCTACCTTAGGTGAACATTTCCCTCCAATTGTACCACATAGCAAACCACTATGAGATTACATTTCTTCTTCGTTTCTGGCTCTTCACAGTTTCCTTATCAAAATATATATATATCATAAGAATGGCTCATATCATCGTTATCGTACACTTGGCATTATGAAATTTCTCATTCACACAGCATAGGATAGACAGAAAAAAAGTAAGGAAGGGTTAAAGAAAGGTTTAAGGAAAGGGTTTAATGAAAGGGTTTAATGAAAGGGTTTAATGAAAGGGTTTAATGAAAAGTATAAGGAAATAGTCAACACAGTCACATTTACCTCTCTTGCCAACGAAAAAACTTTTGTAAACAGTTTTTTTAAATATATCTCATGAAATACACCTCTGTTCACTATAAATTAAGTTGGTCTAAGTTTTCTTTTATATACTCAACATTTATATTGCCATATATTGCCATCCACAACCTTATCTCACCTTCAACCACGAACCAATGTTCATATTCCATGAACATTTCATATTAATTAACGCTGTTTTTTCACAGCTCCTACATTTTCCCCCTCATATCACATGGTACGCCTCCTTGTTTATCCATTCCATATACCCAACCTTATATGCTGCCATTCACAGCCCCCTTTTTATCTATTCTCTATTAACCAACTATCATATCATTACTCATATGGTATCCAATCCATATATCTTCCATTAATGCTGACTTTCATGCAGCCCCTATTTTAAATTTCCCATAACCATCCCGGCATATGTTTCTAATGCTTCATAGCCATATCAACCTCTTTATGCTGATTATCACAGCAACAGAATATACCCATGAACATATTATTCACAAAGATAATGTGTCTCTCTACTAGTCCTCAGTAGTTTATTACTATTTTCTGAACGAAGGGTCCTAAATAAAGCCCCATGTATTGTCTTTATTCTAGACAAAACCATGTAAATTAAACTTAACTTACTTAATTTCTAACATATATATATAAACAAGGTAATTACCATTTAACATACAAGACAATTCACTTAAATTATGAGTGAAGCGAAATAAAATCACAACAGGACATCATACCCCCCCCCCCCCCCCCCCCCAAGTTTTTATACATCATTTATGTTTCCCCTCATATCAATTAAAGGTATTAACTCATTCAAAGAAAAACATATATTAAAATAATATAACATACATCCTATATATTGTTAGTCTCTTTTTTGGACTAACAATAACTAACTTATTTATCTATTTAAGAAACACAAGAAGTCAAACCATAAAATCAATTGGCAATCAAATTACAGTAAAAAAATATACCTCACTCGAATTTACATCCATATATTATCTTAATACCTAATTATGTCTATTCTTCAAGACAACTCATTATAAGTATCAATAGAATCCTTTTCTATAACAAATGTGTCATATACATCCTCAAGTATCATTTTTCTTTTTAAATCATGAAATTTATATCTCCTTTTCCATAACAAATGTATCATATACATCCTCAAGTATCATTTTCCTTTTTAAATCATGAAATTTATATCTTCTTTTCCATAACAAATGTGTCATATACATCCTCAAGTATCATTTTCCCTTTTTAAATCATGAAATTTATATCTTGCTATCTGCAGTATTTTCTCTCAATTTATTTCCTATGTTTCCATTTCTTCAGTAACTCCAAGTTCCTTTGAATAAGTGCTATCTCCACATCAATATCTTCTTCTTCGTATAAAGTATTACTTTCTTCCATACTACTATTTGATTCTGAATTTTCATCCATTTCTTCTTCATCTGTATGTCTATTACTAGCAGCTGCCAATCTTTTTCTTTCTATATCCAATCTAATTTTTTTATTATCGTTTCTTAACGACCTTTCTAATAGGGGTATAAATTCGTCGCTTGATGAATTTTCCCTAATTCTTCTCTGTCTTTTCACTTCTCTTTCTCTCTGTCTCTCTATTCTCCTTTTCGTTGCTTGTCTAGTATTTTTAAATGGAGCACCTATCTCTTCTTCCATAGATTCTATGCTATCATAATGACTCTCATTCATATTTTTTTCTTCTATCGTTTTTGGTATTGTCTGTTCTTGAGTATCATCACAAACTGGAGTTGTTACTAATTGACTTTGTGCTGGATCTTTTCTAAAATCTGTGGGTATCGTAGCTCTTCTGACGACTTGTTCATCTAAGTATCCGGTGTCTGAATAATAATAATTATTATAATTATTATTTCCCTTATCATCACTATCTCTTCTTAAGTGCTCTACGTGTGCCCTTGCTATATGTCCCGTGATCTGGTTCTTAATACTGTACGAAACATTTCCTAGCTTTTCTAAAATGTAATAACCTGAAACCCAACGAGCATCAAACTTAGAGTTCCTTCTATGCTTCTTATAATAAACTCTATCACCTACTTTGAATTCCTGTAATTTTGTATTCACGTTTCTGTACTTTTTCTGTCTTTCTCTAGCTTTAATTATATTATTCATTAATCTTACATGTGCTTTATGCATTTCTTGTATGATGACTTCCTGAAAGTCTTCCCCCATATATTTACGTCTTGGTTTTAACAAATTATCTATGGGTAATATTGGCTCTCTCCCGTGTACTAAATAAAATGGTGAAAACCCTGTGCTCTCATTTTGATTTGTGCGTATAGCGCTAAGTGCAGGTCCTAGGAATAGATCCCAATCTTTTTCATGTTCATCAACAATCTTTGCTATAATATCGTACAATGTTCTATGTTGTCGTTCGTTCTTAGCATTTGAAGAAGGTCTATAGTATGAGGTCTTTATATGTTTTATATTTAAATCTTTTAATAACTTTTCGAATTTCTTATTCACAAATTCTTTACGTGAGTACTATCTGTGAGTACTATCTGTGGGCAACTAAATCTTGGTATGAATTCCTGTAAAAAAATATTAATGATAGTATCTGCGCTCTTATCTGGGATTGCATAAACTTCCGGCCAAAGACTGTAGACGTCCACCATATGAATTAGATATACGTTCCCTGATAATGTTCTAGGGTGAGGACCTGATATATCTAAACTAACTTTTTGCATTGGAAACTGAGGAATATCTGTATCTTGTAAGGGACATTTAATTGTTTTCATATTCCTTAATCTGCATCTTTCACACGTATCGACATATTTACAAGCAGTTTTAAATAAATTCGGCCAATAATATTTATTCGTAAGTGCTTTCACTAATTTATCACGACCGAGATGACCATTCTCATCATGATATGCTTTTAAAACTTCATTTTCCAAATGTTTTGGAATATATTTCCTTAGCTGTTCGTTCCTTTCACTCATGTAATATAACTGTTCATCCTCTTGCAAAACTAAATAATTCTTCTTATATTTATTCTCATCTGTTTCTTTTAATTTCTGTTTTATTTCTAAGACTTTTGGATCTAATTCTTGTTCCTCTTTCATATTAAATTGTGCTAAATGTGGGTCTTCCGCTCTAGGTTCAGACTCTTGATCCGACGGTAAACTCTCAAAATCTTCTCTATTTATTAGGGCAGAATCTAATATATTTACTTGCCAATTTCGGTCGTCAATCTCCGGTTCTCCTTCATCTTCCGTGTTTCCTGATGACTGTGGATACGGGATTCTAGACAATAGATCAGCGCATATGTTGTTCCTACCTGATATGTATTCTATTCTTGTATTATATCCTTGTAGATTCAACGCCCATGTTTGTATTTTCCTGTTCTGCACTGGAGCTTCTAACAAAGATTTTAAAGGCATGTGGTCAGTTCTAATGATGAAATCTGCGTTATGTAGATAGTAGTTAAGTTTCTGGAGAGCATAATGAATGGCATAAGCTTCCTTCTCAATAGTAGACCATTTCCGCTGAGATCTGCTAAGTTTATGAGACAAGAAATAGATTGGCCTTTCATTTTTAACCCCTGGTATTCCAGATTCTTTTCCTTCATATGGTTGAACCAAACACGCTCCTATAGCATTATCTGAAGCATCTGTATATAATATTAACTGTTTATTCAAATCTGGATATGTCAATAGTGGCACTATTGTTAAGCTATTTTTTAAAAACTCGAACGCTTTCTGACATTCATCATCCCACTTAAATCTAGCATATTTGCCAGTTAAGATAGTAATAGGCTCTGCTATCTTTGAGAACCCTGGAATGAAACGCCTATAATACCCACAGGTTCCAATAAACGCACGCACTTCTTTTACGTTAGTTGGAGGAGATAATTCTCTAATAATTTTAACCTTATCTTGATATGGTTTAATTCCGTCTCTATTAATAATATACCCCAAATACTTTGTTTCTGTTTTTAAAAATTCGCATTTACTGAGCTTCAGTTTAACATCATGTATTCTTAATCTGTCGAATACCAATTTTACATGTTTTAAGTGATCATCTACATCTCCTGCTGTATAAATTAAAATGTCATCTATGTATGCCAATGCAAACTTTTGCATACCTTCTAAAACTTGATTAATTAATAGCATATAATACGAGGGCGCTGTACGAACTCCAAAAGGCATTCGTAAGAATTCGTAAGAACCTGCGTGTGTACAAAAAGCACTCTTTTTCTGGGCGTCTGGGGACAAAGGTATACACCAAAATCCTGATCTTGCATCTAACGTGGTAAAGAAAGTAGACCCATTAAGTAACCCTAAAATATCGTCAATCACCGGCAATGGGTACGCTAGATTCTTAGTGATTTTGTTCAACGCCCGATAGTCGCAGCAGAATCGATGTGAACCATCAGCTTTGGTCACGATGACGATCGGAGATGACCATTCCGACTTTGATCTTGTTATTATTCCTGCTTTCAGCATGTCTTCTATTGCTTTTTCGACAATTTCTCTATTCCTTAAAGGTGTTCTATACGGTTTCAAACTAATTGGTGGGTGATCTCCAGTATCTATTTCCATCGTAACTGTTTTTGTCCTTCCCAACTCTAAATCATTAATTGCAAATACATCCTGATTCTCTTTTATAAGTTGTTCTAATACTTTCTTATTTTCTGGTGGAGTTTTTAACTGTGCCAACAATTCTTGCTCTCTTGTTATTTTGTCTAGTGAATGTATTTGGGCTGTATTTCTTCTGAATGGATGGATCAATTCATCCTTCTGCACGTTCCCTTTTCTTTCGCGTCCGCGTCTGTTATTAATTCTTTCACTAGGAGTTTCTGAATAATTTATTCCCGGCATTTCTACTCTATCTGTTGCTAATATGTCAGTAATGTTATGATCTACTTTGGCTATTACACATCCTCTGTATAATTTAATTTCTCTACCTGTGTTGTTAATAATCATTACTGGACAAGTTAAGTGTTTATCTAATGATATTATTCCATCCGGAACTTCTAGACCAGGCTCATCGATTACTTCCCTTTGCAATTCAGTGATTCTAACTGTGTGTCCTACTTCATAATACGGATTTCTTTTTACCTTTACCTGTATTAAATTAACCGTCTGTGGTTTTAACGTCGTAGACATTGTAACTCTAACCAGTGATGAAATGTGCATGTCTTCTTCTAAATCTACATACACGTCCTTGAATTTTAATTTATGTAGATCAAACATAAGTCTTACACCATTTTTTATTAGAAAATCTCTTCCTATGAGCATGTTTCTATTTAAATCTTTCACTATATGAAAAAGATGTCTTACGTTGATCCCTCCTAACGTAAAATTCATTATTGTTTGTCCAATTACTTGTAAATTCTGTCCTGTAACAGAGTGAAGATTATTATGACTTCTGAATATTTTGCAATTTCTCATTATTTTGTATAAAAAACTTTCTTTGATCACACTAACCTGAGCTCCCGAATCAATTAATGTACGAACTCTATACTTCCCTATTTCTATTATACATGAACTGGGATCTGTTTTATTCAGTGTGAACTGTTTCATTTCATCTAATTGAGAGCATTCTCTACTCGTCCTGCTATACCTGTTATTAAAATATTCTTTAAATCTTAGGACCTTGTTATTTTCCCTCCTACCACAGGTCCTATTTAATAGGTAGGGCGCCGGTTTTCCTGCGTTCTTGTACTTGTAAACCTTCTGTGTCTTTCTTCAACATTCCTATTTAATCTGCTATTGCCATTTCTACTTTGTGTATTCGACTGGACACGCCTGTTACCACAAAAGCGAAAAATGTGTCCACGTTGACCACAAGACCAACAGACTATATTTGTGTTCCCTACCGTCTCACTTGTAGGATATCTCATTTGTCTTCTTTCATCATAAGCATTTCTACTACTACCTTGTAATGTCTGTATGCCTCCTCTCCTATTCCATCCGAACCTTGTTTGTCCTATCTCCATAGGCTCTTCAATTCTATCTTCTCGACTGGTACCTATTTCTCGTCCTACTCTCAACCTAAATCTACGTCTCAAATTCTCCTCTTGTACTGCTATATCTACAGCTTGTGATAATCTCTCAGGATTTTCCCTCATCAGCTTAAATTTCAGTCCATCTGACTTTATACCATCTACAAAAATCCCGATTAACATCCGCTCCACCTCTTCTCCTCGTACGTTCTGTCCTAAGAATGCTTCTTAAGCCAAGTTAATCAACCTATCGCTGAATAATTGTAAGTCTCTCCAGTGTTTTGTTTGGACTGTCTCAACATCGAAAACGCATGTTGTGGGTCCGTTATTTCCGCTTATTTATGAGCTAAGTCGTCCCTGAACTGCTCCCATGTCTCATCTACCCTAGCCTCTAATTTCCTTCTGATATGATCAGAAACCGGTTCTGTTGCTGCCTGATAAGCAAGTTTCATTTTCTCTTCATCTGAAGCTGACACCAACTATGCATATTTCTCTATCGAAGTTATCCACTTCTTAAAATCTTTCGCCTGTCCGCTAAATTTAACAATTTCAGCTGCCATTCCTTGTTGTTTCATTACTGTGTTGAGTTTGCCTATTACTGTTCCTACCCCCGTCAAAACCTGTGTCAGTGAACCTTCTTCTGCCATGCTGAAATATTTCGCTATACACTTATACAAGCAAATTCACATTTATAAAACAACTAGCTGACCCGGCCCGGCTTCGCCCAGGCCCTGGAGGGAATCTATCTATCTATCAGTCTGCTTGTTTGTCTGTCTGTCTGGCTGACCCGGCCCGGCTTCACCCAGTCCCTGGTGGGGAGCATCTCATTTAATTCATATACGTAGTCATATAAGCTCTCCCGTTCCCGACTGTCTGTCTATCTGTCTGTCTGTCTGTCCCGGCCCGGCTTCACCCAGTCCCTGGTGGGGAGCATCTCATTAAATTGATATACGTAGTCATATAAGCTCTCCCGTTCCCGACTGTCTGTTTATCTGTCTGTCTGACCCGGCCCGGCTTCACCCAGTCCCTGGTGGGGAGCATGTCATTTAATTCATTCATATAAGTAGTCAAATAAGCTTCCGTTCCCGACTATCTGTCTATCTATCTGACCCGGCGTGGTTTCGCTCAGCTCCTGGCGCACAGTAACTTAAAAGAATGTCCTTCCACACACCATTCATTATTTTTAATGAAAACTGTTTTTAATCACCGACATGACAGTTGATAAGTTTTGTAAGCAGAAATAGATGGGTTAAAATTTTATGCATAATGCATTATTTTTATGCAAACTTTAAAAATAACTTAAAGATTATATCATTATTTAATATAACTCATATGCCTAAAAATAACTATAGACAAAGAGTTTAACAATAGTGCAGGTAAGTCCAACAATATGACTATAAAGTATATAGAAATGTTATTAAAAGTTATGCCCCTTGAAATAACTTTTCTAGAGTGAAGTCCCCCTGCTATATAGACATTATATAATGAAAATGGAAAAGTAAATGTTATTAAATAAGTAGAAGATTTTACATTAAGAAATTATTATAGTCGGTTGCACAGGAATGAAAGGAAGACGTGTAGAAAATTTCATCTCAATCGGATGTACCGTTATCGAACGCATCCAAGACCCACAAACCCACAAACAAACATACACTCTGTTTTATAGATATAGATTTATCTAAATGATCTTATTTAAATATTTAAATCACACTAAAAATGTTCTCATAGCAGTTATATTTAAATTAATTACCATCGAGCATGTCTTTCCTTGATTCAAGAGAAGCGTGGATTCACGTGCGTTCTTTAAGAATTTCCCTTGTCACGGTTCCTGTATTCTCAAACGTCTGGAGTTCGTATTATTCAGTAGCCATCCAAACGCGACTTCAGTGACATCCTTCTTCTAGCGTCTCGGGTTTCGTTACTTTCCTTTCACTTTCAGCATCTGGTTGAGCCCCTACCAGACTTGCACATTCTCTTCACCCTGAACAGGGCACTTCAGGCGACGTCTTGAAAACTGGTCTAGCGATAGACGACTAGATTTGGGTCGTCCTTTCTTTAGCAGCCTGACACTCTGTTAAAATATTCGCTTTTGTTGGAAACATTTTGACTTGTTAGAATTCAGGATGAGCGAATACAACTGTGTTTCCTAGTGATTTCCAATTAAGGCGATGCTAACCCTAAAAAATCAAATTCTATAATATTTAATTTCTATGTTCTGTTATGGTATAGGATTTGATTCTGAAGACTGATGATTGAAAAAATACTAACAAATTGACTTTGTATGAAACGGTTGCCATGGAAACCAAGATAAACAGCGGCCATATTGGATTTCTTAAATGTGATCTAAAACAGTTATTTATTAATTTACAAGCTTTATATTTTGTATATGGGTACAGAAATAGAATATGTACATTCTGTCAGAAGCTTTTAGTGATATCCCTTGGTCATTTTTTTCTACATAATTAAAAATAAATTTCAATATTTTCATTGACAATATTTTTTGATTATTTTTACTACTGCACAAAAACTAAATCTTAGTTTTTAAAAAGCTCTTGACAAAATGTACATAATACAATGAAGAATATGTCTGCCATGTTTCATTGTAATATGACTAGCCGTTTTTGAAAAAAATTGAAAAAAAGTAAAAAAAAAATATGGCAAAATGAGAAAACGGGGAAAAAGAAATTATTTTCATGTTTTTTATACTAAAAAAGCTATATTAGGGTCAAATTCAGACTTTTCTGCAATTTTTAAATTCTGGTAGGCTTTTTGGTGCTTACGAGCATTTGCCAGTTATTGACTTCGTGATTTCTTACGTTGAGCATATGATTGTATGTTAAATTTCTTGGAACAAGGCATTTTTCAATTCGCGTGTGGATCGGTTGCCAAGCGAAAACACAACAAAACAGCCATCTTGGAAACCCACGTGATCAGTTTCCGCCAACGAGCGTTGCGCATTCAGCGAGGTGTTCCATATATGGAATTTTCCGGAAGATTATTGATTCGAAAGAAACTGTCGTACACAGAAGAGCTCTCAATTAAACGAACCCGAAGTTTAACGAACAATTAGGAGAGTTCATGACCTTTACAGTGATGTATGAAACAAGCGGATCGCGCGTCGGCAACATATCGTTGCTATAGCTTGAAAAAACGTCAATTTCGTTGCAATTTTCAATAATTAGACAGTTCTACACCTAGCGTGGGTTCAGTAACATATGAATATTGCATTAAAATAACAGTTTTTAAAGAAACACAAGTACGGAATCTGATAGAAGACATGCTAAGGTGTTTAAAAATGAACCATTCCAAAAATAGCCAAACTGACCAAAAATCGATTTTTTTTAGGTTAGCATCGCCTTAAAGGATATGATTGACTCAAAAGCTCTCATTTTTCTTCAGGTTCTCAAAGTCAATGTTGAATGAACATAACAAAAGGAAACAGCTCCTTTAAACCAATTTTCTATTGAATTCGCTAGTATGTAAGTGTGTGACCTTCAACACAAGGTTACTTGACGGCTGAAATACTGTAAGTCAAACTTCATAGCAATTCGACAAACGTTGCTTCAAATATTTATGATGAAAAACAGCTTGATAAAATTCCACAGTCATAGGCACTCATTTGATGTAGATGGCTTTAATTCAAAAATTTTGATGTGTGTACGGTTACTTTAGGTAGTCTGAAAAACGTTTAAATTTTGACCTTGATTCACTTACAGTTGGTCTGATTTTGAATTTATTTAATGAATGTTTAAAATATCGTTCGTACCTGAACAAATTGTTTAGTCCAGTTTAGCATGCGGCATGTTGACATTTCGTACTTCACATTGTTCACTCGCGACCTTCAAGTAAAAAAAATTGAATCCTGTATGCGGCGCCAATAATCCATCTTGTAACAATGCGTGTATACAGAGGATCAACAAGTTCTGCTGTGTTGTTTCAAATCAGGCTTTATTTATGCATGATGGTCGATACAAAATCAAATCCAAGTACAGAATATATTATGATGTTGCTTTCCCTTCTCTCGTTCTAGGTGGTAACTACCCAACTACCAGCTACGTCACGACTTGAGCATCTTTCTTACTGTTCTATATCGATGCTCAAGCGTGCTGTAGTCTTGCACCCCTAAAGCTAATACTGATATGATATACATTCTGCCACACCAGCTATGCACCGCTTTACGCGACAAACATTTGTCAGCATAAATAGGAAGCATTTCCTTATGAATGTCCTTTGCAGGCAGTCCTTTTGCCCACAAAAAAACGCACTACAGCACGTTGTCTTTGGGTGTACACTGTAAGTACAGTCGCCATTTTGTTTATGCGCTGCGCATGCGCACGAGACACCTAGTGCCACCTGACGAACGGGAATATAAAGTTCGATGTTGCTGACACCTAATGACAGCTGCAGAAAACACCAACTACATTTACATGTCATCCCACAGAACTGTGTGACTTACTTATTGACTAGACCTCATAAAAATGAAGGAACTCTAAAGACACCGAGGTTTGGGTATATAGATGGGAGTCAGCAAAGTTAGACGGTGGCATCTATAATAGTATTGATTTCCGCTGGATGGATGCACCCGGAGAGTTATTTATGAGGCTTTCATTTTGAGTCTAATTAAGCTGTTAGAGTAAATTGACCTTTATGGTGTGACGCATACATCGTCGATTCCATTGTGAGCATGAGAATTAAAATAATTAGAGACGACAAACCCGTCTCTAACCATTTTGCTTTCTCCTCTTTATCGCAGATGTCACACACACACACACACACACACACTGTTTTCATGTTATATTGTCATATCCTGCTGCAGCCGTTATTTCTCATATCTGTTAAGAGACTAAAGTCGCTCTTCTATTTCATTAAAGTAATAACTTCAATGTTTTTGTATAGGTAATTAGACAAGACGAGCTGTAAGAATGTAACCTGAATGGGTTTCTATACAGGCATTATGAAGATGAGCTGTAACAATGCGACATGGACTGTTTCTATATTGGCAATATAAACAAACTGTAACAATGTAACGCCTAAAGGCGTAAGATTTCCCCGTGTTTAGTCTCTTTCCCACCCACACTGGTATATGTTCGGTTACTCGATTTGTCTTTCCGTTCTACCTGTGTAAGTTGCTTGGCACACACATTGGAATATTATTAATTTTAGTGTGAGTGTCAAGCAATTTACATAGGTAGAACGAAAATACAACTACGAAATCGAGTAACCGATACATTATTGTCTGGAGAGAATGATGCGGCGAAGAGTGACCAGAGGTTCTGGCCGACACTGTACTCCGAGGAAAGGCCAGACGGACAGATAATCAAATTGGTACTGGTACAATTAGTACTGGGACTCTTCGCTGGTTGTTGAAGATGAGGACGGAGCACGCAGGGTAATGTCCTGGATGCGGTGATGTCGGTACTTGACTCAGCTCAATTCAGCTCAACTCATGGGTAGGGGTAGATTGCTTTTATCTGGTTGGAAAACCGAAAACAGAGGAGTCCTATAAAAGTTGGGACGGAGAAAATATTAATGGGTGAGATGAAATGCAGACAGTTGAAATACATTCGACATATGAAACAGATAAAATACCTTGTTGACAGCTGTAAAAGAGGGAGGAGCGGAAGGTAGGCGTGCAGAGGGGAGACCATGGTACGTGTAGGAAGCTAACATTCCGATCCAAAAGCCTATCCAAATGTATCCTGAATGTAAACTAACGGTAGTTTTGAGATTCATTGTAACGGATCTTTGTTAATTGTTTTCAACTCTATTACAGTGTACTTATTTCTCTCCCCGCTTCTTGTCTTTACCTGCTGATTTCTATTACATGCACAGTAGCATCAGATTACATTTGCAATCTGTTGTAAACACCTCGGATAATCCCTTTTAAAGAAAATATATTCTAAAGCGTCTACTAGGGTGGGATAAGGTCAGTCAACGGGTTTCAGATGTGGCAACACCACGACCACCACCACCACGACGGTGGCGGCGGCGATTGTCAAATCGTTAAAAAAGGTAAATAATGTCGATAGCAGATACTGCCTTTAAGGTGTGGAGTGTTAGACCTT